>JARHVA010000202.1:5692500-6292500 GCA_037957365.1 Torreya grandis | reverse complement strand
ATAAAAAATGGATACCCTAGCCTTATAACCCTCAGCTCATGTATTGGTGATGGCCAATAAGATCCATGCTCTATTGATTGGTGTTCTTAAAATACAACTATAAATATCCTTAGGGTACCTTTCAAAGCTAACTTTAAATTTATAGAATTAGCTAAGGATAATGAATTTCCAACCCTATTGGGTCATCATTGGTGCTATGCTAACAACACTAATTTAACATTCAAGAAGAGATTTATCAGCTTTGAAAATACTGATCAATGCATCATCATCTCATTAGACCAAGCACATGGGAACCCGTATGTTGAACTTGTTAGCATAGATGAGGATATTAATAAAATATACAACATCATAGATTGAGGTATTGAGCATCATGATATTACCTTTGATGGCATTCTCTGATGGATGGATAGTCCTTTTATGATACTATGAGTAATGCCTATGATTGCTAGGCATAAGGTGACTACGACCTTGCTAGGAGAGTGTGTAGTGTCATCGGTAGTCATGAAGACATTATGCACCAGTCCCATAAGAAGCATAGGTTTGTTCAAATTTTCATTGGATAAGTTATGTGAGGACCAATTATAGATTCACCACTTGAAAGGCAAGATGAAGCTCTGCATTTCCATGAGCAAATGGAAGTTTATGACTTTATCTAGTGACTAGAGGATTTCTATGACTCTGATGCTGATTGTGTGCACTCAATAGTTCACCTTCTTGATGGTAAAACAATGAGGTGGTGTAAAAATCATCATGAGAATCTCCTTTATTAGGACCAAATACATTTTGCCTTACATCATCAGTTTCATCATGACAACCACATATGAAGGACTATCCACACCTCAAGGCATGTGAGGCAATGTGGTTGGATGATGAATCTTTCTTACAAAATATATATGGGTTCATGAATTTTATAACACCTTTCACACTTGGGCTAGATAATTATATGTTTATGAGGAGCACCATCTAGGTACCTATTTCTAGTATTTACTATAGAATAATATGGTCTCAATGTTATCTTATTCATCTTCAAGGATGGATTTACACCTTACATTTAAATCAATGCATCAATCCATTGTTGGTGACTCTAGTCCCATAAAAGAATGAATATGAAACATACATGGTGTGATGGAAGAAGGGTTGACCATTTTCAATGATCTGATTGAGCAATCCTCCTCTACACTAGAAACTATCATCAATCATGCACTATGTGAATAAATTTGAAAATGTAAGCAAAAAATCATGTTACATGTTGATGAAGGTGAAGGATCCAATCTGCCTGACCTATTGACCAATCATTTGGATGTACCCATAGATTATGACACTAAAACTATTTGTGACACAATTCTTGATACACAAAACTCATACTTGGAACCACTTCAAACCATACAACAAAACATTGGCACGAAGGATGCACCAAATATGGCTACTATGGGTAATTAATGGTATACTAAGATCTCCAAAGTGTTCGATCTATTGAAGAAATATCAAAATGTCTTTCCTAAGAATTATAGTGAGATGAAGGGTGTTAACTTATCCTTGGATAAAATGCATATCAAACTGGTTGAAGGCACTTGCCTAGTCAAGAAATCCCCTTATTGAATGAACCCAAATTTTCATGCATAGGTTAAGAATAAATTGATATTACATTTCATGTAAGTGTCATTATTCATATTGATGAGTCTGAGTGGGTCAGCCCCATGGTGATAAGTATAAAAAAATATGGGTGCATCTAAATTTGTGTAGGCTACTTGATACTTAACATAACATACATTATTAATCCTTTCCTGACCCCTTTTATCAAAGAAATACTTGAAGGTGTTGCAGGTGTGTACTTTACATTTTCATAGATGGGTTTTTAGGATACCATCAAGTCCTCATAGAGGAGGATATATATAATATAACATTTGCCATTGAATGGGGGTCTTTTGCATATACCATCATGTCATTCAGGTTAAAAAATGCACCCATCATATTTCTTAGGATAGCCATTGAGGCCTTTAAAGACTTCATTCATAAGTTCCTTTAGGTTTATTTGGATGATTGGATAGTATACGAATTGGTGAAAGACCACCATTACAATCTCAGACTTATGCTTAAGTGCTGCAGAATGCTTCAAATCTCCCTCAACTTGAAGAAGTGTCTTTTTACTACTCCATTCAATGTTATCCTTGGTCACATTATATAGAAAGATGGGATTCTAGTGAACCCTACTAAGATTTTCATCATCCTCCATTTGCCAATTCCAATTACCCAATGAGAGATACTGGGTATTATAGGAAATTTATTCAGGGATATGTAAGGATTGCAACACCATTAAAGGAACTCTTGAAACATAATGAGCACTTTATTTGGACCTACTTGGGACAAGACAGTTTTCTAGCCTTAAAATATAAGCTCATCACTACACCAATTATCTAGTTCCCTAATTGGACTAAAATGTTCCATGTCCATGTCATTGCTTTTGGTTTGGCCATTGATGCAATACTTGCATAACCCAGAGAGGGTAATATAGATCACCCTATTTACTTTACAAGTAGAAAGCTTACTTCGGCTGAGAGGAACTATACCACCATAAAACTCAAGGCACTCTATGGTTTATTCTCTATATATTTTTTGATAATATCTGTTAGTGACTCCTTTATGTTCTACATAGACCATGAAACATTGAAGTATCTGGTTAATAAACCCATTTTGCATGGTCATATATATTTTTGGATTGTGTTATTCTAAGAATTTTAATTCTCCATCTTGGTAAATCTTGGTAAGGCTAATTGTAGTCCTAACCATCTCTTGAGAATTAATTCTAGTGAACTGATGTGCACCATTGAGGTTGACCTACCTAATGTGTAACTATATCATGTCTCACATGTTCTTGAAGAGTTAGAGGACATAAAAAATTTGTTAACTACTAGCACAACTCTAGACCATTTAAGTACACAAGTTAAAAAGCAACTAGCCATTCACGTTGCTCCATTCTAGCTCATCGGAGGTGACCTCTATAAGATTGGCCAAGATGAAGTCCTTTGATGATGTGTCATGAAACACAAGCACCCTGATGTGCTCTATGAAGTCCATAAAGCTATTACTAGAGCACATTATGATGGTGAGGCTACAAAATGTAAATTTTTGTTAGATGGTTTATGGTGGCCTACACTTTTCCAATATGTAAAGCTATATACATGTCAATGTGATATTCACCAACATGTGGAGAAACTAAATTTTTAGGATGTAATGCCATTACATCCTATTATATCATAGGAACCATTTGAGAAATGGGCCATTGACTTTGTTGGATCCATCAACCCAGCCAGATGACATACTGGTTCACACTATGTCATCACAAAAACCAATTATCTCACCCACTAGGCTAAAGTAATGTTATCATGGGATTTTACTGTGACAACTATGACATGCTTCATTTGGGAACAAATTATTATAAGGTTTGGCTATCCAATGTGTTTTATTAGTGACCATGGTACACACTTAGTCAATGAGACTTTATAAGTATTATTAGCTAAATTTATGATTTCCCATCACAAAACCATGCTGTATCATCCCCAAGAAAATGGCATTATTGAGGTGTTCAACAAAATATTGGGCGTAACCCTCATAGAATATGTAATATTGGTCACACCGACTGGGATGATCGGGTGTCTACAGTTCTTTGGGCCTACTAGAAAAATTAAAAGTGCCTCAATAAAAGTACACCATTTAATCTTGTGTTCAAAACCAAGGCCATTATTCTAGTAGAATTCTTGGTTCCCTCTCTTTGCATTATGTGTATTGGATGGATAGATGATGAACCATCATTGAAAGTGCACTTAGATGTCTTATTACAATTGGATGAAGCTCATTGTATTTCTCATTAGAGTCAAGATGTGGAGAAACAAAAATAAAAGGTGTGACATGTTCACCACCTCAAATATAAGACTTCTACACTAGGAATGCAAGTCTTACTCTATGACTCCAAGTTTGTGTGCCACTCTGAGAAGCTCCATGTTCACTAGGATGGTCCCTTTATTATTCATAGTATTCATCCTACTAGTGCATATTTTTAAAAATGATTGGATGGCCAATTTCTTCCTGGTCATTATAATAGTATCTGGATATGATCATATTTTTTAGCTTAAGTCTTTATTGATTATACCAATAAGGCATATGCCATGAGTTTAAGATTTCTTATTTCAATAAAGTGTTGCCTAAGTTGCATGCCCTTTTTGTTATTTTATATTAATTTTGTAACTTGATACTTATGTTCTCATGGAGGACCACAAAGCACAATTAGTGTGGGGTAAGGGGTGTTACATGTAAGTGCCAAGGTATGGCCTATTAGGATATGTGCAGATGCAAAGGTGCACAAACAAAGGTGTATAAGGACAAAGGCTACATAGAATGTGGCATGTAACCATAAGTTCACCTAGCTAAATGATGATTACCACCTTTGTGTCGAGAAGTGTTGTCTTTGATGTCAAGTTTGATGTCATTGATGTCAAGGTGCATTTGGTGAAGATGCATGGCGAATGATCCGTGAGGTATGAACTTGTGTGCTTGATGTGACAAGGAAGCCATGTGACAAAAGAAAATTTTAAGGAAATCTAATGTCTATTTTTTGGGAGATAAATTTAAGGAAACCTAATGATTCTTCTGAGGTTGATGTTAAGATTCAGGTTAGGGTAAGCATGATTAAGTACTAGTACTTGAGTATAAGGTGTCTTGAGAAGCCTAGTCGTAAGAAGCATAGTCATATCATGAACATGTGCATGATGAGAAAAAATAGGTATGTGAAGAGGTATGATATTGTATAATAAGCATGAAAGGCATGTGAAAAAGGTTTAGAATCATCAAGGAGTGTTTCAAGGTCAGTTGTCAAGATTCAAATGCTTGAGAAGCCTAGTCATGACACTGATCATTGCATGAAGAGACCTTGTGAGAAGATATGAGCTTGGTGACTAGGTGATATGAATGAAAAAATGAATAAGAGGATATATTAGGTTATTTTTATCATGAATAAGAGGCATTGGATCACTCATGAGAGTCTTAGAGTGATCCTACAAGGGTAGGACCTTCAGACCTAACATGCAACTATACTAGTTCTAGAACCTACTTGACCTAATGAGTTGTCATGTGGTATTGTCCAGGAATAATAAGAATGTATGGAAGTATTTGAGAATATTAATAAGTTTTATGACATGTATATGAGGTATTAACAACTATGACAATGGTTAGAAGGTCAGTTTCAAGGCCTAATGTGACTTGTAGGTCAAGGCCTAGAGAGCAAAAAAAGAGATGTTAGCCAGATGGGGTATCAGAATCACTTTCTAAGGAAATTGTGAGTATGTGAGATTTTATAAAGTGTGTCATATTGTTTCAAGTATGTTGACCAAGTTTTAGGTCAAGATTTACAGGTTAAGGCAATAAAAAGTGTTTTGAGGTCTCTCATATGCATAAAATGAAGGTTTCTCAACCCAAGAAGGAATTTCAAGAGCTCATTGGCTCATGTAACGTTTGCATGAGAACCTAATATATTAAAAGTATATTGGGAAGGGTCCTATCTTAAATTTACAAGTAGTATTTTTTAGAATGAGGGGCTAAGCTTTATGAATGATCGTTAAGATTGGAAGATGGTTTAAATCCTCAAAGAACCCTAATAGTGACATGATATGAAATATGTTGATCTATAGTGGTAAAAAAGGATTGGAATGACTATAAAAATTATTGGTTCATGTGGAAAACTCTCCCAGGAACCTCTAGGTGTGATTGGTTTTTTAGACGAGTGAGTAGACCCTACAAGAAAGGCCTTATTTCTTAGAGATTTACTATAGTAGTCAGAGTTGACTAAGTCAAAGATACTAAATGGATGGATGGAAAATATTGAGACTTATATTTTATATCCATGGTTTTTTCTAAGCAAGTTATGTTTTTAAGGTGTGCTAAACTAGTCATACAAGTTGATCAATCGCTAAAGGCCCAATGGTGAAAATAGTGAGAAACCTAGGTAGAAGTGAGAAGATGTTTAGGGATGTGATATCATGGATTAGGTATGAATCCAAGTGTATGGAGAAATTTTTAAATAATTATAATACATGGTAATATTGGATATAATTTTTGGTGGTCAGTGGATATGATGAACATATTGCTCATAAGCTGACCTATCTAGTGTAGATGAGACAATGAAGGTGTAGGGTTATGAGATTGGTCTGCAAGACCAAATTTTCAGTATGAACATGTTATATTTATATCTAATATTTCTCTAATGATATCATAAAATAATTTAAATGAATTTAAAGTTTTTGAAAGTGGTCATACAAGTGTCGAAGGTCATTTTCACCATGACTATGCTTTAAGGCAAACTGACAGTTCTGGGTAAGCAAGTTATAACAATTAGTTTGAGACTCTATGCCATGAGTTGATGTATCTAATGCACATGATTTTTTTATTTAGGAATTTTATGTCCTATCCATTATTTTAAAAATATTTTAAGTTACTGTAAGAGGTTGAAACATTGAAGCCAAATTGGCTTGTTTGGCTGACTAAGGTCTGAGAGAGAAAAGGTCAACAAATTAGTCTACAAGACCAATAGTTGATATTAGATATTATGATATATTTATTAAAGGTTATTATAAGGATGTTTTAAAATCATATTAATTCATTTTAATTTATTGTTTGTGTTATTTTATGTGTCATAATTTCAAGTTTCCATGACTGTGTTTTAAGGCTAGTTGGGAGTTCTGAGTGGGTTATTTACAGAGAAAGGTTTGAGTCCTTTTGCCTTGAGTTGTGAAGTATAAATCACATGGTGACTACCCTAAGGTCATGTATATTTTTATGTGTGATTTTTTATATGGTTATTTGACAAAATTGTGTTTCATCGTCAGTAGTTGAAGACAAACTTTCTAGGTATGCACATGCCTAATTGTGAATTGTGCTAATGGCATATTTTAAGTGGTGGTTAGAGATAAAAGGTGTCATGGAAATAATATGAGATTTTAAAGGGTTTATTTGAGTTAAATATGATATTTTCCTTCCATATGAAGTGTTTTTAAGTGATCCAAGGAAGGCAAAGTTTAACATGCTCTAAATAGACCTAATAGGATTAGGTCTCCATTAGACCTACAAGTGAGATAAGGCCTAATTGAGGTAGGTCAAACCTAAAAGGACTAAAATAAAGTTTGATAAATGTATATTATATTTAATAATGTCTATATCATTGTTAAACTAAGTGGGTAAGTGTGTTTGGCTGACTAAGAAGGAGATGAATAAGAGACTTGTATAAATACTAGGCAATTTTAGGCATATTAGGTGAGTAGAGAACAAGCGAATAAAATAACATATTGTAGAGTTTAATAATGTATTTTATAAAATAAAATGAGTGTATAGGATCTATTATTAAGGTTTGATAGAGGTAATATGCATGAAAATCAGGGTCATATGACCTAATCAAGTCAAGAAGGGGACTAGTTAAGCAAAGAAGCCTAGAAGACAGTTTGAGAGGGATAGAAGAGAGAGAATATATGAAGAAGGATATCATAATATATTATATGAGAAATAAAGTGTTATAAGATTTATCAAATTTTTTAGGTGGCTAAGTTGGTGCTGAGTCATCTAGGGGGTTTGTGCCTCTTTGTAAGTGGGTGTTTGCTAAAGCCTAGCTGAGTTGGTGCTTAACTAGTTGGGGTTGGTGCTCCATGTGAGGTTGGTGATTCACTAAATTTGGTGTTTGTATTATATTAATATAGTCCATTTTTATATATCAATGGGTTTTCATACCCTTGATTGTTTCCCACATATAAGTTGTGTTATCTTGTGTTCTTATGTTTCATGCATATGTGAATGGTTACTTAGTCATTATTTGATCTACATGCTTGAATGAATGTTCATGAATGCTTAAGTGAAATTGATAAGATTTTTTTTAAATATTGATCACCCCACCTCTTAGTTATTTTACTTCCACTATTTGGTATCAGATCATGGTCCTTTGAAGTAGGTCTAAAATCATAAAGGAGATCCTAGAAGCAAGGATGGCTAGTCAACAAGCTCAAGGTGGTTTCTCTACTAGTAAGGATCCATTATTAAATGGATCTAATTATGCATTTTAAAATTTTAGGATGAAGATATATTTGATGTCTCAAGGTCATGATATTTGGCAGTCAATTGTGGATGGATATAGTACTCCTATTCCACTAATTGATGTAGCATGTAAGAAGGCTAGTGAAAACAACTCCAAAACAATGAATTCCATTCTTTGTAGCCTATTAAGGGTAGAACTTATGAAGGTAATGCACTATGTATCAACCAAATAGTTATGGAAAAAATTTAAGACCATCTATGAAGGTGACACCAAGGTAAACATGGCCAAGTTGCAGACCCACATGAGATAATTTGAAAGTCTGAAGATGAAACCATTTCATCCTACTTGTTGAAGGTTGATGAAGTTGTCAATATAATTACAGGATTGGGAGAATAAGTGAAAAACTCTATATTTTTTCAAAATTTAAAGAGATATCACTAACTCCTAAGTTTGATTCTAAGGTGTTTGTAGTAGAAGAGATGTAAGATTTGGACAAGCTAAATGTGGATAGATTTCATGGCATCTTGACTGCCTATGAGATGAGAACAAATGAAGGAAGACCTCCTAATAAGGAATCAAACTTAAAATTTGAGAAGAATTTAAAAGCCAAGAATATCAAGGATGAGGAATAATTAGATGTTGATGATGATCAACTGATAGCCATGGTTGCAAGGAAGTTGAGGTAAGTACACGGGTAGGTTGCCCTTCAAATGTTTCAACTGTGGCAAGATTGATCACTTTGCATCCAAGTTTCCTAAAAAGGATAAATCTAAGCATAATGACTAAAGTGATGAACATCATGGAGATGACAAGAAGTCCTATAAGCCTGACAAAAATAAGGAGTTTAAGAAGTATGAAGGTAGGGAAGGAACTTTCAAGAACAAGAGAAGCTTCTATACTAAAGAAGATAAATCTTCTGATGTAAGTGACTCAAGTACATATGATAGTGGTGATGGTAGTAATGAACCTGAACATGATAATAATGAAACCTTATTCATGGCCATAAAATCAAACAATGAGGGTTGCTCAAAGGAGAAAGCCTTTATGGTTGATGTAGAATTAGATGATGAAGAAGCTAAAGTGAACCTTGAGGTAGAATTAGTGAGCACCCTAGAAGAATTGAAGTTCTAAAGAAGAAAAAATCATAAACTAAGATAATTGGTTAAGGACTATGAGGATAATATTGGCTTGTTTGAGGAGAGATAGAGTAACACTTCCAAGGAGTATGATGAGATCATCAATTAGATTGAAGCATAGATGGAGATAGTTAATGTAAAACTAAAGGCTAAATAGGAAGAATATATCATTAATGAAACTGAAGTGAAATACTTGAAAGCTAAGTTGGATCATGCATATAGAAAGGTGAGGATTTTTGTGAATTTTGAACAAATCACTGAGGCTCTAAATGACATATTCAGTAGTCAAAAGTATACAAGTGACAATATAAGTCTTGGTTTCAAAGAAGAATAAAAGGAGGCAACTCAAGTCAAGGAGAAGGTTATTAAAGACAAGAAGGTCAACATGAAAAGTCCTATCAAATAGCCTAATGATATGAGGTATGTTAGTTCATTCAATGGTTACTATTTTGTATGCAGTTGATTTGGTCATAGAGCAAGAGAGTGTAGAAGACTCTTCAAGAATGAGTACTCATGGGACTATGGAAGGAGTTACAATTAACATCAATCAAATGGTATGTATAAGGTGGTTTGATATAATTATCATAATGTAGGACACATTTCATGATTCTATCCTAATAGAGTTAGAAGGCCATCAAGTCAAAATAGGAGGTTTGAAGCCCCTAGAGTGAAAGAAAGAAGGCAAATGAATGTATGGAAACCAAAGATAGTAAAGATGAGTCATGATTATTATACAAGATTAAGTGGACTATTTGATGTGATAAATCATACTTCAAATGTGAAATCAATTCATAAATTTCAATTGTCATCTCATATTGATGATTAAATGGTTGATGAATAAGTCAAGCCTATAGTACCAATCAAGCTTTAAAGGATACTGAAGGACATTCAGTCTTGTGAGAGCATGGAGATTTGGGAACCTCCTAAACTTGAGTTATTTTAGTGCCCTATGGTAAGGGATGACTCCAATATGCTTCATGAAGACACACTTCAAGTTATAATAAGCATGGTCGATGCTTAGTTTGAGGGGGAGCATTCAGGTTGTTAACTAAGCTTGATTTATGTTGAAAAGTGGTCTTATAATTTGAGTTCATTTGAAGGAGGTATGCATGGAGTAAGGGGGAGAATGTTTTATTAATGCTTCATTTTCTCTATGTTGAATTTTTTTTGTAAATAAGGTCTGATTCCAAATGATAGTTGTGGAAGACCTTTGTCATTAATGTAAAAGGGGAAAAAAGTTCAAGAAGGGAGATAAGAGTGATCAGTTTGAAAAATGTTTTGCCATCAATGACAAAGGGGGTGTTTGTTGAGAAGTGTTGTCATTGATGTTAAGGTTCATGTCATTGATGTCAAGGTGCATCTAGTGAAGATGCATTGTAAATGATCTGTGAGGTACGAACTTGTGTGCCTGATGTGACAAGAAAGTCATGTGACAAGAGGGAATTTGAAGGAAATGTAATGTCTCTTTGTTGACAAAGAATTTGAAGGCAAACTGATGATTCTTTTGAGGTTGATGTCAAGATTCAAGTCAAGGTAAGCATGATTGAGTACTAGTCCTTGAGTATAAGGTGTCTTGAGAAGCCTAGTCATAACAAGCATAGTCATATCATGAGCATGAAGAGGTATGTTTTGAGGTATGATATTGTTTAATAAGAATGAAAGGCATGTGAACAAGGTGAATAATCATCAAGGAGTATTTCAAGGTCACTTGTCAAGTTTCAAATGCTTGAGAAGCCTAGTCATGACACTAGTCATTGCATGAAGAGACCTTGTGATCGGGTATGAGCTTGGTGGCCTAGTGAGATGGATGAAAAAAGGCATAAGAGGCTATATGAGGTTATTTTGATTATGGATATTATTGGATGTATAATCACTGAGAGGGGGGTGAATCAATTATGCAAGATATTTCAAGCTTTAAATGTAATTATTTCAAACTCCTAATCAATGACCATAAGCATTCATAAAGCATACAAGATATTAATAATAATGAATAACAAATATGAATCAAGATCACACACATAACACAAGATCTATGTGGGAAACCCTCTTAGGGAATAAAACCCACTCTCAAGACTGCAAACACATGGACTACTTGTCCTATAAGATTATAACAAACATGATACCTTTTAGTGAAGCACCCACTTCAAAAGGAGCACCCACCTCTTTGTATGAACAAGCACCCACTTGTTATAGATGTTGAGCATCCACATAAAACTTTATTAAATCAAAAACTCTAGAATTTTGATTTCATACCAATTTGATTAGAGACACAATGTATAACACCTTTCTTTCAACTTATCACACACACACAAACTTGCTCATACAAGCAATGGATCAAAAACACCCTTTTGGATATCTATAGTCTTCTTCACTCATTCTTAATCAATTATATACTTTAGTCTATCCATTGATCACACTCTTTTTGATCTCTTTCCTTTACCTCTGTCTTCTTCTCTCTCAACACTTGCACACTCAAGTCTAGAAACCATTGTTTTGGTCTCTACTATTTATAGAGTCTTCTTGAATATCACCATCTAGATCAGCCATCATACTTGTCTTAACCCTTAAGATATCTTACATATCTCAATACCATCCACATAGGTTGGTCATAACAAGTATGGGTTACACTTAAGCAACTATGCCTCTCAATTAGGCCTCATTAGCCCTTATAGGTCTCATGGAGACCTATTCACCCTCTAATAAAACACAAAACACTTTTAGTTACATGGGTCCACTCCATATGATATCTAATACATATTTAGGTGATTTATCTCACCAAAACACTCTTCTACTAAAGCATAATTTTCTCAAACACTATTTTTTACACAATAACACCATTAATGAATAAATAATCAAATTTGAAGCTCCATAAATTTATTTGTACAAACATTCAAACCTTATAACTATGTTTTTTGTATGTTCCTTGAAGTCCTCTATAACTTTGATTTTTACATGACAATAAATTATATATATATATATATATATATATATATATATATATATATATATATATATATATCAAAAGTTATAGCACAAAAACTAAGCACTAGTTTTTCCTCACAAATTTGAATATTTAAATTCCAATGGTCACTGAGCATATGTTAAACCTAAGACACATTGACCACATCTCATGTTCCATAATAAATTTGAATAAATACACACCATCAATATTTATGGATTAAATAGGTCTTTATCTTGCAGTACTCATAATTGATCTAAGCTCTAAGCTCCTATGATTATGCCACTTGACAGCTTTGTGTGCCTTCTACACATTTGAATCTTTGACTTTGACTTTCACCATTGATCTTATGATGGTACAAATTCCCATAAACCATTGATCTTCTATCCAAGCTCTGTGAATATGAACATGTCACTAGTGCATTCATTATTTTATGTATTGACTTTTACATACACTATTGGATCAAGATCTATGATTTAAAATGCACTATTAAATCTACTGACTAGTTGACCTCAAAATTAAATGTTGTTTAACTTGATGGTCTTTGGCCCATCATAATATGCTAGAGAAACTTTAAATATTTATATATCAAGCTAGAAAACACTTCAGGACTCCAAATATTTAGGGTCCCTTCTTAGCACTATAGACAATATTTACATGAGATACTTTGACCTCAATTGACTTTTTGAGTACCAAAAGTAAATGCACAAACTTGCTAGTTCATTCATGTCTGCATGATGGTATACGATGGTATGGATTCTCTTAAGCTATAAGATGTCTATTTCTCATTCCAAATGATCAAGTGACACACCAGATCTTCATGAAGACATTTATGGATGCCTCACAACTTCTTTTTATCCTTATAGACTTGTAATGTGCCATATCTCTCCAAGATATCAAACATAACCTATTTATCATTCATGTACTAGAATCACATGCTCTCTTTGACATCAATGACAACCTAACATCAATGACCATGCACAACATTTTCCCCCTTTGTCATTGATGGAAAAACACCCTCAGAATGACTTTATTTTTATAATGATTACATTCTAATCTCTCTCTCCCTTTGACCTTAATGAAAAAGGGTCTCTTCCTCAACATGCCAACTATCATTTCTCAATATCATGTATACATTCAAATAATATTTAAGATGCTTAGGATAATTACATACTTTCAAGCATATGAACAATTTCTCCCCTTTTATCATGCATTAATCTAAACTTGGACTTGTTTGATCCTTAGACACGATGAAATGCTCATAGAGCCTAGAAAGCTCCCCCTGACATCATACTCTATCTCATGTCATTTTTTCTTTGAAAAACACCAATATGAAGTTGTTCTTCTCTGATCCTTGGACATGTCTACATACATTAATCAATCCTTCTTTTGCTCAAGCAAGAAGATTCAAAACCTTGTCAAAATACATGAATTGGTTTGATCAAGTCATCATGTCAATCTTCTTGAATTCAAAACTGTAGCAAAAATCTTCACACTTCTATCATGATCAAAGTATCTTCACATATGCTCCCCCTTATATTACATAAATATTCTTCAAGTTACTCAAGATAACTAAGTTAGCTCCCCCTTAGACAAACACTTCTTGCATAATAAAAAATTGAAAAGAACATCCCTTTGTACTAATTTGCATTTTTATCATAACCTAGAGCACACACACACTTGCTTACACACATGATAGATGTCTCCTAAGAAGCATAGGTAGAGATAGCCACTTGTCATAGAGGGACAAAAGATCCCAAAACTTAGGAGACTCCCATATTTCCATGCTCTTACTTAACTTGTAGTCCTTCCTCATCTTCAAATTTTCTTGGAATGAGTTCTTAACCTTATTCTTTTCTTTTATCTTAGGATCTTGTTTTATTTCCTTGTCCATTTGGGTAGATATGGCTTATTCTTTGATACTTGAACTTGGTCCTTATTTTTTCATGGAAAATAATCCATTTTGAGTTTATTTTAATTTTTACCTTCTTAGGCCTCCATTCACTATGACTCCTTCTCTTCATGTTAGGATTGATTATCTTTGAAGTAGAATACTGATCATTTGCAAAACCTTGATATGTGACCTCTCTCATGACATTTGAAACAAATGAGTTTTTATCAAAATGTACATTCCTTATGATTGGCACATATGATGATTCTTTGTAGTTTCATTAATTCATTCATGTCCTTACTCACTTGGTCTCCTGATGAAGATATTATAAAACTTTGAAATATGACCAAACCTTTTATACTTATAGTAAAAGATGTCATTATTTTCTTGTGAACCATGCTGACTGTCTTAAGTGATGATGTTATTTATACTTTCCATTGTATTGTTCATAATTCCATGCAAATTCATTCCTTGAAAATATTTTACAATCTTTTGACCTATGACCAAAATGATTGCAAGAGTAACAATGTCATTGAAATTTGTATACCTTATAGCATTTAGTTGTCTGATCTAATTCTTCTTAATTCTACTAATGCCTTCATTCCTTGACTGATGATTGATCTTAAAAATTTGATTGTCCTTGTTCACATTATGTTTTATCTTGTCTTGAGTTACATACTTTTATTCTTCTTTGTATCCAAGACTCGTTCTATCACTTGCATGATTTTGACTACTCAGAATATTGTCAAGATTATTTGAGCTCTTTTAAAACTTCATAAATGACTTCACCTTACAAGATGTCTTGTCTAAATCAAATTTTAATGACTCAATTTTAGTTAAATACCTTAAGTACTCATCTTCTTTGGCCTTTAGGCTTGTAGACATAGTTTTTAATTGACCATTGAGATGCTTGATAATATCTTCATTTTCCCTGGTGTCATCATTTATTCTTGATTCAAACACATTGAGTTTTTATTCATAGTCCTTGATTTGTGACATCATCTCTTTGTTATTTTGCTTCTCAATCTTCAAAAATTCAAGAGCATCCATCAATTCATCCTTATTATCTAAATCATCAACTGTATCTTTACTCATAGCTTGATTTAATTTCATCCATAAATACTCTATCTATGATTGATACATGATACATTCTTCATTATTACTCTTTACTTCTTAATCAAGAATACAAACTTGAGTTTTAAGCTATTGTGTGATCTCATCATGATCCTTGACTTAATTAGTCAGTCTTCCTTCAAAAATTCTAATTTGGTCCTCATAGGATTTGATCAAGGAATCTTATTTTTGTTCTTTCCTGGTAATATCTTCATTTATTCCATAGTATCTAGATATTTATCTTCAAGAGTGAATTTTTTGCCTTCTTCCTCTGAGCTATCTCCACCAAAGAAATTTTTGCTTAAAGAACATTCTCCTTCGTAATCACTAAGAGCCATGAATAATGTCTTCATGTCCTTAATATAAAAAGAACCATCATTTTCAGATGTGTTTACTTCTTCTTCTTTAGATGAGTTACTATCTTCTTCATGGTAAAGGCTCTTACTATCTTTGTATGATTCTTTCTTTCCATTTTTCGTATTGAAGAACTTTTTGTACTTGCTAAAACCCTTAGATTTCTTGTGTTCATCCTCATGAGATTCCTTATTAGCTTCTTTATGTTGAGACTTATCTCTACCTGGACATTTGGCTATAAAATGACCAACTTTACCACATGAAAAACATTTGAAAGGAAATTTTCCTTCATACTTACCTGATCCTACATTCAAATTTTCTTGCAATCATGGCTTCAAGTTGATCTTCATTAAGATCAAAATATTCAAGACTTAACTTGTTCCTTTTAGCTTTTGTCTCCTTGATCACCTTGAAGGTTGCTTCCTTCTTATGAGGTCTACCTTCATCAACTCTCATCTCATAGGTTGTAAGGATGCCATGTAGTTCATCCAAATTAAACTTAGTGAGATCATGACTTTATTATACAACATAAACATTTGAAACAAACTTGAGTGTAAGAGTCCTCAATACCTTATGTATTATGATAGCTTCATTAATATCCTCTCCAAGACCTCTGATCATGCTTACTACCTCATCAACTCTTAGAAGATAAGATGCCATAGTATCTTCTTCCTTCATTTTTAGACCTTCAAATTGCCTTTGATAGGTCTACAACTTAACCAGTTTTACCTTAGAGTCTCCTTCATAAATAGTCTATAATTTGATCCAACTTTCCTTGGTAGACTTGTAATGGATCACTTTGGTGAACACAACCTTGCATAGACCACAAATGATAACATTCATAGCTTTAGAATTAGTTTCACTCAACTTCTTATCTATAGCACTAGTTGGAGTAGTTGGTGTAGTGTAACCATCCATGATAGATTGTCAAATATCAAACCCTAGAAACATAATGTACGTCCTCATCCTTATACTCTAAAAAACATAATTTGACCCATTGAACAATAATATTTGATTTGAAGAGAAACCCTACATCTGTTGACTTGCCATATGTACCTTATATCACCTTCAAGTGGTTAAACTTGTAATGAAGGTCTTGTTATGACACCAATTATTGGAGGTACAATCACTGAGAGGGGGGGTGAATTCATGATGTAAGATATTTCAAACTTTTAATATAATCCTTTTAAACTCTTAATCAATGACCATAATCATTCATAAAGCATACGATATGTTCATAATAATGAATAATAAATATGAAGCAAGGTCACACACATAACACAAGATCTACGTGGGAAACCCTCCTAGGGAATAAAACCCACTTTCAAGCCTAAAAACACATGGATTACTTATCCTATAAGATTATCACAAACATGAGACATTTTAGTAAAGGACCCACTCCATAAGGAGCATCCACCCCTATGTGTGAACAAGCACCCACTTGTTCTAGATGTTGAGCACCTACACGACACCTTATTAAATCAACAACTCCAAAATTATGATTGTAGAGAAATATGATTAAAGACCGAATGTATAACACCTTTCGTTCAACTCATCACACACACACAAACTTGCTCATACAAGTAATGCATCCAAAATTTGGATATCTCTAGTGTTCTTCACTCATTCTCAATAAATTTTTTAATTTAGTCCATCCACTAAGCACACTCTCTTTGATCTCTTTCCTTTGCCTTTGTCTTCTTCTCTCTCAACACTTACACACTCAAGTCTAGAAACCATTGCCTTAGTCTCTACTATTTATAGAGTCTTCTTTAATATCACCATATAGGTCAACCATCATACTTGTCTTAACCCTTAATACATCTTACATAGGTCAATACCATCCACAAAGGTCATCCATAACAACTATGGGTCACACTTAAGTAGCTACACCCTTCAATTAGGCCTCATTAGCCCTTATAGGTCTTATGAAGACCTATTCACCCATTTAGAACTTCATTAAGCAAATTAAAAACATAAGATCATTTTTAATTACATGGAGACACTCTATATGATCTCTAAGATATATTCAGGTGATTGATTTGACCAAAACACTCTTCTGCTAAAGCACAATTTGCTCAAACATTATTCTGTACACAGTAGCACCATTAAAAAATAAACAATCAACTTTGAAGATCCATAAATTTGTTTGTACAAACAATCAAACCATCTAAATAGGTTTTTTGGATGTACCTTGAAGTCCTATACAATTTGGATTTTTAAACCACCATGAAATTATGCATATATCAAAAGTTATAACATAAAAACTAAGCACTAGTTTTCCCTCTCAAATTCAAATATTTAAAATCCAACGTTCACTGAGCATATGTTAGACCTTGGACACATTGATGTCATCTCATACTCCATGAAAAAAATTACTAAATACGTAATGTCAATCTATATGGATTAACTAGGTCTTTATATTTTAGTGCTCATAGTTAATCTAAGCTCTGAGCTCCTATGATTATGCCACTTGGCAACTTTGCATACCTTCTACACATTTAACTCTCACCATCAATATTTTGACAGTGTGAATCCCAGTGAACCATTTATCTTATTTCCAAGCTTTTTGAATGCGACACATGTCACTATCACATTCATTCTTTGACATATTGAATTTTACATGCATCATTAGATCTACTAATTAGTTGACCTCAAACTTCAATGTAATTTTACTTGATAGTCTCTAGCCCATCATAGTCTATTAGAGAAAATTTGAAGATTTATATCTCAAGCTAGAAAACTCCTTAGGACTCCAAATATTCAAGGTACCTTCTTAGCACTATAGACAACATCTCCATGAAATCCTCTAACCTTGATTGACTTTCTAAGTACTATAAATAAATGCATAAATTTACTTGTTAATTCATGTTTGTATGATAGTTTGTGATGGTCTAGCTTCTCTTAAGCTATAATATGCCTGTTGCTCATTATAAATGATCAAGTGACACACTAGAGCTTCATCAAGACATCTATGGAAGTCTCATAACTTATTCTTTGTCCTTACAGGCCTATAAATGTGCCATATCTCTCTAAGCTATCAAACACAACCTCTTTATCATTCATTTAATAGAATTGTTGACCAATTTTTGTCCACAGGCCAAAGTCATTTGCCTTCTCCCCTTGCTTTCAAAGCAGTCATTTTTTCCTCTCACACAGTTCAATGCCATGGTTCAGACAGGACTGGTTCTTTGGTTTGGCATCTAGTTCATTGTTTTGGCCTTAGTTCATCGGCCTTAGTCCAAGTTCAAACGCTTTAAGCATAATAAGCGCTTCAAAGAAAAAATTAGGTTCAGTTCAAAGTTCATTTGGTTTAAAATTTACTAAGTCCCACATATATCAAAAGTTCCAAGCAAAGGGGTGGACATGATTTAACACAAAGGCAAAGCGCAGACAGAATTTTCGCAAACTTTTTGTTCACGGGAAAACATCCGCAAATAAAAGTCTGTGGAGAAATTGTCCATAGACACAAAGCCCATGGGAGCCCAAGAAAAGTCTGTAAAAACATTCAAAGGCTTGGGGAACAATCTAGAGCAAACAACAACTTGCCGAAGGACCTTGAAGGGCAGGTGCCTTTGCGGGGGGACTTCTATCTGGTTCAAAGGGATGCTTCCAAGGAGCTGAAGGGATCACTTTCCCTTCGGGGAGATGTTAAGATAGGAAAGTGCTAGGAATAAATCACACCATAGAAGAAGCCAACAAAGATTGAGGACGTCCTAGAGGATGTCAAAGTTTAACAAAAGAAGATAGCTGTTTGTTTTAAAAGCAAAAAAAGGAGCGCTAACTAGAAGGAGCTCAGAATGCAGCGACCCATCAAGATGTTCGCCCTAGGGGCCAAATGAGCCAGATAAGACAAAATGAAAAAAAGACAAAGTGACAAGCATGGTTCTAGCAGGTCCCTTCTAGAAGGATGACATCGGCAATAGTGTTTTCTTCTTCCCAATGAGGGATGCGATAACCCACTTGCAAGCAAGGAGTGCCAATGAGCCTCTTTGGTCTTTTCCATATATATTATGAACTTGTCATTTGGTAAAGATCTTTTTTTTCATGATTTTACAAGGCGCAACCCTGCTAAAATTTCTACCTAAATCTATAAACACAGATTTTACCTCTTCTTGGATGGATATTTTGTGTATGTTCTGGGTGTTGATTTGTGTTTAGTCATTGTCTTTTGATGATCTCATAGGTTCAATACCATCAAACCAGTTATCTACAAGGTGCCATCTACAGCTGACAGGAGAAGAGTTCTATTTGGGGTGCAAAAAATGAAGGGATTATCTATAGAGTGCCTCTTATAGCACCTTTGGTGAACCTCCTTTTTTCTGTATTTTCATTTAAACCTCCTTGTTAATTCTTGCAGATTGGTGCTTCTACCAAGAGTGAAGCGTATGATGTATTTTTCTGATTTGAGAGTGGATCTGAGAAGGTCATTTCATTTTGGTGTATTACCTCCTTAGAGTAGTCTATTTTCCTACAATCTCCTTTCTCTTTTCATCCCCCCATTATATAGTTGTATATATATATATGCCTATTTTTGCACTTGCTAGAACAAACATGATACATCAAAGGGAGCTAGCCCTTATCTAGAGACTCTCCCCTCCAGCTTCGCCAGTCCCACAAGCAAGAGGAGAGTTTCCATGCTGGGAGGAGAAGATAGGAGTTTGACTTCCTATCACTGGGTACATTTTCATATGTCAACAATTTTGGCATGCCCAGTGGGACACATAGTTTGATAACTCAGTAAGGTTTCAAGATTGATGCTGGTCCTGTTATAACAAATCAAATATTTTTAGCATCTAGTGACTCTGAGTTAAATCCACTGGTTAAGCAGCCTGTTGCCATCAGAAATCATTTCTTGTATGTATTTTTCCTTTGCTCAAATCATGGGTCTTGTTTTCCTTCATATGAATATAATCAGGCTCCAGATATTTATGCTATCCCCTCAAGTGGCTCTCCTAGTTGCGCTGCAATGATAAGGGAGATGGTGATGGAGTTTGAGAGATAGACAATGGAGATTAACAGACTAGAAGAGTAGTACAAGTATCAACAAGAGCTGATGTATAAAGAGGAGTATTTGTTTATGCAAACATAGGCCTTGCAGTCCATGGAGGAAGAGGTACCAAAATGGAGAAATCCATTTTTTTAAGGCAGTCAACCTTGCACACCCCTTCTAAATCTGAAGAAAGCCCCCTCTTTTACACCAAATCCTTTCTATCAGATTGCACTCACTCACTCTAGCTCATCAAAGGCTTTTGCTCTCAATCCCATGCGCTTGGCTTTCCAACACCAGAGGGCATCAGAACAACCTCCCATGGAGATGAACCTTCTAAACTCCTTAGATTGTGAATTTTCCATTGGGAAAAATACCACAAACTAGCACATCTCTCTTAGAGCTGATCCTACTCAATAAGATGATGCTAGTCACCTCCAAGAAAGACTCTTTCAGGACAACCTAGCCAAACAAATTGAAGATTTAGAGGCCAGGATGAGGTTTCTTCTTGAAAAAGAAATAAAATTTACAGACCTTGTGGAGGAGCCCTAGGACCTTGGAGAAAACAAAGTTGCTACCTATTCATAGGAGCAAAATTCTAATTCAGAGATCCTGCACTAGGGGAAAATAGTAGAATCATGGGGCAGAAAAGAAGAAGAGAAGCAAGGTTTTTTTTTAAATCTTGAAGAAGCTGAAGCTGTGCCTACTCATGATAATGCTGGTGACCTCTAGGGAAAGCTTTTCTAAGAAGATCTAGCCAAGAAAATTGCGAATTTGGAGTCCAGAGGGAATCTCCTTAGCCAATGTGTGATGGACGGCTCAGACCAAATAGTGCATTCTATGTTTGAGCACACCCCACCTACACATTTCCAAGAGAGATATCAGGCCACACCTGATATTGATGAAGTGTTGATTAAGTGGAAAGAGGAGAATCATTCAATTCTAGCTCAAGGACTGCCTCCTCTTCCACATGGTTTTCCCACTTCACCCCTTCTTAAGGAGGAACCTATTTTGCAAGAGGCGGGTGAGGAGCAGAAGATCCAATCTGTAGTTCTTCAAGGGGCTGTCATGAGTGACAATGAAGAAGAAATCATCATCAATGCTCCTTGTGAAGACCTTATCAACAATGGAGAAGATGCAGGTCTTGCATATATGCAGATGTTCTAGCAATATGAGAAGGAACAAAATCATGGTGAGCTCTCTTCCCCTTTATTTGATGAACTTCCTCGCTATTTTGATAATGAGGTCGACTACACTGAGGACCCTAAGTTAGAGGAGGATCATGAGGATATTTTTGAAAATCTATAATTCTGATCAGCAAAGAGGAAAAGGAGAGGTCTGTCTTCTTGGAGGAATGCCTTGAAGAAGAGAGTTTTAAACAGAGAGGTGATGTTCTATGGGATGAGCAATCATTTTGTGAATCCATTTCAGACATCACCACAGTCACCCTTCTTCAAGAAGGCCAAGAGGAAGTAGAGGATGAGTCTGATAGGATTTTCAGCGAGGCAGAAGGGAACAAGTCAGACCATGATACATTGCAGAAGGAATGTGTAGATCAAAGGGCTTTTGGTGATGAGCCAGTAATCATTAATTTCTTGGTGAGGAGCACCAATATAATGGACCAACATTCAATAGGCTTCCAAGGACAAGCAAAATATATATACATCAAAAGCATGTTTGATTTTGATTCACTCAAATACAAGCCAACTCAGGTGACGAGCAAGAGGAGCAGGTCACCAACTCTCTTTTTTATTCAGCTACTTGCCTGGCACCATATGTCTTCTTACTTGGAAGGGGACTTAAGAAAATTTCCCTTTGATCCAGGAGGGAGGCATACATTCTTGGTTAGATGTATATAGTAGTTTGTTTTCAATTTCTTTTCCTACTTTTCCTAAGTGTAGTTTTCATAGGTAGTGTTTTTTTAGCCTTGTGTGTTTCCCTTCACGTGTGGGGTAAAGGCTTCATGTTTGATTCTCAAATATTTTGGGGTTGTTGCTAACTTTCATTATAGCTGCATCTGACTCCACACCTAATGGATTCTCAAGGCAACTAGGTTTCTAAGCATAACAAGCATGCTTCCCCTGTGAGTCACCAATTTGTTGACCAATTTTCATCCACAGGCCAAAATCATTCACCTTCTCCCCTTGCTTTCAAAGCGGTCATTTTTTCCTCTTACACAGTTTAATGCCATGGTTTAGACATGCCTGATTCTTTGGTTCGGCATCTAGTTCATTGTTTCGGCCTTAGTTCATTGGCCTTAGTCCAAGTTCAAACACTTTAAGCATAGCAGGTGCTTCAAAGAAAAAATTAGGTTCAGTTTAAAGTTCATTTGGTATAAAATTTACTAAGTCTCGCATATATCAAAAGTTTCAAGCAAAGGGGCGGACACGACTTAACACAAAGGCAAAGCGCAGATAGAATTTATGTAGACTTTTTGTCTGCAGGAAAACATCCACAGACAAAAGTCTGTGAATAAATTGTCGGTGGACACAAAGCCCACGGGAGCCTGGGAAAAGTCTGTGAAAACATTCAAAGGCCCAGGGAACAGTCTAGAGCAAACAACAACCCGCCGAAGGACCCCGAAGGACAGGTGCCCTTGTGGGGGGACTTTCGGTCGGTTCAAAGGGACGTTTCCAAAGAGCCGAAGGGGTCACTTTCCCTTCGGGGAGATGTTAAGACAGGAAAGTGCTAGGACTAAAGCACGTCGTAGAAGAAGCCAACAAAGACTAAGGACTACCTAGAGGACGTCGAAGTTTAACAAAAGAAGATAGCTGTTTGTTTTAAAAGCAAAAAGAGGAGTGCTAACTAGAAGGAGATTAGAATGCAGTGACCTGCCAAGATGTTCACCCCAGGGGCCAAATGAGCCAGATAAGACAAAATGGAAAAAAGATAAAGCGATAAGCATGGTTCTAGTAGGTCCCTTTTAGAAGGATGACATCAACAACAGTGTTTTCTTCTTCCCAATGAGGGACACGATAACCCACTTGCAAGCAAGGAGCACCAATGAGCCTCTTTGGTCTTTTCCATATATATTGTGAACTGGTCATTTGGTAAACATCTTTTTTTTCATGATTTTACAAGGTGCAGCCCTGCTAAAATTTCTACCTAAATCTATAAACACAGAATTTACCTCTTCTTGGATGGATATTCTGTGTATGTCCTAGGTGTTGATTTGTGTTTAGTCATTATCTTTTGATGCTCTCATAGGTTCAATACCAACAAACTAGTTATCTACAAGGTGCCATCTATAGCTGACAGGAGAAGAGTTCTATTTGGGGTGCAAAAACTGAAGGGATTATCTATAGAGTGCCTCTTACAACACCTTTAGTGAACCTCCCTTTTTTTGTATTTTCATTTAAACCTCCTTGTTAATTCTTGTAGATTGGTGCTTCTGCCAAGAGTGAAGTGTATGATGTATTTTTCTGATTTGAGAGTGGATGTGAGAAGGTCATTTCATTTTGGTGTATCACCTCCTTAGAGTAGTCTATTTTCCAGCAATCTCCTTTCCCTTTTCATCCCCCCATTATATATATATATATATATATATATATATATATATATATATATATATATATGCCTATTTTTTCACTTTATAGAACAAACATGATACATCAAAGGGAACTAGCCCTTATCTAGAGACTCTCCCCTCTAGCTTTGCTAGTCCCACAGGCAAGAGGGGAGTTTCCATGTTGCGAGGAGAAGACAGGAGTTTGACTTCCTGTCACTAGGTGCATTTTCTTGCATCAACAAGAATCACATGATATCTTTGACATCAATGAAAACCTAACATCAATTAACATGATCAATACATATGAGGCTTTGGAACACTCATGAGAGTTTGAGAGTGATTCTACAGGTGTAGGACATACAGACCTAACATGAAACTTGACTAGTTCTAGACCCTACTTGACTTGATGAGGTGTCATGTGGTATTGTTAAGGAATAAAAAGAATGTATGGTAGTAGTGGAGAATGGTAAGATGTTTTATGACATGTATACAAGGTATAGATAGCTTGGAAAATGGCTAGAAGGTTAGTTTCAAGGCCTAATGTGAATTGTAGGTCAAGTCTTAGAGAGAAAAAAGAGATAGTGGTCAGATGGGGTATCAAGATAAATTTATAAGGCAAGTGTGAGTATATGATCATTGATAAAAGTGTTTCATATTTTTTCAAGTATGTTGACCAAGTTTCAAGTCAAAATTTGAAGGTTAAGGCAAGAAAAAGTGATTTGAGGTCTCTCATGTGCACAAAATAAAGGGTTCTCAACCTAAGAAGGACTTTCAAGTGCTCATTGGCACATGTAACCTTTGAATGAGAACATAAGAAATTAATGGTACGTGGGGGAGTGTCCTAGATCAAATTTACAAGAATTATTTTTTAGAATGAGGGGATAACCTTTATGAATGATCGTTAAGACTAAAAGATGGTCTAAACCCTCAAAGAACCCTAATAGTGATCCAATATGAAATAAGTTGATCTAAAGTGATCAGAATGGAATTTAATGACTAGAAAAACTATTGGATCATGTTTCTAACTCTCCCAGGCACCTCTAGGTGTGATGGGTTTGTTAGGTGAGTGAGTGGACCCTATAAGAAAGGCCTTGTTTCTAAAAGATTTGCTATAGCAGTCAAAGTTGACCAAGTAAAAGTTGATAAATGGATGGAAAACAATGAGAACCCTAGACAAAATTGAGAAGATGCTGAGGGATGCACTATCATGGATTAGGGATGAATAAAAATGCATGGATAAATTTTTCAATACTTTAAATACATGATCATATTGGATATAAGTTTTTTTTGTCAATGGATATGATGAAAATGTTGCTCATAAGCTGACCTGTCTGGTGAAGATGACATAATGAAGGTGTTAGGTTGTGAGATTAATCTGCAAGACCCAATTTTACATATGAACATGTTATATTTATGTCTGATATTTTTCTAGTGGTCTCATAATATCATTAAAATTCATTTAAATTTTATGAAAGTGGTCATACAGGTGTTGAAGGTCATTTTCACCATGACTGTGCTTTAAAGCAAACTAGCAGTTTTGGGTAAGCAAGTTGTAGTGATGAGTTTGAGACTCTATGCCATGATTTGATGTATATAATGAACATTATGTTTTTATTTATAATTTTATTTACTATAAATTATTTTTATAATCTTGGAATTTACTGTAAGAGGTTGAAACATTAAAGTCAAATTGGCTTGTCTAGCTGAGTAAGGTCTGAAAGAAAAAGTCAACAAATTGGTCTACAAGACCAATAGTTGCTATTAGAGGTTGTGATCTATTTGTTTAAGGTTATTTCTAATATGTTTTAAGATCATTTTAATTTATTTTAATTTCTTATTTGAGTTATTTCAAGTGTCAAAAGTTCAAGTTTCTATGAATTGTTTTTAGGCTAGTTGGTAGTTCTGAGTGGGCAATTTGTAGAGAACGGTTTGAGTCATTTTTCCTTGAGTTGTGAAGTATAAATCACATGGTGATGACCATAAGGTAATTTAGTTTATTTATGTGTGATTTTTTTCCATATTTGTTTGAATTTTTTTTGTTTCATCTTCAGTAATTCAAGATAGACTTTATAGGTATGCACAGGGCTAATTATGAATAGTGCTAATGGCATACTTCAAGTAGTGGTTGGAGCTAAAAGGTGTCATGGACCTAAGATGAGATTTTTACTATTATATTTGAGTGAAATTTTATATTTTACTTTTTTATGAAGTGTTTTAAGGTGCTCCAAGGAAGGCAAAGTTTAATGTGTTCTAAATAGACTTGATAGGATTAGGTCTCCATGAGACCTAAATGTGAGATAAGGCATAATTGAGATAGGTCAGACCAAAAGGGAGTCAAAAAATGTTTTATATATGTCTATGATATGTCCTAATATCCTTTTAATGGTATACCTAAGAGGTTAAGGGTGTTTTTCTAACTAAGAAGGATATGAACAAGAGCCTTGTATAAATACTAGGCAATTTTAGGCCTATTGGGTGAGTAGAGAGCAAGTGAATATAATAACATATTATAGAGAAGAATAAGGTATTGTATACCATCATATGAATGTATAAGATATATTATGATTGTTTTACATAGGTAATGTGAAAGAAAATAAAGGTCATATGACCTAATCAAGTCAATAAGAGGACTTGTTGAGCGAAGAAGCCTAGAAGGTAGTTTGAGAGGGATAAGAGAGAGAGAAGATATGAAGAAAGAGATCATCATATGTTGTATGAGAAATAAAGTGTTATAAAGTTTATCAAGGGTTTTATATGGATGAGTTGGTGCTTATCTAGTTAGGGTTGGTGCTCTATGTAAAGTTGGTGTTTGTATTATAGGATTATAGTCCATTTTTAGATATTAGTGAGGTTTTATACACTTGAGGGTTTCCCACATATAAGTTGTGTTACCTTGTGTTCTTATGTTTAATGCATATGTGAATGGTTACTTAGTCATTGTTTGATCTACATGCTTGAATGAATGTTCATGAATGCTTAAGTGAAATTGATAAGAATTTTTTTAACTATTAATTCAATCTCCCTCTCAGTCATTCTACTTCCTAAACTTTGGTTTGAATATTCTCTTAGTATGAATATTAAAATTCTTATATAACTATCATGCACTTTAAGAAAAGCATGGGATAAAACATGCTATTAATACAAAGAGGTAGTGGTAGTGGAAAGTGTGCAAACATCACATCATGGAAGTATTTTTAGATTAATTTATTATGTGAAGTGATGGTCAAATGTAGGGGGTAGTAAATGCCATTTACCCCCTCGAACCTATAAAATGACATTAAGTGGTTAATTTCACATTTTCCCATTGTTACGATTATGATTTTACTGAGATGAAGAGTGAACAAACAAATTTAGGCCCAATAAAATGAGCCACTACTAGTCATTACAAAATAATAACTAAGTGTTGGTGGGTAAACAATGTTAATTATGGAAGAAAAACTTGAAGAACAAGATGAGCACATAAAAAGACAAAAGAATAGGGATTATGCACCAAACTAAGAAGAAAGATCAAGTACATCCACCTCCACCCTTGTTAATCAAGGATATGCAGTACCTAAAAATGGTGTTGTGAAAAAAAAATTAGGTTTAAATGTGCCCACTTTCACTATCTTTTATTACAACCACCGACATCCTCGAAATGAGGTTGAACTACAAGATGATTATAAAATCAAGTACCAAAACACCAGGAGTGAATTGTCTACAATTTGAATATATTAAATGACTTGGAATATATTGGGATTTTCCATATTTTAAACCTCACCTATTTTGGAAAACCTTTAGATGTGGTTAAGTTCCTACTTTCATGTGTACATGAGGATTATATCTACTTTGTTGGGTACTAGATGAAAATCATGACTGAAAAAATTAACAAGGTATCAATGTTGTAGTGCTCTAGTATAGACCTTGAATTTGATTTTTGTTGGAAGCATGATCACTGAGAGGGGGGTTGAATTAGTTTCTTTAAAAAATTCATTCAATTCCATTTAAGCACACATGAACTATTCATACAAACATGAACATCTAGTAAAGCATATGCAACCATACAAGATCATGAAACACATTACATATGTGGAAAACCCTCAAGGGGAAGAAAACCCACTGATATTTAAAATGGAATACATTAATATAAAACAAAAATCACAATTTAGTGAAGCAATAACTCCATATGGAGCAATAACCCTAACTAACTAAGCACCAACCCAGCTAGGCTTTAACAAGTACCAACTTATAAAGAGGCACCAATCCCCTAGATGACTTAACACCAACTCAACCACTTAAAAAATTTGATCATATTTAGTACATATTGTTTCTCAAACAATAGATATATATCTCATTATTTATCTCTTATCACTCTTCTATCTTTTTCAAGCTGCCTTCTAGGCTTCTTCACTCAACTAGGTATTTTAAAGATAGATTAGGCCATATAACCTTGATAATCAGCTATAGTACCCATGTTATATCTTCATGATAGTTTATATACACCCTATAATTATCACAAGGACCTCCTTTATCTCTTCAAGATGATATATCCTTTGCTTGCACTCACACCTTCTCTAACTTGCCAAATAGGCCTATTAGGCCTTGTTCTTATATAACCTTCTAACTCATATACCTATTGGTTAGACACACACACTATAATACATGGATTAAAATTAAAATAGGTATTATAATATGTTTCATACATGAATCAATCATTAAAATAGGTTGGTCAAAACATAAAATACAAAAACCTCTTTTAGGCCTTAATGAGACCTAATCCAATTAGGCCTTTATTAGTGCACATTACCCTTTGATCTCCTTGGAACACTTTAAAAATCCATACACAGTAGGAATACTTCATAATACATTAAAATAGATCCTTAATAATCTCATCTTAGTTCCATGACACTTTATAGCTCCAACTACCACTTGAATCACACCATTAGTACTGTTCACATTAGGCCTTCATATACATAAAAAGGTCTATCTTGAACAATTGAAGATAAAATGTTATTTAGCCACATAATCATGACAATAAATCATATAAAAAATACATTCAAGACCTTAAAAAATTCATCAAGTGCATCAAAATTCATTACACAAGTCAAAAGGACTCAAAAACACTCCTACAACTTGCTCACTCAGAACTGCCAGTTTTCCTCAAAGACTAATCAAGGTTACTTAGACCTATAACACCTATATAGACGTATTAAATGAATTATGATGAATGTAATGATTGTATGAGATGATTAGACCATTCTTAGATAGAAAGATAATATGATCAAATGGCAATATTGGTCCTGTAGACCAATCTCCTAACCTTATATCTCATTGTCTCATCTGAACAAGACAAGTCAGCTTGTGAGCAAATTTTTAATTATAAACATTGACCTCCAAAAATTCTACCAAACATGAACATGTATTAAAATTCTTAAAAACATATTCATGCACTTGTTTTCATGACTCTATCATGGTAACACATTCCTAATTTTCTTCTCACTACTACCTTGGTTTTTCACTGTTTAAACTATTAGGCTATTGGAGGTTTATCAATGATGTCTCAAAGATGACCAAGGATGTTGATGAGCTGTCATGCATGCTATAATGAAAATTAAAAAGTGTGCTTCAATGATATTCAATGTTCTTACATAGCTCTTTAGTGTTTGACTTGGATAGGTAGATGGTGGATGTTATTGATGGTATGGCCAAGTTATAGAGATCCTATGGGGTGTTATGAGTGCTTAGAATTCTTATGGAATTGAAAGGAATTAATTATAACAATAATATGAGTGTCTATGTTCAAGTATTCATCTTGGAATATAAGGTTAAGTGAGCAGTTTGATGACATCATATTTCACACATGTGAAGGTTTCCATAATAGTTTGATACATGGATGGATTCCCCTCTGAAAGGTGATCATGTGGTTCAAATTTTAGGTCATGAAGTTGAGCATAAAAAAATTTATTAAGGTGAAAATTTGGACTTCTAGGAAGATTGTAGTGGTTCTTATACTTAGCCAAATTTGTAAGAGGAGATCTTTCAGTGAGTGTTTAAAAGATCTAATGATGAGCATCTAAGATAACAACTGAAGATCCAATAATGAGCATATATTATATATGAAGATATAATGGTGCACATTAAATCATGTAGATAGAGATAAAAGGCATGGTTCAAAGTCAAATATTCAATGATTGCATGTGGGACTACCAAGTGGTGCAAACACATTAATTGAATGGAGTAGGGTGCTTATAAGGCATGCGAGGGTGTCAAGTGTCTTAATCATGGATGTCTATTTTAAACATCAATGGTAAATTATTAAATATTTAAAGATAGGAATCTCACAAGGAGATTGACATAGTTTATTTGTTAAAATTTGTTAGGGGACATGAGATGATGATAAGTGTCAGATGTTTTGTATTTACATAGTGACCGTTGGAATTTGAATATTCAAATTTGTGAAGGAAAACCAGTGATGGTTTTTTGCTATATATCTTGAGTATATGATAGAATTTTGTAATGGTATAAAATGAAAAGTTTTAAAGGACTTCAAGGAGTATCCAATTTTTTTTATTAGAATATTTGAATGTTCGTATAATTTTAGAAATTGAGCTCCAAAGTTGACTGTGTGTTTGACCATGTTCTATAAGAGACCATAGAAGGATGTTTGAGTTGTTCTTGATAGTATTTTGATGTTTGAAGATGAAATATATATTTGAGAGTGTTATAGACTCCATGAGGACCATTTTTGTGGATTTTTGAGGTTTTAATAGTCCATATTCAGTGTGAACACTTGATTAAGAAGTTGATTGTGTTTGTTGAATGCATTGACAGTTTGAGTGACCATCTTGAAAAGGTTAGTTGAAGGTGTTATGATTATATTTAAGGAATAAAATGAGTATTTAGATGTTATATAAGTCTATAATTCTTATGAAAAGGTATTAGTTGTCATAGTTTTCCCCTGATTAGATATGGAGAGTCAAAATAGTATAACTAATATTTGATTGTGTGTGACCAATCTGAGTGGTCATTTTGAGAGAGTTGATTTAAGTGAGTAGAGATTATGTTGAAGTGTCTAAAGAACATATATGTGTTTAAAAGGTATTGAAGGGTTCACACATGTGATCTAATCATATGTATATGTGCAATATATGAGTAGTTTCTTAAGAAGTTTGAGACTATGTTTTTTGTGTATGAAGGCCTAAAGAGCGAGGAGACCTAATTGGTAGGTTTGAGTGTTGAGTTGGTGTTATAGGTGGCATAAAACCACAAGGATTAAGAAAGGGTATATTTGTGATAGGTTTGATGTGTTTTAATCTTTGGTAGAATTTGAAAGTGGCCCAAAGAGTTGAAGTTGTAATGTATGAGTATGAAGGCCTAATTGTTTTAGGTCTCACCAAGACCTAATGGTGGTTTGGGGATAACGATGTATTAGATGACCTAAGGAGTGTGTGGTTATTAAATTTAACATGTATGAGGATCTATTTAAAATTTATAACAAGTATGGCAATTATCTTAGCTGACCAAGATGGGTTATACCAAGAGAGTGGTATAAATAGAAGGCATAATTGGACTAATTGTGTTAGTTATGAAAGTGTGGATTCAAGTGAAGGAGAGAACGTTTGAAAGATAATGATGCAGGAGAATATTATTAATGATAAAATTGGTCTAGTATGTGTCTTATATTCATGTATATGTGTGAAAATTTTAATTTGAGTCTAAAAATTAGTTTTCTTGCCAAAAAAGTATTTTCAAATTTCAAGGTGTTCTAGGTGGTCTGAGTGGGTAGTGAGGATATGTAATTGATGAATAATGTTGTAATAGAAATTTATGGTCTCAATAAAGGTAATAAATGGGTTATGTGTTAAAATAAAAGTTAAGTTGTGAGGTGGTAATGAAAATGGTAAGCAAGAATCCACCACCCTACGTGGGTCTAGGAGTTGCTAGAAGTTCTTGATCAAGAAATAGTTACAAGTTATGTTTTAGGAGTCCATATTATATGAAAAAAGAATATAGTGTGAGCAGTAAATTTTTTATAAGGTAATACTCACATTAAATTTTAGGATGTTGATGAATGGATAAGGAAATAAATAAACTATTTGAATCAAGAATGTTTGTGTGCAAGAATTTTGTATGTAATGAATCTGCATGATGGGCAGAGTATGAATTGTGTTTGAAGACTTAGAATGGTGATTACCTAGTTTGATGTTATGGATATTTTTCATTATCATTAAATTTACTATATTTTTTATAGGTAATACAAAATTTAATTGGAATCAGTCACTTATGTGGAGACAATCAGGTTTATAGACTGGGAATGCATACACACAATCTTGTTCAAATAATAGTCTATATATATTCAATATTGTCTTCATTTGAAATTATATGAAGGATTAGAATGGAATGGGTGTGAGGAGTGAAGATTATATTTATTATTATACATTTGATCAAAATTTTTTATGCCCAGGTGGGTCATTGACATCACACATTGAAACCTACAATCCACAAGACTTTAAATTATGTACATTGTCAAGTTAGTAATGAATCTTGTGTTTAATTCAAAAAGTGATGGTAATAAGTTTAAAATGGATATATTATATGGAGACAAAACTATGGTAAGTCAAGGAGTCATTGAAAGTTGAAAGAATAAAGAAACCCTATTTACCCTTATTTGCTTGTTTGCAAATGTATTATTGAGCAACTGAGATACCCTTGTGAATGTTCTAAGGGTTGTTAGAACTTTATTATTGAATTAAAAAGTTGCATGAGCCTTAAATATACCTAATACAATAATTATATTATCATTAAACTATCTATAGATGATTTTATGCAATTATTTATAGTCTCAACATGTATAGTCAACTAAAACCCTAGTTTTTAGGGTTTTGTCCAGAGAGAGAGAGCTAACCCTTGAAAATTCCTATAAATTTGTAATAAAATGTGTTTTAGGGTATTTTAGGAGAATAAATTGGTTGCATGTTTGTACCCTCTATAATCCATATTGTACTACCTTATAAACAGTCAACTAGCCTAAGAAACCTAGTGAGACGAGGGCTAAAGAAGGAAATTGGATTTTCGTGAAGATTTAAGGTCTAAAACTGATTGAAAAGTAGGATTGGTCAAAAGAGTGGTAAAAAATAATTTTGGTTTATTCAAATCCTCTACATAATGGTCAAATCATGGAGCTTTATGCATTTAGAGGGTTAATTGGAATGTCAAGTAAGTCTATAGGTATAAGACTTTGTAAAGGAATTATTGTCACTTAGATATGAACCATTTGAGGAGATGTCTCATCTCTCCTCATCCCAGTGGAAAAATTGAAACAAATTTAGGTTGTGGGTAGCCTTAGAATGAGGTGAATCTCTAGATAGGGATAGCTCCCTTGATGTATCACTTTTAGATCACTACTACCCCTATGATTGCAAGGAAAAGGGAGAGAAAACTAAAATTAAACTATCCTAAAGGTGGTGATACACCAAATTTATTGATGACTACCAACTAGCTGCATGTCACACATGAGACCAAGAGACTAACTAGGCATACAATTCTCTAATCTAAATCTTCTCACATCAGTATTTCATTATGAGGCTATGATGAATGTTTAGGCTAAGAGGACTAGAAAGGAGGCCTAGAATGACACTATTTAAATATACTAACTCAATCAACCTTAGTACTTCATAGAAAATTTCACATGACCTGCAAGAATACGCTTTCAAGATGCAAATAGGTGAGAGAATGAGACAACAATGCTAAGGAAACAACAATCATCACTAAGAAATATCAATCACTCAAGTTAACACACTATAAATAATCATAGAAGAGGTAAAATTAGTAGTCTTTATTGATCCATAGTATGCAAATGAGCAGGGCTTCACCATACTTAGGTGGAGCATATCTTACAAAGGCCAAAATGGCTAGTTCTTATAGAACTTGAGAGAGAGAAGAGAAGAATGAAGTCCAAAGGTCACAAGGACAAGTTTTAAGATAAAAAAGGAGTTACATGTGCATGAGAAGAGAATGTGAAACTGATCATACAAATTTAGGAAGCATAAGTGTCAATCCAAGGCATGAAACTCTTGAAATGTGGCATGAAATTCCCTTTGCTAGCTCAAAAAACTATCTTCATCATTAAATCCTATTTGAACATACCAAAACTAACTAGGGATAGGTATAATTATTGGATTGAGAGGGAAGGGTTTCAGACATGCTTTTCTATGCATTGGTTGCATTCTTAATCACTTAGATTCCTCTGAAAGTAAGCCATCACTGCCTGTAGTCAAAGAAACTCCTCTTTCACACACCTTGCACACTTGGCTTAAAAAATGGCTTTAATTTATCATTAAAATATATAAAATGGGTGGATGACACTTTTCAAGACCATCCATGGCCTTAGATGTATCAGGCACACCTTAAAAGTAACTCACTTGAAGTTTTTTGCCCTTTTAACTATCATGTTCACCATGTCAATTCTAAATAGCTAAGATGAGAGCTATTTTAGGAACACTTAGGAGTTTTGATGAGGCATTAAATGACCATAGTGATTCAGAATGAGTATCTATATTTCTCCAAAAGTTTATTTCATCTCTTGAAACCTTCTAGAACCTAAATAATGCACAAAACAATTAAAGAAAGTAAATTTGTACCTTGTCCGAACAGACAGGGTTCTACTCTAGTGGGTGGAAATGGTATTTGGAGAGTCCCTTATAGTATCAAATCATTTCTCAATCCATTTTGGTCCATTTTGATGCATCTCCTTCCTTGTTTTCCCAGGCAGGTCTAAAACTAGGGTTTGTAAGGGTTTTGAGTCACTTTCACTCTTAAGATTTGTTCAGAAAGATAAGATGTTGGAATTAAATTTTTTTTCACAAGAATGATGACCATTACCATTTTTAAAATCTTAAAACTTCTTATATCCCCATGCACAACCTTCAAGGAGATGTAAGCATTTTAATTTAGCCTATCGGGGTTATTTTTCAATTTCCTATAAGCTTGGATTGTCTTTGAGCCAAAAGTGATTTTATCTATGACTTACCTAAATTTAAATATCTTGGACACATATTATGACCCTAAAAACATTTAAAAATGTATTATAATGTTATATTGAGCTTGGAAGTGAAGTTGACCTTTCGTTTGGCTTTAGGCCTAAACCCTGCTTGATAGACTTGACTGCAACTCTTATAGGTTTGGATCAATTGTGTAGACTCAAGACTTTAAGCATGTTTTATCATGTTATTATAGGTTTAATACTTATTAAAACACCTCTAGAATGTTTTTTTAATATCTAGTCTATCCATTTATTACCCTTCTCAAAAATGCAGGGTTTGTGCTCTTAGGGAAGTACCCTCTATTTTAGACAAAACAAAGGGTACTTCACCTATTTGATCAAACCAAATAATAATTGGAGGAGATTATATAAGTTTTAAATACCTATTACATGAAAATTCATCCCTTGATCAGGTTTTTAGACCTTACAACTCCCTCAAATTCCAAGATAGATTGTGTAAAAGGCAGACTGTGTGCAATGTTCAACCATATGGACTGTGTGATGGAATTGAATAGGATTTTAATGATTTAAGGGTCTATTATGATGGTTATCCTAATAATATAGATGTAAAATATGCCTAAATACCTTTTAACATTCATACTTTCAACCTCAATCTCCACCCTGCCCAACTAGGTCTGTATGACAGACTGACTATGCCTTCTATATCTCTCCTTCAAGGGTGACCCTTGTAGGTGATATTGCATAATTTTACCTTGAATATAGTGATAAAAGCCCTTATTTTTATATTATTATCCATATATCACTAATTATATGTATTCATATCATGTACCTATAATGTAAACTTCAAGAACACTAACTTTGCTCACTGCCCTTTTATAGTCATACATAGTCAACTATGTTTGAATGAGGAAGACCATATATATGAAGATTCTTCTTGGGAGAGATTTCACATCACCTTTTAATCTCTAGATCCATTTAAAATCATCTTCAATATATTAATGTAGGTTTTCCCATGCTTAATATTATGCTTTAGATTGTGAGACTTTATAATCAGTTATAGGTGGATCGTCTAGGCCATTTGTACGGACTATCTCCACCTTATATGGAAATAAGGTTTTGAAATGTCATAAGTGTACCCATAATGCATATTAAATTCATATAATAATGATATATGCTTAATAACTTATTCAAAATATGTATTTGGGTCTTCTTACCTTCCTTGACCTACAAGACTGTGATTTCTCTCCTAAGCTTGGCTATAGGTGAGTATTTTGAATGATGGGACACCTGTAGGTGGTCATGGGAGACAAAACACAATATATCATTATATTTAAGTGGAATTTAGGTTATGATTACTCCTTTAAACTATTTTAAACCATTCAATCATTGTGTCATAGTTTAGTACCAACTTGGGTGAACAGTCTCCTTGAGGTTCAAACTTGTAGGTTTCACTGATTGAATTTAGTGCATGAAAGTGTAACTTTGGGCTTCTCAACAACCATACTCCTCAACTCGAACACCTCTCTTATTTTGTAAATTGAGATACCTATATGGGATCTTGAAGACAAGTATACTTTTAGGTCCTGGAGCTTAATGCAAACTTGTATGAGAACCCTCAAAAAAGGGCCTAGACCTCTATTTTCATCTTTTAGGCGCTTATTCCTTAAATACGGTCATTTAATTTGCTCATAACTATAAAGACTGCCTACTTTCCTAATGATAAAACATGGTTACCATGATATTTGTAACATATCAAAAATCCAAGGAAGGGTTAAATTATGCTCCAACCTCTCCAAATAAATATCTTTATATCTCTATGATTCCACCTGTAGGTTGAAACTTTCATGTATAGGCAACAAGTGTAGAATTGTAGGCATTGAGTAAGACATGCATGCTTATGATAAACTCTAGGTATTACAAAGGCCCAAATGATAGATGATGATATCAAATATCTTTATGCAATATTCCAAATCTCACTTCAAGATTTGAGACCTTCTGTAGGCACTTATAGTGGCATGCAAATGGTGACTGTGTGTAAATATTACACATAATTGTAATATTTTCTTCTTATTAGTGTAATTTTGGGAATATTAGTTACTTGTATATGTATAAAATATATGTATAAACATTTTAAAACTCTATATGGCTCCATGGACATGATTTATAACCTTGCATAGCTCACCTGGCTGACTATGTATGACAGTCATAGAGCAGACTGACTATATGGTGTTTATGACTACAAACTCATGATATGTTGCTTTGGAGAATGAGATTTAAAGTTGAGGGGATTAATAAGACATTAAAAACATGATAATTAACCTATATACACCCTCTAAAACCATTACCAAGGCATGAAGGTTTTGCAGATAGTAGAAACTTGCCTATAACACAAAATGGTACCTTCTCTTGCAACATGAGATGATTTGCATATCAAAACACATTGAAACACTAAACCAAGCATGGATATCATTTTAGGAGAGAGAAAAAATCATCTAGAAAAAATCTCAATAGATAGATTATATAGAATTCTCCAAACCAAATCAAAATCTATAGGGTGCATAGATTGGCAAGTAAATTAGATATACCAACTTCTTAGGAATGGTTCATAAAGCAAAAGGCACCATTCCTATGAAACCAAACATCAAATAGAATCCAAATTAGTGTAGAAGACACCCAAAGATCAATTTTTCTTAAAAGCTACCCTGCTATCCATACAAAGCACAAACTTACTGACTGGTTCTTACTTTCCAAGCCTAGTGGAAGAAGAGAGAAGAAATTTTGTTTTTTGGAGATTCTAATCAAACTAATCATTGGAAAAAGTGTGTGGAAGACCAAGGGACACTCCTAAAGTGTCTTCAACTTTAGGAGGCAATACAAGTCCATACACCTCAAGAAAACTCCCTTTTTTCCAAGAAAATTGCTCTTTCTTATGAATAACCTACCACTTTTCAATTAGAAATAGTTACTTAAGACTTATTATGAAACATGGGGTGTGACATCACCTTTTAAAACCTTCACATTTCCCAATGAGGATGTACAAATCATTTAATGCTCTATTTGACCCCAAAATGACTCAAAAAGACATAAATATTGAAAATGATCAAGACTAATACAAATATAGCATGAAATGACATCAAATGACCTATAATACACGCTATGATGTAATACTAGACCCTCAAAAACACTTAAAGATCAAGTTTTTACCTATAGGGGTCCTAGTTTGACCTACAAGGTCAAATTTGGTTAATATGAACATAATCCAAGTTTTTGTGTGAAGCAATGACATGGAAAATCTTACTAAAAAAACTATTTACTTTTCCTTGATGAGATTGTGTATGGAACAAAATAGGGAATTTGCATTGAAATAGGGCTAGAAGGCCTAGAAGACAAGAAGTTGATTATTGAGTGGAATGCAAGATGTTGAGTGATAATAGTGGATTTAGATGGTTTGAAATAATTTTTTAGAATGTTTTATGTGTCTTGGAAATATTGATAAATAGGGAATTGGGTCTTGGTCCATTTGGATAAAATAGGCTTAGTGTTGGTCAAGAAAGATTGACAAGTTTGCAAGCTAAGTGTAAGAGAAGTGAAAGTTGATTGGAGCTCGACATATTTTGGTATTAGAGCCATCTATATGCTCCAAGAATAAGTTTATACATGTATGAACTTGGTAATTAATGCATGTTGCATGTGGATAAAGAATTTGTGGGTAATCAAGAAGGAAAATTGTAAGGATGTTGGAGGACAAAGTAGGAAGGTAGATTGAGAAAGGTATGATCTATTTTGAGGTTGATTATTTGATTTGAGTGTATGGATGATAGTATGTGATAGGTGAGGAAAGGAAATATTACATAGTGTGGTGGCATCCATAAAATAAGAAGATCTATTAACAAGCTAAAAAAAAAGAAGCTCATAAATAGAGCTTGGGAGAGAGGAGATAGTCCAAGTGTGAAGGACAAGAGGTGGAAAGGCCCTAGTGAGGTTTTAAATAGAAGAGATAGAAGGGTTCTAAGTGTGAACCAAAGGAGAGTGGTCCAAGTGAGACCAAAATAAGAAAATGAGTATGTACCCAAGTGAGGTACTCAAGATGAATATGAAAGAAGAGGTATAAAGGAAAGTGAGAGGCAGGGTTAAGTATGGAAGCCACAAAGAAAAGATGGTGAATGGAGACACCAAGAAGAATATTGAGATGGAGAGATAGATGGTAGAGATGAGGCAATAAATAGATGAGATGCTAACCAAGATAGAGCATCTAAAAGAGATTGTGAACCCACATCTTGAATGGGTCATGAGAAAGAAGACACTCAAATGGCCAATCAATAAATTAGTGGAGAAGAGAAGAAGATAAAGGATTAAGGACAAGGAGGTAATCAAGCCTCATGTTTTGAAATCTAATGACGTATTGGTATGTGTGAATTCAAGTTTGAGAGATGAAGAGAGGAATGAAATAGTTGAGCCCATTCATAAGCTCAAGGAATAAAAAGAGGAAGAATATGACCAAGTGGCGATCAAAATAAGTCAAGGTGAAGAAGAGACTTAAGGTAGAGTCATGTTGATGGAACAAGAACAAGCAGGTCAACCATTTTGGAAGCAAGATAACATGAAGAAGGAATAGATCCTCACTCAAGAGGATGCAAGTGAAGCCAAAGGAGCAATGGGACAACAACATAAGGAAAGGTATGATGAATATTCAAGTTTATATGAATATTTAAAGTAATAATATGGATTTTATTCTCATTAAATGTATATAGAAATGGTTAAGGAGGTTACCAAGGAAAATATAGACTTGTGGAATGTAGCAGTGGTGTCCAAGATAAGGGCATTAATGAAGGTAAAAAGAAGTCAAGTACAAAGAGACATTTTAAAAGAAGAATTTATAGATGTTGAGGTCAAAGTATAGGTTGTAGATGAAGGAGAATACATGTAAGGGGAAGAGCAAGGTGTATTGATGGCTGATGCAAAGAGGAAGAGTGAAGCATATAGAGCACAAAAAGGTACTTGGGATTAGAGCAACAATAAATAAAAGAGGAGAGTTGGATAATGCCTCAAGGGAATGAGAAATAACATGTTTTATTTAATTATATATTTTATCTTTCATGTATAATGTGGATGAAGATAGTAAGAGGCAAGACAAGGTACAATTGTGGCAGTCAAGAGCACACACACTTATATGAGAGTTTGAACAAAGAAGAATATGAGTGTAAAATTATTTTATTTGCTTAAGAGTATGATTTAGGGGAATTGTATGAATTCTTAAATTGGTCTAGGATGTGTCTTAGATTCATGTTTGTGTTTTAAAATTTGAATTTGAGTCTAAAAATTAGTTTTCTCGCTAAAAAGGAATTTTCAAATTACAAGGTGTTCTAGGTGGTCTGAGTGAGTAATGAGGATATGTAATTAATGAATAATATTTTAATAGATATTTATGGTCTCAATAAAGGTCCTAAAGTGGTTATGTGTTAAAATACAAGTTAATTTTTGAGGTGGAAATGAGAATGGTAAGCAAGAATCCAACACCATATGTGTGTCTAGGAGTTGCTAGAAGTTCTTGATCAATAAAAAGTTACAAGTTATGTTTTAGGAGTCCATACTATATGTAGAAAGAATATAGTGTGAGCAGTAAATTTTTGAGGAGGTAATCCTCACATTCCATTTGAGGATGTTGATGAATGGAGAAGGAAATAAAGAAACTAGTTGAATCATGAATGTTTATGTGCAAGAATTTTTTATGTAATGAATCTGCATGATAGGCAGAGTATGAATTGTGTTTGAAAACTTATAATGGTGAGTAACTAGTTTGATGATGTTGATATTGTTCATGATCATTATATGTAATACATTTGTTACAAGGAATCCAAAATTAAATTGGAAGCATTCATTGATGTGGAGATAATTAGGTTTGTAGACTAGGAATGTATGTATACAATCCAGTTCAAATAATAGTTTATGTATATTAAATATTGTATTAATTTGAAATTATATGAAATATTAGAATGGAATGTGTGTGAGGAGTAAAGAGTATCTTGTTTAGTATACATTTGATCAAAATTTATTATGCCCAGGTGGGTCATTGACATCACACATTGAAACCTACAATCCACAAGACTTTGAATTATGTACACTATCAAGTTAGTAATGAATCTTGTGTTTGATTAAAAAAGTGATGGTAATGGGTTTAAAATGGATATATTATATGGATACAAACCTATGGTAAGTTAAGGAGTCATTGGAAGTTGAAAGAACAAAGAAACCTTGTTTACCCTTATTTTCCTATTTACAAATGTAGTGTTGAGCGACTGAAATACCCTTGTTGTGAACGTTCTAAGGGTTTTTTGAATGAGCCTTAAATAGACCTAATATAATAATTTTATTGTCATGAAACTATATTTAGATCATTTTATTGAACTATTTATAGTCTCAACTTGCACAATCAACTAAAACCCTAGTTTTTAGGGGTTTGTCCATAGAGAGAGAGAGAGAGTTAACCCTTAGAAATTCATATAAACTTGTAATCTAATGTTTTTAGGGTATTTTAAGATAATAAAGTGTTTTTATGTATGTACCCTGTATAATCCATATTGTACTACCTTATAAACAATCAGCTAGCCTAAGAAAACTAGTGAGACAAGGGCTAAAGAAGGAATTGGATTTTGGTGAAGATTTAAGGTCTAAAGCTGATTGAAAAGTAATATTAGCAAAGAGGGTGGTAAAAAATAGTCTTGGTTTAGTCAAATCCTCTACATAATGGTCAAACCATGAAGTTTTATGCATTTGGAGGGCTAATTAGAGTGTTAGGCAAGTCTATAGGTACGAGACTTTGCAAAGAAATATAACCTAATTTTTTGTGTAAAGTAATGGAATGGAAAAGGGTACTAAAAAACCTATTTGATTTTACATAATGAGATTGTGTACGAAACATAATAGGGGATTTGCACTGAAATAGAGCTAGAAGGCTAAGAAGACAAGAAGTTGACTATTGAGTGAAATGCAAGATGTTGAGTGATAAAAGTGGATTGAGATGGTTTGAAGTAATGTGTTATAATTTTTAATGTGTCTTTAAACTATTTATAAATAGGGAATTGGTTTTTGGTCCATTTGGATAAAATAGGCCTAGTGTTGGTCAAGAAAGATTGGCAAGTTTGCAAGCCAAGAGTAAGAGAAGTGAAAGTTGATTGGAACTCTGCATTAGAGAAGGTAAAAGTTATTGAAAACAAACATAGAGTGAAGAGGATCAGTCATGCTTGTTTTATCAATTTTATGTAGGACACACATGTCATTGGACGTAATGAGCTTAGAAGACACAGTTTGAGCGAGTTAGTCCTAGAGGCAACTTGAGAGAGATTGGAGGTGAAGAGTGTAGATAAAGGTGGTAATAATTAGTTGAAGAGAAAAAATAGGTGTTTACAATGATATATTAAAGGTATATGAGTTGGTTATTAATTTATTATGGGGTTAGTTCCCTCTTGCAAGGTGAAACTTGTTAAAAGGTCTAGTTGTTATGGGTGCTTAGCTAGACAGGGGCAGTGACTCCTTGTGGGATTAGTGTCTCACTAAATTAAGGGATGGATGTTATTTGATCAATTAGTGCTGGTATAAATTTGGATCTTTTTATCATAGGGATTTAATCTTTTTTTTAGGTTCCAGTGGGTTTCTCACGTAGATCTTATGTTATGTGTGTGATTGTGCTTATCTTTATTATTCATTGATATAAATGATGTGTATGCTTCATGAATGATAATATTATTTGGTTAAGGGTTTGAAAATATTGGAATTAAAGTTTGGATTATCTAGCATCACTAATTCACCCCCATCTTAGTGATTGAACCTATAATAATTGGTATCAGAGTAGGACCCACTGTGCAAGTTTAACCACTTGAAGGTGATCCAAGGTATAATATGGGTGAAAAGATCATCATGTTTGATGAATAATCTTGCCATAATAGTAGAGAATAAGAAGATTTATATGATAAAGAGGAATAAGAAGTTGATATATAAGTGGAACTCATGAGTGCACTGATGAACTAAAGGAACAAAAGAAGAGTAATCATAAAATGAAGAATATGATCAAAGGTCTTGAAGTGCAAGTCAGATCTCTTGAGGGGAGTTTGTTAGGCAAATCCATGAGAGAGGAAAAGGAAAATCAAGAACTGATCAAATATATGGAAGAGAAAACATGTAGATTGAAAGATGACATGGCCAAAGGGGCTAAGGAGAACAAGGAGACCATTACAGATCTCAGAATTCAATTATAGGCTGCAAGTTCAAGCATGAGGGCTAAAGAAGATCAATGTGTTTAATTCAAGACTAATATTGTTTACCTAAAGGATGAGCATAAAAAGGTCATAGTCAAGATAGGTAAGCTTGAATAAGATCAAAATAAATCAAAACAAGAGAAAGAGGTTCATATCATGAAATACAAAAAGTCATATAAGGTCAAAGGCAAAATGAAGAAACTAATCACACAACCAAATGCTTCAAGGTATACAAAATATTTTATGGGCCATTGTTTTGTTTGTCATATTATTGGTCATAGGGAAAAGGACTGTGTAAGAAGAAGCAATCAATCAAAAAGAGATCACTACCATACTCAAGCAAAAGGTATGGAAGATGTTATTTGCTATAGTTTTCAAAGAGTTGGTCATATTGCTAAGTTCTACAAACAAAGACCATTTTGTCAAGATAAGTTCAAACAAGCTCCTAGAATGTAAGAAAGAAGACGAGCTAGAGAGTGCAATAAGATAAAAAATTAATCAAAGAAAGATCACAATCATCATCAAGAAAAATGTATGAATGATCTTGTTTGTTTTAGATGTCATAGAGTTGGTCACATTACTAGGTATTGCAAGAATAGGTTGAATGAGTTCTTAAAAAAATAAGGTGTATAAAACTCCTAGTGTGTAATTAAGAGGTCACAAATGGCTGTGGAAACATAAGTATATTAGAAGAGATCAAAATGAGACCAAAGATGGTTTGTTTTCCATGATAGACTTAAAAGTAAGGTAAGAGTTTCTATTATTTGCATTTGTTGATAAGTCTGAAGCAAATAATGAAGTCACAGATCCATTCAACGTCAATTTGGTGATGAGGTAGGACTATAATTCAAATGAGATTATGGAGACATGGGAGTCTCCTGAGTTTTGGGACTTTTATTCTCACTATGTCAAAGAGGTGTCTCTCTCTAGGCTTCAAGGAGACACTTGTCAGCAAGAGGAAGCATGCTGGATGGTAGTTGAATTTTTGGTTAATGTTGAAGTTCAAGAAAGATAATTTAAAAATATGCTTGGCAAAGGGTGAGTTTTATGAATCTACTCCAAAGTGTTTGTGATGGAATGATTTAAAAGATATATTTAGGGATAGTGATCCTAAAGTCAAAGTTTTGGTCAAATCTTTGAAGGATGGTTTAGTTGGTCAAAGTGGTGAAGAATGAAGCCATGCATGAAAGATCTTAGGCAAAAAACGAAGATCTCTAGGTGTCTAATCAAGGATGGTGAGTTGTCAAAATCTCCTATTACATAGAAAGGTATGTTGATCCTATTCTAGTGTGCTCAATGTGTGTTCAGGGTTTTTGGTCCTAAAGATAAGAACTTGTCAATTTATATTGCTTAAATTGATTGATAAAATGTTTAAAGACTAAAGACAAGGTTGAAATGGAGTATCAGGAGAATATGTTGTCACATTTTTGATATCATATAGAAGGTATCAGAGTTCTATATATGTCAATTTAAGTATGCCATGGAGGTCACAGTGTTCTAAAGATAAGATGTTTTCATAAGAGTTTTGACTGAAGTAAGGGTAGTGTTGAAGAGTTGTTGGTAGACCTAGCTCATTGATAAGACTTGTTGAAGATGTCATGATCCAAGTGAAGAATGGAGTTAGGGGGAGCATGATGTGAGGGGGAGCATATGTGAGATGTTCTAGTCATGATGGAAATATGAAGAAGTTTGTTATAATTGTGAATTGAAGAAGATTGATATGTTGAATTGATCAAACCAAGTCATATGTTTTGACAAGGTATTGAATCTTCATGCATGAGCAAAGGGAGCTTGTGAGTTCTATAGGTGGATAGGTCCAAAGATTAGAGAAGCCCAAGTTTATATTGGTGTATGTCAAATAATATATGACATGAGATGGAGCATGATGTTAAGGGCATCTCTCTAATATATATGAGTAGTTTGTCAAGGTCCTCAAGATCAAAAGATGATCCCACTTTGTCATTGTGTCAAAGGTGGAGAAAGTAATTAAAGAGAAAGATAAAGTCTAAGTATAAGATTTGTATTGGTGTTTGATGTTAATAACAAAGGGGGACATTGTTAGAGGTTTATCAATGATGTATCCAAAGTGACTAAGGATGTTGATGAGGTGTCATGTGTGCTATAATGACAATGATAAAGTGTGCTTCAATGCTCTTCAATGTTCTTCCATAGTTATTTAGTGTTTGACTTTGATAGTCATTTGGTGGATGTCATTGACGGTATGGCCAAGTTATAGAGTACCTATGGGGTGTTATGAGTGCTTATAATTCTTATGGAAGTGAAAGGAATTAATTATAACAATCATATGAGTGTCTATGTTCAAGTAGTCATCTTGGCATATAAGGTTAAGTGAGCACTTTTATGACATCATATTTCACACATGTGAAGGTTTTCAAAGTAGTTTGATACATGGATGGATTACCCTATGAAATGTGATTATGTGGTTAAAATTTTAGGTCATGAGGTTGAGCATAGAAAATGTTATTAAGGTGAAAAGTTGGGCTTCCAGGCAAATTTCAGTGGTTCCTAAACTTAGCCAAATTTGTAAGAAGAGATCTAACAATGAGTGTTCAAAAGATCTAACAATGAGAATTTAATATGATAGACAAAGATATAATAGTGAGAATATAATCTAGATTAAGATATAATAGTGAAAATTAAATCATATAGATAGAGATCAATTTCATGGTTCAAATTCAAATAGTCAATTATTGCACATAGGACTACCAAGTGGTGCAAACACGTTAATTGAATGGAGAAGGGTGTTCAGAAGGCACACAAGGGTGTCAAGTATCTTAATCATGGATTCATGTGTCAAAGATCAATGGTAAATGTTTAAATATTTAAAGATAGGAAGTTTAAAAGGAGATTAATATAGCATATTTGTTCAAAGTTACTAGGGGACACAAGATGATAAGTGTCAAATGTTTTGTATTTACATAGTGACCATTGGAATTTGAATATTCAAATTTGTGAAGGAAAACCAGTGATGGGTTTTTGATATATATTTTGAGATTAAAATTAAAATTTGTAAATGACTTCAAGGAACATCCAAAAAAGTTGATTATAATATTTTAATGTTCATACAGTTGCAGATATTGAGCTCTAAAGTTGACTATTTGTTTGACCATGTTCGATAAGTGATCAAAGAAGGATATTTGAGTTATTATTGATAGTATTTTGATTTTTCAAGATGAAATATATATTTTATAGTGTTATAAACTCCATGAGGACCATATATGTGTATTTTGGAGGTTTGACCAATCCATCTTTAGTTTTAACTATTGCTTAAGAAGTTGATTGTGTTTGTTGAATGCACTAACAGTTTGAGTGACCATATTACAAAGGTAAGTTAAAGGTGTTATAAGTATATTTAAGGAATAAAATGAGTATGGATATGTTATATAAGTCTCTAAGGCTTATGATAAGGCATTGGTTGTCATAGTTTACCCCTGATCAGATATGGAGATTTAAAATAATATAATTGTATTTTGACTGTGTGTGACCAGTCTGAGTGGTCATTTTGAGATAATTGATTTAAGTGCTTAGAGATTGTGTTGAAGTGTCTAAATAATATAGAGGTGTTTTATAGGTCCTTAAGGGTTCACCCATGTGATATAATCATATGGATATGTGAAATATTTGAGTAGTTGCTTAAGAAGTTTGAGATTGTGTTTTTTGTGTATGAAGGCCTAAAGAGTGAGGAGACCTATTTGGTAGGTTCAATTGTTGAGTTAGTGTTATAGGTGGTATGGACCCATGAGGGAGTAATAAAGGGTCAATTGGTGATAGGTTTGATGTGTTTCAAGCTTTGGTAGAAGCTGAAAGTGGCCCAAGGAGTTAAAGTTGTAACATATGAGTATGAAGGCCTAATTGTTTTAGGACTCACCAAGACCTAATGGTGGTTTGGGGATAAGGAGGTATTGGTAAACCTAAGGAGTGTGTGTTTATTAAATATAACATGTATGAGGACATATTTCAAAGGTATAACAAGTATGTCAAGCATCTTGGCTAACCAAGATGGGTTATACCAAGAGAGTGGTATAAATAGAAGGCATAATTGGACAAATTATGCTAGCTATGAAAGTGTGGATTCAAGTGAAGGAGATAACCTTTGAAAGAGAAGGTATATGTCATTGAATAAAAATATAGAGTGAATATGATCATTAGTGATTATCTAATCAAGTTGATACAAGAGGACACATAGGTCATTATACCTAATGAGCCTAGAAGAGGCAGTTTGAGCGAGTTAGTCCTAGAGGCAGCTTGAGAGACATTAGAGGTGAAGAGTGAAGACAAAAGTGGACATAATAAATTGAAGAAAAATAATAGGCATTTAAGATGATATGTTCAAGGTATTTGAGTGGGTGATTAGTTTCTTAGGGGGTTGGTTCCTCCTTGAAAGGTGATACTTGCTAAAAGGTCTAGTTGTTATGGGTGCTCATTTAGATAGGAACAATAACTCCATATGGGATTGGTGTCTCACTAAATTAAGGGATGGGTGTTTCTTGATCAGTTTTCATTGGTATAAATTTTTATCTTGTTATTATAGGACTATAATCCATTTTTTAGGTCTTAGTGGGTTTTATTTCCTAAGAGGGTTTCCCACATAAATCTTGTGTTATGTGTGTGATCTTGATTATATTTATTGTTCATCACTATAAATGATGTGTATGATTCATGAATGATAATATTATTTTATTACAGTTTAAAAATGATTGGAATTAAAGTTTGGATTATCTAGCATCACTGATTCACCCCCCCTCTCAGTGATTATACCTCTAACATAGGCCTATTAATGACTAGCTAACTTGGATGACCAGTTTAGCACACTTGAGGGATAGATTATATATATAAAAATTAATAAACATGAAACATGAGTCTCAAGATTTATCCTCCATCCATTTTCATAATTTGAATAGGTCAACTCTGACTGCTATAACAAATATCCAATAAATTATCACTTTCTTATAGGGTTTACTCATACACCTGAAAACTCAAAGACACCTAGAGGTTTATAGGAGAGTTAAATACAACCTAAAATATATTAAATAAGAATAAAAATCCATTTTGGGCACTTTTTATCAACATATTCAACATCAGTTCCTTATTAGGGTTCTAAAAGGGTGTAAACCTGTTTCCATTATTAACAATCATTCATAAAGCATATCCACTCAATCCAAAAACAAATACATATATTTTAAATCTATGACCCTTCCCCATATACCATGAATATATTAGGTTACCATTCAAATGTTTTAAAAGCTAATGAGTACAAGAAAAACCTTCTTGGGTTAAAAAACCCTTCATTTTGTGCACTAGAGAGACCTTAGAACACATTTTCATGCCTTATACTTCAAATTTTGACCTCAACATGCATTAATAATCTTAAAAAAAATTGAATCACCTTTTTAAATTCTCACCTAATCACACTTTCCTTGGTAAGTGATCTTGATACTCCATTAGGCTTATACTCTCTCTCTACACCATAGTCTTCATACCTCACTGGGCCTTGAACTATCCTTCATGACTTTTTACATGCTCTCAACATCTTAATATTATGCTCAAAATATAACTCTCATGGAATAAAACCTCTCTCATTCTTAAACACAATAATACATCCTTCATATTCCTTGACAATAACTAATGATACCTCATTAGGTTAGGCAGGGTCTAGAAATGGTCTTGTTGTAGACTTGGAATGAAGGTCTTACCCCGATAATCTCACCTTAAAACTCTCTTAATTGATCTAATGCATCATATACATGCTCAAACAACCTCATACAACCAATCATGCCTATGTGCATTTATCTCACCAAGCCATCATGCTCCTTCATACACAAGACTAGGCATCCTATGCACATACCATTTCAAGACACTACTAGGTTCAAGCACTTGACAACTTTAACAACAAGAACCTTCCATGCTGACCTTCACATCACTCATGAATTCATAATAACATATACCAATCATATCTTACACTCTCATAATCATTGAAACACTGATCGATATTCTCTTTCATAGCTACACTCTTCAATGACCTCATGAAAACCTTTTAAAGAACCTTTGACATCAATGACAACATCAATTCCAAACGTCAACAATAGGAAAAATGATAAAAAATCTCCCCCTTTTTCATTGATGGATAAATACACTACAAACTTATCATTTTGATCTCCCCATTTTGGTCTTTTTCCCCTTTGACATAAATGATAAACTGATGTCTGCAACTCCTTCGATCACACTCCTTGTAACCAAAATACTCAACACACAGGATTATGAGTTTATGAGACATAATACAAACATGTTCCCCTTACCTCCATGCATACCTTCTTAGAACAACTCACCTATTCTTGTAGCTAATGAACATAATTATCTCCCCCTAAATACTTGGCTTCTTCAATGATTGTTATGGGAAAGGAATTACACCCAATTCATATCTTAAGTGTTCAAATGTTACCTTTGGAAGGGGTTTGGTAAAAATTTCTACAATTTGATCATGTGTAGAAACATATTCAAGTTTTAAACTTTGTTCACTTACCTTATCTCTTAGAAAATGATACTTTATGGGAATGTGCTTAGTCCTTGTATATGATAGGGTTTTTTGAGATGCTTATAACACTTGTATTATCAAAATAGATAGGGCTAGGACCATCATACTCTACATTTTAGTCTTTTAGGGTCTATCTCATCCATAGTAATTGAGTGTAATATGAAGCTAATATAATGTACTCAGACTCATAAGTGGATAATGCAACGGATGGTTACTTATTTCTTATCTATGAAACTAGGCACCCACCTAAGAAAAAGTTTCCTCCACTATTACTTTTCCTATCATCTAGACTTCCTACCCAATATGCATCTATATAGGTAGTCAAATTGAACTCCTTACTCCTTGGATACCACAACCCATACACCATAGTCCCCTTGAGATACTTGGGTATCCTTTTGATTGTTTGTAAATGATTTTACTTTGGATCTACTTAAAACCTTCCCATAAGACCTTCTACTTGCATGATGTCAGTTCTAGAGGCAATGGTGTATAAAAAAATTCCAATCATTGACCTATATGACATCTAATTGACCTTTGATGACTCATATTCCTTGCTCAAATTATGCCCTATGATCATAGGTGTACTAATTTCCTTGAAATATTCCATCTCAAACTTATTCAACATCTCTCTTATGTAATTGGCTTGAGAAATGAATATACCTTTTTCAAATCGAGTGATTTGAAACCCAAGAAATAAAGATAGTTATCCAAGCATGGACATCTCAAACTCTTTCTTCATCACCTTTGTAAATCCCTTGGTCATGTTCTCATTGTTTCCACCAAAGATGATGTCATCCACATAGACAACTACTATCAACTAATGGTCATTATCTAACTTTATGTATGGATTACTATCTACAACTCCTCTTTTGAATCCTTGATCCAATATATACCTGTCTAACCTAGCATACCAAGCTCTAGGAGCTTGCTTTCGACCATAAAGAGCCTTTTTAAATTTGCAAACATAGTCCTTGTCACTTGATAATGAGAAACCCTCAAGTTGCTCTATGTACACTTCCTCTTCCAAATTCCCATTCAAAAAGGCATATTTGATATCCATCTGGTATACCTTGAACCCTTTGAATCTTGCATATGCTAGAAATAGTCTGATGGTCTCCAATATTACTACTAGTGTAAAGGTCTCATCAAAGTCTACCATTCAAATTGTGCATATCCCTTATATACCAATATATCCTTGTTCTTAGTGACTTCTCCATTTTCATTCAACTTGTTTTTAAACACCCATTTTGTGTCAATGACATTCTTGACCTTAGTCCTAGGAACTAGTTCCCAAGTCTCATTCTTCTCTATTTGGTCTAACTCTTCATTCATAGCACATATCGAAAAATTTAATTTTATTGCATATATAATATTCTTAGGTTTAATCTTAGATAATAGAGCAACATTATATTGATTTAGATTACTTACTAGTCTTTTCCTTATTTTCATACCTATATTCTTATTGCCAATGATTTGAGATTTAGGATGATCTTTTTGAATTTGTCTTGAGGGGCTTTTTGAGCCCTATCTTTCCTCAACTTATTATTCTTCCTCATCAACCTCTATAGTCTTATCTTCATTCTTTAATTCTAGATTTTCTAAAGTATCCTTTGAATGTGAGTGTGATTTTATTGTCTCATCAATCTTTACATTGGTGCTTTCCACTATCTTCTATAACCTCTTATTATAACATCTATAGGCTAAACTCATTAATGAGTATCCTGAGAATATACCTTCATCAAATCTAGAATCAAACTTTCCTAAGTCTTCATCATCTCTTTTGATGAAACATTTACTCCCAAACACTCTAAAGAGTTCTACATTAGCAGGTCTACCTTTTCATATTTCATAAAGAGTCTTATTAAAATTAGTCCTTATCTGTAATATATTCAAAATGTATACTATAGTGCTTACTATCTCTCTCCAATATCCATCAAATAATATATACTCATTTATCATAGTCTAGCCATCTCTTGAATTATCCTATTCTTTATTTCCACTACCCCATTCTGTTGAGGTATCTTAGCTACTGAGAACTATTTCCTTATTCCATGAACCTCATAAAAGTCATCAAACACATTGGACCAAAAATATCCTCCTGTATAAGATCTTAGACACTTGATCTTCCCATTCTTCTCATTCTCAAAAAGAGCCTTGAATGCCTTAAATTTATCAGAAACTTCTAACTTTTCTTTCAAGAATGTAACCCAAGTCATTCTTGTGTAGTCATCTATGAGTAACATGAAGTAACTATCTCCTTGAATGCTTTGAATTATTGTAGGCCTACATAGATAAATGTGTATTAATACCAAGGGTCTTGTAGTAGAGTACTCCTTGGACTTAAACCTTCTTATAGTCTGCTTACCATGTTGACATGCCTTACAAAGTATGTTTGTAGGTTTGGTGATATTAGGCATGTTCTTCACAGACTTCTTAGTGCTTATCTTAACCAAATTATCAAATTTTAAGCGACCTAACCTTCTGTGCCATGACTAACTTTCATCCATCTTGATCATAAAGCATCTCTCCTTCTTGATCTCATTTAATAAATATAGACTATTCTCAGTCCTCTTAGCATTGATAATTAGCCTTCTTGATTTGGCTCTCCTTATCTCACACCCTCTATCATGATAGGTTAGTGTGTGTCATTGATTGCACATTTGAATTACACTAATAATTTTATGTTTTAGACCTTCCACATACAATTTATTTTATGTCTTGGTCTTCCCATTATCCAAACTCAAGACACCTTTACCAGCTATATTGATAGTTGTGTTGTCTCCAAACCTCACTATTCATGCAACATTCTTATTCAATGAGATGAACCTATTTATGTCTCCTATCATGTGGATTGATCAACCACTATCTATATACCATTTCATGCCTTCATCTTGAATGTGAAAGACAATCTGAGCTATCATAAAATCCTCTTTAGTCTTCTATTCCTCCTTAGTAAATAGCTCATCTTGACTCTTGAGCTTAATATGTTCAGTCCTAACTTGCTTTGGATTCCATACCAATGTTTGACCCTTATCATGCACTCTAAGAGCTTCATATGTCTTGTTTAATCTTTAGGTCCTTCTAACTCTATTAGAACAAAATATTGCAATGTGTCCCATTTTATGACAAATGTAGCAAATAACATATATGTACTTACCTCTTGACTGATCACTCCTTTTTCCATGGTCCCATCATAACTTATCCTTTATTACATTAGGTTATCTAATTGATATTTTAATATTGGTACTATTGACTTATTATGATTTCTCATGCTCTTTTTCAAACTTTCTCATCTTGTCTATGAGCTGCTCATGCTCAACCTTCAAGGAATCTAGCTCTATCTTCAACAGGTCATACTCAGCTTCCTTTGATCTAAACCTTGTGTTGACACCTTATAACTGATTATTGAGATCCTTGATAGTATTATTTTTATGCTTAAATTCATCAAGGTCACTTATGAGCTGAGATTCAAGGTCTACTTCAAATTCTCCTTCTTCACTATCATAGTAGACTTCTTCATCATACATGTTGTCTTCTTCCTTTTAATCACTAGACATCTTGTGTTTCTTAGGATCACCTTCAAGATGTTAGACTTGATTAAAAGGACCAATAATTGATACTAATTTTTATAATAATAATCACTTAGGGGGGTGGGGTTTAATCAGTGTCTTCAAAACATTTATTTAATTCCACTTAAGCATACATGAACCATTCATATAAAATTAAACATCTAGCAAAGCATATGCAACCATACAAGATCATGAAACACATTACATATGTGGTAAAAACTAAAGGAGAAGAAAAACCACTGATATCTAAAAATGTAATAAAGTCCTATAAGACAAAAATCACAATTTAGTGAAGCAACAACTCCACATGGAGCACCAAACCCAACTAGCTAAGTACCAACCAAAATAGGCTTTAGCAAGCACCAACTTGCAAGGAGGCACCAACCCTTTAGATGAATAAACACCAAATAAAACACTTTAAACCTTTTATCATCTTTAGAATATCTTTTTTCTCAAATAATAAATGAATATTGTATTTTTTAGCTCTTCTCACTCTTCTATCCTTCTCAAACTACCTTCTAGACTTCTTCGCTCAACTAGGTCTCTTCAAGATAGATTAGGCCATATAAAATTGATATTTAGATAAATTACCCATGTTATATCTTCATGAAAATTTATATACACCCCTATAATGGTCTAAAGGACCTCCTTTAACTTTTTAAGATGTTATATCCTTTGCTTACACTCACACCTTCTCTAACTTACCAATTAGGCCTTGTTCTTATACAATCTTCTAGTTCAAATACCTATTGGTCAGACACACACACTTGAATACATGGATTAAAATTAAAATAGGTCTTATAATATTTTTCATACATTAATCAATCATTACAATAGGTTGGTCACAACATAAAAGACCAAAACCTCTTTTAGGCCTTAAGGAGATCTAATCCAATTAGGCCTTTATTAGTACACACTACCCTTTGATCTTCTTGGAACACTTTAAAAATTCATACATGGTAGGAAAACTTCATATTAAATTAAAATATACCCTTAATAAAATTATCTTATGTCCATGACACTTTTTAGATCCAACCACCATTTGAAGCACACCATTAGTACTATTCACATTAGGCCTTTATACACACAAAAAGGTTTGTCTTGAATAACTGAAGATAACATGTTATTTAGCCTCAAAATAATGAAAATAAATCATTTAAACATAACCTAAAATACCTAAAAATTTTAATCAAGTTCATTATAATTCATTACACAGGTCAAAAGGACTCAAAAATACTCCTGTAACTTGCTCACTTAGAACTAGCATTTTTCTTCAAAGACTAGTCATGGTGGCTCAAACCTCCAACACCTGTATAGACATCTTAAATGAATCATGATGCATGTAAATGATAATATTATATAATTAGACCATTATCATATAAAAATATAATATGGTCAAATGACAATATTGGTCTTGTAAACCAATCTCATAACCTTATATCTCATTGTCTCATCTAAACTAGAAAGGTCAACTTGTGAGTAACTTTTTCACTATAATCAGTTACCTTAAAAAATTATATCAAGCATGAACATGTATTAAAATTCATTAAAAACATCTTCATGTACTTTGTTTCATCACTCTATCATGATAACACATTCCTAATCTTCTTCTCACTACTACTTGGGTTTTTCACTATTTCCACCATTAGGATTGTTAGTAAATGGCTAACTTGGATGACTATTTTATCACACTTGAGGAATATATTATATCCAAAAATATTCATGGATATGAAACATGAGTTTCAAGCTTCATCTTTCATCCATTTTCTTACTTTGACTAGGTCAACTCTGACTATTATAGTAAATATATGAGAAATTAACACTTTCTTATAGGGTCTACTCACACACATAACAACTCAAACACACTTGGAAGTGCCTAAAAGATTTTAACACAACATACATAGATTAAATGAGCATACCAATCCATTATAGGCACTTTTTATCAACATATTTAACATTAGGTCCTTATTAGGGTTCTAAGAGGGTGTAAATCTGTTTCCATTCTTAACAATCATTCATAAAGCATAGCCTCTCAATCCAAAAAAAAAAACCTATTTTTTTGAGATAGGAACCTTCCCCATAGACCATGAGTATATTATGTTTCCATGTAGAGGTTTTATTATCTAATGATCATAATAAAAACCTTCTCAGGTAGAGAACCCTTCATTACGTGCACTCGAGAGACCTTAGAACACATTTTCATGCCTTATTCTTCAAATTTTGACCCCAGACTACATGAATAATATTAAAAAATCTTGAATCACATTTTTCAATTATATTTTACTCACACTTACCTTGGTAACTGATCTTGATACCACATTAGGCTTATACTCTCTCTACACCATAATCTTCATACCTCACCAGGACTTAAAGTATCATTCATGCCTTTTTCCATGATCTCAACACCTCAATGTCATGCTAAACATATCAATATAATTACATAAACCTATCTTATGCATAAACATATCCATGCATCCTTCATATACCTTGACAAGAACTCATGATCCCTCATTAGGTCAAGCAAGGTCTAGAACTGGTCTTGTTGTAGACTTAGACTGAAGGTCTTACCCCTACAGGCTCACCTTGAAAGTCTATTGAGTGATATAATGCTTCATATACATTATCAAGTAACCTCATACAATAGATCATGCCTGTGTTTATTTATCTCACCAAGCCATCATGCTCATTCATGCACAAGACTAGGCATCCTATGCACATATCTTTTCAAAAAACTGCTAGGTTTAAGCACTTGACAAATTTGACAACAATGAACTTCTATGATGACCTTCACATCACTCATGTAGTCATAATAACATATACCAATCATATATTACACTCTCTAAATCACTACAACATTATCAATATTCTCTCTCATAGCTACAGTCTTTAATGACATCATGAAGACCTCAAGAACCTTTGACATCAATGATAACATAAATGCCAAACCTCAATAATAGTAACAATGAATTTTTTTTTAGAGGACTCAAAATAAATAAAAAAGATAGCCATGGTGTTGGAATACTAAAATTAGGGCCATGTCATGCATATAAAGAACTTACAGGATCCCACCCTTCGAGTAGGTACATGTATTATCATGACAAAGGTTAGCGGCAGTGATATATGGAAAGAGGTGGACATGGCCCATCTATATGTTGTTAACCAAGTCGCTGAGGGCCTAAATTATAACTGGGTAATTCATTTTTCCAATAAGATTATAAAGGACATAGAGAAGGATCACTAGATGCCTAACCATAAGTTCCCATGGGAGTATTCTTTTTGTTAATAGTGTTTGATGAAATTGGTGTACATGTTTACACCTCTAAAGAATTGAGGTGGGTATACTTTCCTGAGAACAAGTCCCCTATAGAGCACTACAAGGCATTCACATTCCCTAGCCACATTACCCCAACTTTTAAATTTAAGATGAAGTCATGGTATGATGGCATAAATGAAGCCTTTGGGAATGAATGGCATGTTCTAAAGGACTTACCTACATAGGTTGATAATCAAGCCAAATTTATTATCAAGCAACACTTTTCTCTTGTACACATCAGGATGGCCCTATTTAGAGATATTTATATGTAGTTAAAGCTGCCATATGCGTTGACATCACAATATTTTGTGAACTTTATTAACCACATATATGATGCACAATTGATAACACTTTAATTAGAATAAATTGACTCAGAGACTCACACTCTCCAAAAAATGTATGGATACCTTGGAAAGAAACCATATAGAGAAAAGGATGAGACAAACATAACCAACATCAAGGTTTATGCAACCTTGGTTAGTAAGTCAATTCATAATCTCTTTTATATGTTGAAACCTAAGAAGAAAGCTTTGGGAAGTTTAGAGAATGAGAAAGAGAAGCTTCCCCCAGTGCCACCACTCAATATGAAGAAGCATACTAGGCACAATGCCAACACAAGTTCTTAGATATAATCAATAAAAAGGTAAAGGAATACCCAAGTACCACCACAAAGGGCTTCACTATCTAAGACATCACCACTAAAGGCTTTACCAATAATAGATCCACTAGCAAGTCAACTAAAAGGCTTAGCACCAATAACACAAACTATTCCTTTGGAATAAGAAGTAGAAGACCCTAATGATGCTGATAAGGAAGAGATGGAAGAAATACTAGGAGGGACCATGGGGACAACCAAAGAGTAAGGAAAGACTAATCTAGAGAAGACACTTTCCTTGATGTAAGAAGATGATACCACCCTTGAAGAGGCATATGTAGAGATTGAAGATCCACTTGACAAAGAGAGGGATATCTCTAACTTAGAAAAATTGAATGTCTTCAATGTTGATACCATATCACTAGAGTAGGACATGGAAGTCAAGATACTTGAGTGGGATTGTCATAAAAGGGAAACATCTAACTAACTCCATGAAACCACAAGTGTCTGATGCAACCACCAACCTTCACACCAAATACCAGGTAGACATCCTTGAAAACATGCTTTATTTATACTCCCATTTTGATTTGGAAGATGCCTCTATTCACATCTGACATGAGATGTCATTTTTATTTAACATGTATAATGAAAAATGCCATTTTGAGATGCCTCTTGATAGCTTTATAGTGGATTCATAAGTGACGATGCTATCCACACCCCTTTGGGTTGATCCTTGTCAACTTTACCCTTCACAAGCTAGCACAACACTCTTAAAAATGGCCTCTGAGGTAATATGACAAAAAGTGCTTGCATAATATGATGCACATCAGGATAAACAAAAATATGGTAACATGATGGAAATGTTTGATAAAGAAGTCATCACTTGGGAGAAAATTGAAGAGGAAGTAGCTAAGTTGAAACACGAATTGGAAGTCATGACAATAACCGAGGTCAAAACAATGAATATATGTAAGGCTATTCTAAACTAGGACCTAATGCTAGTGGATGGTGTTCCTTTAGAGGGTGAGGCTATCAACAAGGTAGAGACCCTTGTGGACCTCCTATTGAAATGATGAAAGGAACAACCCACACCAAGAGATGAAACAATATGGGTAGTTGAATAATTTGCTAAATCAATGGGGATATACAAGCATGCCTTGCACTAAGGTATACAGGTGAGCTTTTCCTCGACCTAGTAAAATTTTGAAAGCTTGACTCTAGGCATAAGAGCTTAAACATTAGTAATTAGTTGATACTATTCTATTAATAAAAGTCTTCACCAAGTGTGTAAAAGCATTTAAAGATGTTGAAACTAGAGAAGAAAAAATAAATACACATTGACAACAAATGAATTACAACTTTACCACACTTTGAAGATAGGTTGTAGATGAGGTCATCGTGTTGGACGAGGTTCAAAAAGATACTTCCAAATCCCTTGAATGATTGGTAAATAAGGCAAGCAAGTGTCTTGATAAACTTGAGGAGACCAAAAATTTGAAAGTGACAATTAAGGAAATAAAAAAATCTCCTCAACACTTTGGCAAATTTGGAAGGTGTCAAAAATTAGATCGAACAAAATGGTCCTAATTTTTTGATTGAGGTTGAGATTAATAATTAGTCTACAACAAATTAAGATAATAGTATGGGGTGATGTTGGACCCCAAATTTTGGCTAAGTATTTTGGTATTGGTGTGAAACAAGCATGACATGGAAAAATCATGGCACAAAATACCATGGCATAAGAGATCACAATACGAGAAGACCCAATTAGAGGGGAAGCATAACAAATGAAAACCTGAGAGTAAAGTGCTTATAATATCAACAAAAGACTTGGGGAGAGAATAAGAAGTAGGAAATGGTTAAGGAGTAATTCTGAAGGACATAACAGAATTCAATTACACATGAGTTTGGAATTGACCTACATGAAGATAGACACTTGGTAATGAGGATCCAACACTAAATGAGAATATAAGAGCGTAAAGGCCTGGGTCCATAGGAAAATAAAGTAGATGGCTGCCATGACTCTTGGCTCACTAGATATCATTGGTTAGTCATTATAAGTGTCCCAATCATTGTAACAACTTGGTCAGGAATAAATGAGTATAAATAACCCTATGTAGGGATTTTTAATGTTAAACATTATTTTATAATGATTGATTATTGTAAATAATGGAATCACAAATATCATTGTAATCTTGATATTGCATTATAGTTTATAGTTAATTTGTATCACTAAGTTTTTAATTCATCTATTATGTTAACTTATGGATCTCAATTGAATATAATGAATATAATCTATGTTATTTTAACATGTGTAATGAGTACTCTGAATATCATGGCAATTGTCATCCTAATCATGTTTGTTCAATTAACTAAAACTAGGTCCACACTTGTGTATTTATTTTTATATTTAGTCATTGATTAAGGTATATATTCAAGCACCAATATATGACAAGTGTATTACTATGAAACAAAACCCATGGGAACTGGTTTCTTTATGCATTCTTTGGGTGAGTGCATAAAAACACAGTCTTCCATGAAATACTGGTGCATCAGCTTGTTGGGAACTAGTTACATTAGTGCATACCTAGGGAAAGGTATAGATAGAAAAGAACCCAAAAAAAATGTCCACAAAAGAAAGGATGACATATTCAAATGTCCATATAGTAAACAATTACATATGCAAATGTCAATGAAAGCATACATAAGCATAGGGGCTGGAAGCAAAGTAATATATTCAAATTCTCTAATAATCAAGACACTATCAAGGTAAGACACTTAAAGAAGTGCATAAATGAGAGCATAAACAACCAACATAAACATATCATAATAGCCCAGGTTAGAGTATATTTTACTCATACTTTCTAGGTTTGTCTTATGTGGACTTTAGTCCCACATTGCCTAGTTCAACCTTCACATTGTATTGCCTTGCCTATATAAGCAAGTGCATTCTTTTTAATATTATGCTTTGTAATAAATTTTTATCTTTTTGGTGAACAAAAATTATTCGGTGTTCAATTATTTTATTCCCTTGTTTATGCTGAAGCATTAATGGCTGTGGTAATGCACCATTGGAGAGATCTTGGTTGAAGAGTTTTGATAACTCTTTCATGGTATTAGAGCCACCCTCCAATAACCATTACTCAACAATTTTTTGTTATAGTATCTATTAGTAGATAAGACATTTTTCTTCTTCACCAACATTGTTTATTTGGTGGATTATGTCAAGTGTTGTATTAGATCTTTACATATTTGATTTGGCTATGGTCTGTTCCTTCTAGTTATTTTTTTGATTAACTCAACATCAATGTTGGAAGATTTTTTTGGGCTAATTCTTGGTTGTAACTCACCTTGTCTGAGGGTTTGTAGAATGACACTGATAATTTTTATTCATTTGGACTATATTATTGCTTCAGATCTAGGTTTGGCATCATTTCTATATATTTAAAGCATTTTTTTATTATCTCACTTATATTTGCCTATATGGGAAGCGTGGCTATCCAAATTCCATGTTTTTTGTGAGAATTTGTAATGCCATCCATCAGAATGAGATTTTTTCCCATCCTTTACCATCCATCATTTGTAATTATTTGATTTCAAATCTATAAATTTCTCTTTATTTGAAGCTTTATGTTGGAGGCATTGGATAGGGAGGTGTGTAGTGCATGATTTTTGTTAAGGTGCTTCAGATCTGGAAACTTCTTATTATTTTGTGTTGATATATGTTAAGGCATCATTATTTTTATTTGTTTATACTTGGTAGACTTTGATGTGTCCTTTCCTAGAAGATAATGAAGGTGTTGGAAAGGAAGAGAGACCTGAGGCATTGGAAGAGAGACTATGCTGAGGCATTGGATCTTTGTTTTGGTCTTGTTGCTACGTTGAGGATCTGTATCCTTTAATCTAAGGTGTTAGCATTTATTAGAAGCTGATGTGTGGAGGGAGATTATTTATACAAATAAGGCATTGGAGGTACCTTTTTTTTGACATTTGATCTAGTATGTGTGGAAAACTTTGAACATTGTGAGCCAAGGCATTAGATTCTCTTCATCTGTTGCTGCATTAGGTTCTTAGATCTACAAAATTTACTTGGCATTGAGAGGCATGGGATCTGAGAAGGAGGCATTGGATCCAAGGAGGTGAAGTTTTTCTATTATTTTATCTTTCTAAAATTCCTATGTGGAGGAAACCTTCTCTTCTTTTTGGATGTGGCTGTGGGAATATCTTGTTCCATCACCCTCAGGGCTGTGTCCATGTTCCTTGTCTGCAACTAAAGTGACAATGCCAACTATTTCTTGGCTCATTGAAACATCTCTCCACCACTACTGATCCCCCCAAAAAACCATGATTAGCTCTCACCTCAATAATAAAAGCATTAAAACTTGATGGAGTTCTATGTTCTTTTTCTCCTTGCATTGAATTGTGATCTAGTGTACTTTCATCACCACTGATAGTCTTCTTGATTGAAGCTATTCTAGTGAAGTCTAGTGTCAATTATTTTGTGATCGAGTAGTGGATTTAGAACACTCGTGCATATTGAGTTCTTTTACAACTTGTGAGTACTTGGAGTGTGGACTTCTTTAACATCATCTATGGAAGGTTTTCTTGCTCTCTCTTTTTCTTTTCTCTCTTCTGGGGAGGGAGTTTTTCATATGGGTTTTCTATCTTTTTATCCACTTTATGAGAGTTATATGTATTTTAATCTTTTAAGTGTTTACTATATTAATCTTTTGTACATGGGTATCTTATTTAGGCACTTTATTTGTCAGAACCCATATGAGAATTGTTACTGGACTCCATGGCCTTCTTGGTGATTCTTATAGTGACACCAGTGTGGTATCCCCACTAATGACACCAATGTGGTATCCCCACTATATTTGTGATCACTTCTCACTATCATGTTAGAGGGTGTTTAGGCTATGATTCCTTAGGTTCATCATTATCCTTAGTTATTTAGAGCATACTATTTGTATTCAATGATCCTCATATTCATCACTATTCCTACTTTGGCTTGGCGGTTATAGTAGCTCAACATCTATGTACTCCGTCTTGATGGATTAATGTCCATAGGGACACATAACTTCACACTGCATCCTTTATTATTAGCTCCTAGCTTCACTTGAGTGGGGGGGGGGGTGTTAGAGTATCTTTTACTCATGCTTGCTAGGTTTGTCTTATGTGGACTTTAGTCCCACATTGCGTACTTTGGCTTTCATATTATCTTTCCTTAACTATATAATTAAGTGCATTATTTGTAATATTATGCTTTGTAATACATTTTTATCTCTTTGGTGAATAATTTTGTGTGTGTGTTTAATTGGTTTATTCCCTTGTTTATGCTGAAGCATCAATGGCTATGGTAATGCACCATTGGAGAGATCTTGGCTGAAGATTTTTGATAACTCTTTCAACCCATGGATCAAATGTGTTAATAAAAACCATTAAGTGCATAACATATAAAGTACCCTATGAAATATATAATCATGGATAAAGGCATGTGTAAGTACATATAAAATATTAAACATGATATTATAAAATGACCATATAATGATGTAACTTAGATGTTTCATGATCATATAAGGTGGATGCCCTCAACATCCTAGTGACATGAGTAAAGGGAAGCACCAACATACAAAAGTGCATAGATCATGTATTTGGGCATGCCTATATCACACTCAAGAGATGCATGAAAAACACACACACACACACACACACACACACACACGCACACACACACACACACACACACACACACACACACACACACACACACAAAGTATTTATATGCCTTCTACCAACATGGAACCAAAAACATATATGTCAATGAACTAATATAACATGTAAATCTTGATTTTTTTTTGTATATTTGAAGATTTTAATATTTTTTTTGGGTATTTTTAGAATATGTGCAAATAAATAACTATCCTATGATCGCATCCAATGGATTCTCATAAGCATATCCCCTATGGGAACCTAGTGCAATAAGTTGATGGTACTTATAAGGAGCATGTATAGGTGCAATATTTATGACTATATAATCTATCATGCTTTGTGGTTTCTTTGAAGTAGAAATAATATAAACATGTTTAGGTGTGCTTGATATCTTCATATGGGGCATAAAATAATTAGGAATTTGTATCATAGTCATTTGGTAGGTTAATATTTGGTATTTTTACTTCACATAAAAGGGTACTTTTAGTTCTTTATTCATTGTGTATATGTTTATTGCATTTATTTTCATAATCTATGTTTAGATATGGTAAATTACACAATGATATGAGATATGTCAATTTAATGAAATTTGTAATTTTGTAATAATGAGGCAATCACCATATGTAATGAAACCTGGTTAAAAACAACAAAGCTTGACTATAATGATCATTTGGTAATGAAAATGTTGGTTTGGTTTCTATCGCTGACTCTAAAGTATCTATGAATTTTTTTTAGGAATATATATGTATTTAGTCAGGTACCCATATATGTTGTGTAGGTTTAGCTTCTCCATGTGTCTCTTTTTGAAGGACCTGATTGACTAATGGTTCCTTGGTGGGATTAATGTGGGAGAGACCAACCCTAGGAGATGGTAGATGATGAGGACTTATACTAGTGGTCACCTTCTATGAAGCTTGATGGGCCATGTGATCCTTAAAATGAGCAACATGGGATGTATCAACCCTCTTAGAATAGCCTCTAGAAGAAGTATGTGAAATAGGTCTAGATATACCTTTTTGAAATGTAATAATTTCATGATTGTTTAACTATGTAATATTTTACTCAAGAGCAAAACAATCACTATCTCGATGCTTTTTATACCATCATAAGTGAAAAAATGTTGTCCTTTTACCTTTTCAAATCTATGTGATGGGTAATGAGAATTATGAATAAATGTTATCATTCATTTATCCAATAGTGTGTACAATATATCATGTGGTCTTTCGTGGTACTAATCAAACTGAATATGCTACTATTTGGTAGAGGTATATGGTCTAATTGTGGGGGATAATTTATATTCCTTTCCTTTGTTTAATAACTTTATCATTTTTTATTTAACATATGTTGTTGGTTCTGTATAATATGTTTGAATTGGTTCATGAACTTTTGTAACTTATTGATTTGCCTTGGAAACATGATTCTAATCATGTTTACTTTTTGGTGAAGAGATAGGCAACTTGGTTTGAGTATTCATTAGAGTGCATGCATATTCATGTACATCCCAATATAAGGTCTCAAATGAAGCAAGGTCTTATGTAATGCTATTTATTTGAGTAGATAATGAAGACCTCTACTAAATATAAATTATACTTCCAAATATGAGGGTGTATAATTTAAGGAATACAAATCATCCTTAAATCAAATAACATAGTCTTGTATATACTCATTTTCTATTTGTGTCAATGCTTGCAAATGTTCCAATGTTAACTTAGGCAAGGTATAATGATGAAAATGTGATATAAATACATCTTCAAGTTTTTTGAAAGTTGATAAGGAACCATTTGGAAGACTATAAAACCAATCAAGAGCCCCCTAGATTAAGATGCATTGAAAAGCCTTTAAGATAAAGCTTCCATTTTGGGCCCAATACTTAAAGGAGTAGATATATTATTGTAAATGAGTAGAAAGATTCCTTTGACCATCAAAGGAGGATAAATTAGACACAATAAATTTTGAAGGATAAGGATGTTCAAATATATCATTAGCAATAGGTTGATCTACTAATATATTCTCCTAAAAAATAGCCTCATGAGAAGAAATTTGTAGCTTAAGAGTGTTGAATTATTACAAATCTCTTATGGTAGTCATAATAGATAACATATTAAAATAAGAGGTTGAATCTTTGCTTAGATTTTTAAAGTACCATTCATACGAAACATAGGAATGATAGAATCTTTATCATCCTCTAAAATAGGATCATTACATGGTTTTTTTAATATTTGGTAAAGAAACACCCATGTCTAAAGATACAAGTATATCTTTTTTAAAAGTATGAAGGTTGATATCATTATCATTGTAAGGTGCAACACTGCTTAGAATTTCATGACATACCATAGGAGAAGGATAAATAATTTCACTATTTTCACTTGAGTGATCCAAAGAAAGAAAGACATTTTCAACATTATCATTATAGTGGAAAGAGAGCACACACTCATCCTTTTCAACATTTTCATCATGTGAAATAGAAGGAAAACATTCAATTTTAGATTCATCTTGATAATTTATGTATGAAACATCTTCGTGATCTTGAATGCTAAATTATTTCATATATATTATATCTTATTCAATAAAAGGAATCAATTTTACCTTTTTAGGCCTTTCGCTATTGGAAATATAAGTAAGGTAAAGAGGCTCCTCATATGCACATTCAAGTCCATACTCATAACCATATGAAGACATGTTATTTTCAACATTTTTAGTTAAAATTACATTTTCATCATTAGTTTTTTCATTATAATAGCTATAAGGAATATAAAAATATTTAGCATGCTTTTGATATGCCACAAGATCCTCATATAAAATACATTGATCATCAAGAACATTAAATAAATTATCCTAAAGATGGGGTTTTGAAGGAACTTGCCTAAGGACATCCATAACTATGCATACAAACATAAAGAAAGCAAGCACAATGCCTATAAAAATAAGATAACTTAACATGCTTTAAGTTATGCCCATACAATCATATTTGAAAAATAAATACAAGAATCTGAAGTAAACTTTTGAAGGAGAAAACCCTAATATGCAAACTAGGGTTTTGGTTCAACAAATAGAGGATACGTTTACCAAATGTTTAACCCTAAATTGAAATTTAGGTTACTTGGAGTTAGACCTAGATTGGTATTAAAGGGATATAGAGAAATAATAATGCACAAACATGATAATTATATCTATAGTAGGCCAATTGGGTGTTAAACTCAGATATAGACATACACTAAATTTATTATGTTGAATAATAGGCTAAATATATAAAATAAAACTTAACTATGTATGAAAATGACAAAAAAGTAATATAATTAATTAGTTCTGATACCAACACAATGTTAGATCTAGAATAGGTAGAAAATAGTCTGGAAGATAGTTTTGGAACAATCGTCAGATTCTAGATCTAACATTTCTATAGCTTTTGACACTAATGTCAGTGTGGGATGATTATGCCAATACTACTGTCTATGTTGACATAAGTGCCCTATAAAAAATAATTACTAGAAAGGGAAGTAAACACCTAGATGCTTCTTAGTTTGTCTCTGCCTCCATTTTGGTGTATTTAGATTTGGGTCATGCAATGTTTCTCATCATGAAATTGAAAAACCCTAGTTCTTCATCTTCATAGGGACCTTAGAGAAAAATGGGTTAGTGGGCACATGATGTCAAGTTGACCTAAAGACCATGCTATCAGTGGGTGCTACCTAAATAGACAATAATCTTAAGAGGGCCTCAGACTTATGTAGTTGTCCCCTATGTATTGGCTTGTGTGTGAATTATGCAATATGTGTAAATTAAGTACAACTATGACCTAGTTTTTAATTTGGTAAATCAGGCTCTTGGGCTACTCCTTTAGTACTTTAGACCTATATATGTGTTGTACCTATGACTAGTATGGAAATAGAGAAGCTATGTTTAATTGAATGCTTGATAGAATGATTTTGATAAGTTGTATTGGTCTCTTGGTATTTTTAGGTGAGGAATGAATGAGGATTGAAATTGTATTTATATCTATCCCTTTGGAGTAATAACTCACATTAAATCACTTAGACCAACCATTAGGATATGTCTCATTTAAAAAATGGATGATTCTAGGGCACTAGACACTTGAATCAGGTCAAGACACTAGTGTCTATCTTGGATGTTAGTGTTTAGGGTGCAGGAAAGTAGGTACATACTTATAACTTGTAGAGATGGAAGATAAGTACATTTTAAGCATGATGGGCAAGATATAAGGCTCGAAGCATCAACATAAGACTATTCAGACTAAGAGATAGGCCAAGGGGCATAAGATAGAGTAAATGCAAGACTTTTGGAAGTGGGAAAGGGTTTATAATTGAGAGAAACAACCAAGGTCTCAATTTTCCAAGTGTATAAAATTGAGGTGCTATATAATCGATAAATATCATCTACACATGGATGTTTTTTTCTAGATACAATCAAATAAAGATTAATCTTGAATATCAAGAAAAGACATCATTCATTACACCATGGGGGCCATTTTATTATTCAATCATGCCTTTTGGATTGAAAAATGTAGAAGAAACCTATCAATGAGCTACAATACATATTTTTCATGACTACATACTTAAAAAAATTGAAATTTTCATTGATGATTTATTATTCAAATAAAGACATCGATAAGACCATGTTATCAATTTATGATAAATATTTGAAATATTGGAGTAATATAATGTATGTTTAAATATTAAAAAAATGTACTTTTGAAGTATCTTATGGAAAATTATTGGGTTTTATCATTTCTCAAAGAGGCATTGAAGTTGACCTCAATAAATTCAAAATTATCCATGATATGCCACCACCAACTAATTTAAAGAAACATTGATGTTTACAAGGTCACATTCAAGTTATCAGATGTTTTATGAATTAATTAGTGGATAAAACACAATCTTTTACAAAGTTACTCAAAAAAGATATCGAATTTGGATGAGACAAATATTGTCTGAAACATTTTGTTACAATTAAAGGATATATTATTAATCCACCTATGGTTATGCCTCCCATTCGCTATCAACCCCTCTTATTATAGATATCTACCAGTGATCATGCTTTGGGTACTTTTATTACACAAAATGATGACAATCATTGTGAGCATGCAATTTACTACATTAGTCACACACTTCTTATTTATGATCAAAATTATAATGCCATAAAAGGGCTATGCTTAGCCCTTATTTTTGTTATGCAAAAAATGAGACATTATTTAATTTATAATGATATTTGTGTCATCACTAAGGTTGATCCACTCAAATATATTTTGTTAAAGACCCATTTGTTAGGTTGTATAACAAAGTGGCCAATACTTCTTACTGAGTTTGATTTAAATTTTATCTCACAAAAATCTATAAAATGGAATAATTGCACAAATCAATTACTTTTTTCCCATTACATGATACATTACCAATTACTACCAAATTTAGAGAAAAATTTATTTCTTACAATGTTGACAATGACACATGGACCATGCATTTTGATGGATATCTAAATGTGCCACAAGTGTTGGGGCTAGGATTGTCTTTGTTAATCCCCAAGGTGAACACATGCCTTTTGATTTACAATTGGGGTTTTAATGTATGAATAACTTTTGGAATATGTAGTTATAATACTAGGCTTGTTAACAACATAGAAGCTACACATCAAATATTTACGTGAATATGGTGATTCATAGTTTGTCATCAATCAAGCTCTAAATTTTTATAAAACTAAGGAATACAAACTCATCCCCTATAAATACATGGTCCAACATCTCATATCACACTTACCTTCTTTCTCCATTGAGAGCATTATTCATAAAGATAATCAACATGTTGATGACAGGGCTAATGCTACATATTTAATCCTAATTTATATTAATGATGATCATTCAATATTTACCATCCAAAAATTATGCAATCTTTTAGTTGATAATGAAATCATTATCACATTATAAATTATCATAGTCACCTAAATTTAAAATAATCATGAATGGCATACTGATAAATAGTTATCTTTATAGATATATTTTTCCCAAAAATGATATGTGAGAGGATAAAAAATAATTACAATGCCTAGCCATGCATTATGTACTCATTGGTTTATCCCTCTTCAAAATTTCTTTTGATAGATAATTATTATGATGTATAAATCATACCAAAGCTCAAACTACTTTACTTAAAGTTCATGATAATAAATGTGGAGGCCACTTTAGTGGTAAGACCATGTCTTACAACCTCTTAATTCAAGGATAATATTGGCCAACAATGGAACAAGAATGCCATGAACATCTTAAATTATGTTCCCAATGTCAAAGGCATCACAATATCAATTATGTCCCATCATATATGCTACAACCTATTGTTTCTCCATGGATATCTCTCTTTGGGGATTTGACTTAATTAGAAAATTAAATTTAGAGTCATCATAAAGAAATAAATTTATCATTATAGTCATCAAATATTTTACAAAATGGGTAGAAGATTCTACCTTTACAATCCACAATAGGAAAAAATATTTGTAATTTTCTACTAACACATATTATTACATGATGTGACTTAATTTATAAAATTGTAATGGATAATGGATAATGGTTCATCTTTTAAAAATAAAATAGTCAAAATATTTTATGCTAAGTTCAAAATTCATCAAAATTTCTCCACTCCTTACTACCCATAAGGAAATGGTAAAGTTGAAGCAAATAATAAAATATTTAGTAAGACTATTACAAAACATAGAGAGAACTAACATAATTAAGTCATTTATGCTTTTTGGGAATATCGCATAAGCATACACAAACTAGTGAAAGCTACTCCTTAATCTCTTTTTATGGAATAAAACATATACTACCTCTTGAGATAGAAATACCCTCTTTACAAGTCTCATTAAAGGACACTATAAAATATAATGAACATCAGATAAAATGCCTACATGAATTGGAAAATGCTTGATAAAAAATACATACAAGCTCTTGAAAATTTAAAATTCTATCAATCATGTATCAAATGAGCACATGGTGATAAATTTCATGATCATTAATTCCAAATTGGTGATCTTTTACTTCAATAAAATCAAAAGAATACCAATGCTGATAAAGAGAACAAAAGAAAATTTAAACCCATTTTTTTGGGTCCATTCATAATCATTGAAAAGATTGGTATAAGAGCTTATCAAATGGCCACATTTTAAGGCAAACCTATCAAAAATTCCATAAACACCTTGAATTTACATTGTTTTATACCGAGATAGATATTTTTATTTCCAAATATTTCAAAATTCTAAATAAATTTATATATTTAAAAAATTCAAATTATTTTCAAAATTAGGACCTTCAAAGCATTTTATTATGTTACTTTTTCACTTATTTCCACATGTTATTTATTTCATGTTAAGTAGAGAGCACATTTTTTTAATACACACTTTTTTTCATGAGGCATGTAAGTGTAATATAGGAAATACTATTACATGGTTTTTCAATATCGGGCTTACCTAATTACCTGACAACTTGCTAAGTTAGGGGTATCTCTTTGTTCTCCATGAACACTTCAATAGGTTTTATCTATCCACAACCTCTCTACCTTGATGAATTATATATCATATAAATGTTTTGTTAATGAATCATAATTTCTGTTGTGTTACATGGATATGTTATTTGATGCATATGGTTGATGTAGACTAATCTCATTTGATCTATTTTTTTTTTTGATATTGTTTCTTTACCACATGATAAACTATAACTTGATTGCTTATTATGTGTGGTCTTTGGACTTGTGTATACAATATATATTTGTTATTTCTTGTATGACATCATTGTGACATTTACGTGTGGCCCTTGGACTTGTGTGTTTATCCAACATTAATATTCCTTGTTTATGGCCTTTGGGCCTTACATGTGACATTCTATATAAATTATGTGACATTAATTATATGTTCATCACTTGTTACTATGGTGCCATGATTTATATCATGCATTATGTCTATTTGTATTATTGTGTCATGATGTAAATCATGCACATGTTGCTTGTGTGATTTAATGCCATATCTATCTAACATATGTTTTATACATAACTCAATGCTATATTCAATCCTATAATGCAATACATTTAAAATATTCATACAGTACTACATGATTATATCTTTCCCATATTCTAAAAGCATTATTTTGAGATTAGTGACTTGTAGGCTATCTCTCATCTCAAAAGGGGGGCATCAAAATGGGTTTGTCTTGAGAACTCAAGTCCTCATGAGCAACACATTTCAGACTTATGATAATATATAGTTATAATTTTCAAAATTTCAACATGGGTTGGAATTTTTAGATTATGGGGGCATGTGATATGCACGTGCATTCATTCCTACAAGTTACTTCAATACATATTCACATATACTTGATGCACATGCATGGGCACATGCACAAGTTATTACAATTACAAGTTTAATTGACATTTTATATCAATATTATATAGATATAGGGGGCATGACATTCATTCATGTTCATGTTTCTACATGGAAAATTTCAAATTTCACTTTTTCAAAGTTTGAGAGTTTCAAAGGTATAAAGTTTCAAATAGAATCTAGATCTATTTGCAGTGGTGTTATTCATATTAATTTACAAGAGGGTCATATTAGAGTCTAGTGACACTTAACATCCATGGTTGTAATTTAACAAGCTACAATTTGTGGTTTCACCTCTTCTTATAGCATGCATGAATCTAGTGACACTTAACATCTATGGTTATATTGTAATGAGCTACATGTGGTGGCTTTACCATTTCAATTATTATATAGAGTAATCAACACATTTAAATTAGAGTTGGATCATAAAATATTTTTAACTCAAGGGATTTCATAGGTTTTCAAATTGAGACTTGATCACTCTCAATTCATCATAAGTTCAACATTTCTCCCAATACCTCAACAAGGGGGTACACACACTTCTCTAATTTTAAGTTATAGGGAAATTAGATTACACACTCTTTTAGGTGTATTATTTCCTTGCTCTCTTTTCAAATTTCAAAATTTAATTTTTATATTTTCAATTTTTAAATATGGATAATATCTAATTTTAGTGGTATTGTTGTAGGTTTTACATTAATGCATCTTGCACAATCAAGCTTCACATCAAAATAAAAAGTTTGTATACAAACTTAGGTTTGCATATCCTCTACTGTAGTAATTCAAATTAATTAAATCACTATAATAAATGGGGGTAAAATTTAGACAAATATAATCATTAAGTTCTTGACAATGTTTAATCTTGACATACTTACCTTAGTCTATTTGCCATTTCATTAACTTGAAATCTTTATGAGAGCCTCATTATTATAATTAATGTATTTAAATTAATTGAAACATTATTTAGGCATCCCTATTATACTTAAAATTTCATGTCAACTAAATCATATTAGTCTATGTCCTTTTGGTATAGTACCACACTATGCAGACAAGACCACAACCTAGTCTTATCCACTATTGTAGCCTTGTCCCTCGCACTCCAACATTAAATTTTTAAATTTGAGAAGTTTCATATTGGCCATCCCATGATTTTAAAAATGTTATTTAATGTAAATATTCAAAAAAAATCCTCATTATAAGCACACCAAGTTCATTCAAAACACATATAACAATCACTTGCCAATTCTACTACACATTGAGAAAAATGTCACTAATCTTTTCAATTCCTATTATGATTTATTATAATAGTCATAGGCCAAATCAAAATATATTTTATATTAGGTTAATGGAATTAATTATTGATAATTCAAGTCAATTTACTAGTTACATCCATACAAAAAATATCAAGATTCACACACTCATAATAAGAAGGATAACTACATCATCTTAAGATCCTTTTGGCATATGTAGGCAACACTCACATTACGTGGGATTTTTTTTGAGGATTACTTGGATATTCCAATTTTGTATTTGATATTATATATTTTTAATGTGAAATAACTAAGGACTTTATATTACAGGTCTTTCAAGCATCAAATTAGCTTCTACAATCAATCAGTGAACCATCTTTAATAGCTACATGCACTCAAACAAAAACATCTATAACACAATCAACTAGGAGGTGGTTTCATCTAATAGACAAGGCCAAACTGTGTCCCTATCAACTTTTTTTCACCAAATATTTTTCCCTAGAGTTGTTTTTTCAATCCTACTCTAATATTTGGGCAACATTGGAATACCTTTAGGCCTGTGGGTTGCCTATGATAGAGGTAGACCTCTAGGTTTAAGGGATATCTCCCTAGATTGATATTTTCTTGATTATCACCTACAATAAATACTTAATTGGATGAAAAGGGAAAATAAGTGACATGAAAATAAACTACTCTAATGAGGTGATACACCATAAATATCTCCACTAGAATACCATACAAGTGCACTATGAAACATGACTCACAACACTAGTCTCAAAATATTGAATTACTCTAACATTAGTATTCAAAACATGGACGTGATATGCATGAAAATAATCAAGGTGAGTGAACCAAAGGTCATTTGAAAACACTAATGCTACTTATTACACTTAGAGGTAGTCAAATACACTATCTACACTTCATGTGACCTATTAGAGAGAGAGAGATACTTGCATCACCATGAAAGGGTTGAGAGAAAAGTAAGGATAGATACTAGTCACTTTAAATTTCACTATAAACCACTTCACACACTTAGACAAGATAAATTGTGAACTCAAAACTATATTGCATATCTTATTTCAAAGGAAAAATCTAACATTAAACTAGCAGGGCTTCACCATACCGGGTGTGGATTAGATTAAAAAATCCAAAGGTCACAAGAATAAGTGTAAAATGATAAGGACAAATTAAATTGTATAATAATTAAGTGGAAAATATAGGTCTGGAATATCTTCTTAAAAAAGTGTCCATATGAAGCATAAAACTACTCAAACTGGCATAGAGACCCTTCAACTACCTTCTTGAAATTGCCTTCATGATTAGGCATCTATTGAATACTCAAAATTAGACTAAGGAGAGTTGAAACATATGTAATATCTTAAGGGTGTTATAAATAAGATATGATAATCATTAGATGCATCCCTAACTACTATCCATCTTCTAGACACTTGTACTCACCATCTGTAGTCATTCTTTATTCTTCTATGCCTCATTCTTCACATTTATCATCAATATGACCTTCATTTTCTCAACCAAATCTATGGAAGAGGTGTTAGGATACTTTTCTAGGACCCCTCTACCTTCCATTCCATCAAGAAGACATTTAAATGGTCCTAAACTAGACTTTTCATTCTTCTCACTAGGTAGTCACTTGGTATTTTCATTGCCTATCAAAGACTACCTGAAAAGAATGACTCAGTAGAAGTTTCTCCATGCTTATATATTATGAAAAATGGACATAGGGAGTTATTAAAAGTCCCATTTAACATCCCTAAATGATTCTCATTCTTCAAATCTCATTTGCACCTATAAAACAAGTCAAATCCTTACAAAAACCTCATGTTAGGCCTTGTCTATATAATTAGGGTATAAAAAAATTGGATGGGAAGGATCCCATAATTTTAAAACCATTTTCAAGCCAAAATACCCCTCTTAAATGCATCTCAAGTGATATTTCCTCTATTGGGTCTTAGATAGGGGTTTAGGAGGGTTTTAGTAGGTTTGGGTTCTTAGAGATGATTCATAAAACTTGGATGTATAAATAATAAAAAAGTTCCAATAAAACCAAGTTTATAACCCTAATCAACCACCCCTATCTCCTTGAGGTGCCATGTAATGTCTCTGTATAGGTATGAGCATTTGAAAATGGCCTATCAAGGTCTTAAGTGTAGTCAAGACATCTCTGGGATAGAATTAGGTTAGAATGACCAACTTGTGTAGCTCCTCCAAAAATTTATGTCTTAAAAAAACCTTATAATTCTCCTTAAAGGATACCAAGTGGACTGGACTGATCATATGGTCTTAAAAGTGATGACTAGACCCTTGTAGGGTTTAGGTCTAGCTTTAAACCTAATAGGCCTAACTATGCTTGATGACCTAAGACCACCTGTGAGTGGTCTCTCAGGACTACAAGGCCTCATATAAGATTTTTCATCATCAAATAAAGATCAATCATCATTATATAATGCATTTAAGACTCTCATTTCACCTCTTTCTCTCATTCACATGGTAAACCTACAGTCTAGATTATTTGGGGAGTGCCCTCTATCTGAGACAAAATAGAGGGAATCTCCCCTATTTTAATTTAAAAAGTGAGAATACGAGAGGTTATATTAGGTCTTAATGTCAATATGTGAAAATTTTCATATCCAAACTACTCCTTTAGAGTCCTCAACCTCACCATTCTTTAAGATAGACTTATTGAGTTGATGACTATGCAGGGTTTTTGAGTTGACTATGGGTTGAGAGTTAAAACCCTCTTTTATATATCTCTTCAATATGTGAATCATGTGAGGTGTATATCACCATTATGATAATGCTCATCAACATTTTCAACCATATATACTTATGACACCTTTCTAAACTCACATCTCCCATTTGATAGAACTAGTTTGTAGGCTAGATTGTAGGTGCTTATTTGGTTGGAGGTTTCCTATAGGTGGAGGTATATGATTTAACCATATGTTACATGTATTATGTCACTCTTTGAGTCTCTTATCTCATTTCATATTTGAGCATGTAGACATCATGCGTTAGGGATATGCTAGCATCTAAATTGCCTTTTCCCATGTACTATGAGTCTATAATCAAACTGTAGGTGACATCTTGAGAACAAAGGGGATCCCTGTATGTGCTTACCTATGTTAAACCATGGTACCTAAACTCTCTCAATTTATCCTTATTTCATTAGGTAATTCTAACTTTCATGAACAATTATGCCTATAGGGTTTACTTCTTATGTCTCATTATCAATTTGAGGGATCATGGAATCTTCCTATATGTGTTTTTAGGGTTTGAGTACTATCCTTTACTCCCTTAGTACCATATTGAAGTTACTAATACCTTTTCCATAGTTTTTTAGATTCCTCTTAATCCTAGATACCATATAGCCATTCCAATGTAGGTTACTATTATGTTATAGGATAATTTAGGATTTAAAAATGCTGTAGATTACTAAGAGTTTATAGTGAAGGTTTGCTTGAAATGGAAAGCTATTTAATTCACCTTCTCTTGACCAAACAAACAATTTCTATGTCAAGACATTAAACCTATACTTTGGCTACATGATGGAAACATTTGAGCCTACTCAAATCTTAAAACATTCTACTACGGAGTGGCATAACATATGAGCCAAAATGTGATTTAAAGAGGTTAAGGTAACAAATCTCTCAAATGTAACTTTTCCAAGCTATACACATAAACCTAGATCTATTAGCCATATAATGACTCATTATCATCACTATGGCTCTCTTAATCCATTCAAACTTGATTAATTTTATAGACAAGTTTAAACACCTATATTTTAACATTCCTCTATCCTCTATAAATTGCACTCATGCCCCTGTTGGAACCCTATAGGTGTCACTATGTAACATAGGACTATGTGCTAAGTTTGAATTCTTTTCATCACCAATATCTAACCTTTGGAATGGATCAACCCTATTACTTCCATATTTTGAGTCTTTTCTCCATGTTAGAAACCTCCTTGTGTCATGAATATGATTGCTCAAGACTCCTTTATACTTGATTGTAGGTGACAGTTACAGGGAAACTGACTATGTATGATTCTTTAGCCCTTTTACTTCATTAAGAACACTTTTGAGACTCACCCTTCAAGGAATAACTGATCCCATGCTATGATAAGTTGAAATAACATATCAAATTTTATTTTAAGGCCCCTATCGGAAGATAAGTTCTATAATTTGTTGAAACCTTGTCTACAGATTGGCAATGGAGTTTCTCATTAGCAAAAGAGATGATCTTGCCAAATTTATTCACACCACACATGAAAACAGGATTATAAAACATGTGAGAATGGTGATCATGCCTCCCAAGATCATTTACATAACTTTAATTGCACATAACCATGCAAACATAGAAGAAACCTTGAAGTGATGGGGATAGGCAAGTAAAAAAGAGTCACATACCTTCTTAACAATGGTTTATGAAGCATGCTAAACCAAGCTTGCAACTATTTACATGTATTTTTAGTAGAATAAGAGTTTTATCATCCACCAAAGTCACTTCCTCCAACTCACTTCTTGCTATCTATACTATGCAAAGATTAGTTGACCATTTCTGCTTACAAAGGAGAGTGATAGGATAAATAGGATGGTTTCACTCATTTTAAAGTCTATCAAAGCTAATTAAACTTGGAAATGAGTTATGGGGAGTTTAAGGGTCACTCTGAAGTCTTCCACATGTGCCAAGATTGTCTTGTAGTCTGTAGAACTGCCCAAACTCTCCCTTTTTCAATTATTTTGTTATTTTCAATGTGGAAACCTATAAAATTTCAATTATGAAATAGTCTCTCTGATATATATTGACGCATGAGACATTAAATAACACCTTGACACACTTGTGCTCATATGGAAACTATACCATTTTAATAAATAACCCAAAAGTGGCATAAGATGACATAAAATGATACTAAGGGTAAATAACAAACATGACCAAGGCTAAAAACACATTAAGTGACCTTATTAAGACCATGATACAGATTTTAAACCCTAGGGGACACCTATATCAAGTTTGAATATATAGGGGGTTGACCTAATTTGACTTGTGGCCAAATTAGTCAACACAACCCTAGTGTGACCCTATCCTGGTACATCATAAAATCCTATTTTTAGGTGCGACACAATTCATAGATCTTTCTAGCCATTTTATTATCAAAGATCGACCTACACAGTCAACATAAATTAGATCCAATCTAGGTTTACATATTTCATTATTTATTAATATTTATAGTTCATTTCAAATTATGTATTTTACCTTTATATTATGAACTAAATTAATATTTCAATAGTTTAGTGTTTATTGCATTTCATTGGTAAATCAAAATAAACATATAAACACCTAGTCTTTTCCCAAATAGTTCAATATCATTCTCAGACCGTCTCCTAAACTTAGGTCACTATTACTATTTTCTAGACAAGTTGTGACTCTTAGACAAGTCTACCACTATGGACTTGTCTGGCCTGAACATATCCCTAAACCCTTCAATAACTAGTTTCAAAAATTCAAAGAATTCAAAAAGGCCAACCTGTATGTTTCATGTTCATTTAGAGGAAACTACAAAAGGATTCAACTGTATAATTATATTAAGCCTTATCTAGCATCTATCTAACCCATATCTTGTTATCACTATGCACATTGAGATGAACTATTATAAATCTCCCAAACCTAAAATCCCTTAAACGAGAAAACCCTGAGCTAAGTTTGAATACCATTTTTAAAGTCAAGTCACATGTTTTCAAGTGTTGAAAGCCATTCATAAGATTGCATTGCATATTAGAGTTACACATGATTCTACACAGTTAGCTATGTGGGAGAGCTACATTAATTTTACTTCCCTCTTCAGAGTATTAGATATGTAAGTAATACATAGTCACAAGGAGTGTCTAATTTTAGCTCAGCCCTTCACTTTCACCTTTTGTCCTAGTTTTATAGTTGTCTTATAGTGCACAACTAGGGTTTGAAAGAAGTATAAAGAAAATAGAGATATTTTCAAATAGTTTTAAACATTACAACACACATGGATCCTTATCAAACATAGGCATAATGGCTATTACTATCACAAATCAACAAAAACATTGGATAAACCCACACTCCAACATACAATGTCATGACAATATAATTGTAGAAAAAATATGGATTATCTAAACGAATGCAAACTCTCTTTTTCCAAATCTAATTACTCACAAGACATTTTCTAATTGTTGTTGAAGACTGTATCCTATCACAAACCTTCCTAGACTTGAAACAAGTTTAGTTATTCATTATCCTACTATTTTCCACAAATAGTATGTTACTATATTTAACTAGTTACACTCATATTTTTTTAGTAACTGGACATCTTAATCAATTTGAGTTTTATATTGTTAGGGTCATGTTAATCTTAAAATAAATAAAACATATTGGTGAGCTCATTCACTTATATCGAGCACAACAAACATTTGTCTCTCTACGGGTTTCTTTATTTATTTAAAAGGTTTTCATATTTTTTCCTTAGAATTCAATTTTCATACCTGATTTTTTTTTTCTAGTTTCATAAGTGAAAGTTTGATGTTTTCCCTGTTTGCCTTGGGGTTTAATTGTCTATCCTTTTATTAAGGTTTCATCTATTGAGGTAATTCTTTGTTTGACTAATATATAATCTAAAACAACTATAGTTTTAAAACGCTCCAAGGTTTTTGTTGGCTGTATTGATAGGATCAAAAACCTATTTTTTCACTAAAATTCTATACAGATTTTCAGATTTATCATTTTACTAGTTTTAGTAAATTTTGTTTATAGATCAAAGAGTGTATCTATTTTTAAAATATTTTTTGGGTTTAATTTATCTATTTTTTCTAAAATCAAAATCCTCTTCATTTTCTAAAATTACTCACGAGTTTCATGGTGTGGTTGGTTTTATGTTTAACCCATAACAAGTCATCTTTTTTGTATATTTGGATCTTTAGGATTTTATACTTTTTTTTAAGCATTTATATTTTTTTACTTAAAATTAATTCTCACACCTGATTTCAAATCTTCCCTTCTATATTTTCTCTTATCATATGGGTTGGCTTTGCGCTTATGTTTCTTGCTATCTTGGGGTTTGGAATTTCTAAAATGAGTGACCAATCTAAAACCCCTAATAGCCCTCACCCTTTAGATTTCCTATTTTTTGATAATTCCATGCCTTATACCTATGATAATGAATGGACAAATCAATTTGTATATAACCATGATTGTATGTCCAATAAAAATATTTATGTAGATAAAGAATATGCATGCAAAAATGAAGGAAATGATTATGATGTTGAAGATTAGAATGTGGTGATTTATATTCATATAATTATAGTGAAGAAGAAGAACAAGGTGATGTTGAAAAAATTCTCATGCTTTTTCTATACATTCCCTTAATCACATAGTAGAACAAGAGGAAAGTCAAAAAAATAGAGATGTATGTGTTCCTAAGTACTTAAATTCATATGTAGATCAAAAAGATACACTTTTTAGTGACCTACATTAGATCACTCCACATAAAAAACTATGTGAAGAATATCCATTTAGCACACAATTTTCCATGGTAGGTTTCTAAAACAATTTTTCTTATTTGACACTACAGAATGCAAGTGCATAATATGTCCATGCAACATGATGTTAATATTGTAAATAAATGATGATGAACCTAAATTATGTTATGATGATTCCATAGAAATTGATTTCAAGTTATGCAATGATAATAATGAAATTTTCATATAGAGTGATTCCAATAAATTTGTTTATACAAATATTTGTGTTGATGCTATTACACTTATGTTTAAGATATATGGTGAGTTATAACTAATGAATGAATATTTCAAAGCCATTACAATTCATACTAGACATATCATTTACATGATGCATACAGTAGGTGATCTCCAAATTCAAATTCAAACTTTATGCCTAAAGGTTACATCACTTGAGGATAAAATTTCACATACCAAGAATCTTGAGCATGCTAATGTAAACTACATATCTAGTTTTACATTTAAATCCTATGTGCCATAAAATATTTAATCTCAACTATGGCTTAAGAAGAAACAAATAAATATTTTAATCAAATTAAAGTCACACACGAAGCAAATATAAAAATAAGAATGTTCAGAAATACAAAGTTGTATATAATGATATGGATAAGAAATATGTTCTACCACTAGTCTATTATAAGGCACCAAATTATATGAGTTCACCTTCTTCAAATATAAATCAACCCATCGAGTTTGATAGTTTCAAAGATAACCCAAGTGTTATTTTATAGACATTAATTTATAATAAATTAATCAATCCATCTCTAATTACTATCATCCTCTTTATTGCATTGAATGAGTGTGGGCAGGGCTATTTTGCAATTATAACTGTATCAATGGACATAGAGATAAAAATTGTTATGAATCACAACAAAAGATTGAATAAATTATGGATGGATGGATCATTATTTTTGGTACGGTTGAAAATAGGTCAACAAGGTCATCTTCTCCATCTTTTTCTACTACTCATCCTAAGAAGACCGAGATATCATATAACATTCTAACCAAGGACCAATGGTCTCTCAGTATTATATGAAATGTAGAATTATTAAAATATCTTATTCTAGTTCACATTATATAAGGATTGATATTTCCTAGGAAATTCCTATCAAGGAACAAATGGTTATTTGAGTTCTTATTAGATGTGAATATAGAGAAGGTATTTTTATAAGTGACAAACAACAATGCAACACATGTACAATTATGTTTCTTAAAGATTTGAGATATGATGTGAGAGATTTACAACATAAACATATTTATGAGAATGTCATGGGGAATATTAATATATACATTTTTCTTAGACCTAAGACAATAAACACATTATTATATGTATATAAGGTCATTCCACAGTGCCATGTTGCATCAAGATAATCATGGTTATAACAAAGGAGAGAAATTATTGATAGCTTCAATATGACTATCTCCTTCACTTTACAAGATCATTGTATTACATACCAGTGCTATAGAACATGTTAAATAATTTAAGGATGTTACATACTCTATTACACAAGTATGTATATCAAAGATAAATCCAATGGTTAAGGATAATGGAATGAAATAAGTAAGAAACATTATGTAAAACTAGCAAGAATGAAAAGTGGAAATTGTTCCTCCAATGAATACTCAAGAAAATAAATCTAATGAAATAATAACAAAAAATCATGATACTCATACCATAAAACATATTAAAAATAAATATAGCTTAGAAAATTCAATTTTACAATATGGCATTGCTGGTTTTACATATTCTACTACTGATATATAAGATGATTGCTTGTTTACAAGATTGGTTTATGATTTTATCATATATAGTATATTGTATATCCAATATTTTCTATGCACATGCATTTCATGGTATACATGAGTGAGATGCAAGACATATAGGTTCATATGACATGGACACATAGATGTAGGACATTGCTAGAATTAGGAGCTAGCTTCCTACATTATAAACATGTTTTCCCTAAGAGCATCTTCCTAATTTATGAGGTTATATATTTGTATTTCCATTGACCATATTGAGATAATTTACACTAATAATCCATTAATTACTTCAAACCATACTAATTATGGTTTTATTTCACTGGATAATGTAGTTTACTATATGTGACGATGACATACATTGATTGTGTAGATTAACCTTGCTTGTTCTATGCGTTATTACTACTATTGTGTGATGAGATGCTTGTTTGATTATTTAATTGTGTGGATTTTTATTTTTTAATTATTACTCTTGTGTGTGTGAAATTTTATGGTCCATTATACGTGGTTCTATTTATTGTGTGACATTTGATTGTTCATTTTGTGTGGCTCTTAACTTTGTGTGACATTTGTCTATTCAATGTGTGTGGCCCTAGGCCTCATGGGACATTTAATTTCTCATTGTTTTCAACCCTATGTGACATTTTTTATCCTTGTGTGTGACCTTAAACCTTATGTGGAATTTACTTATCCATTATGTGTGGCCATTGGCCTTATGTGCAATTGAGTGTTACTATGTGCATCATGGCCTTGACATCTAGGATTGTCTATTCAGCTTGTTAGTGTCATGATACATCTCATGCACTTTTATTCTTGTTTGTGGTGATATGAACCACATATCATGAAATTTTACATGTTTTTATTACTCATTTTATGTATGTTCATTGTCATATTGACTATTCACTTCATTTCTCATTGATTTTTCTATCTTGCCATGGCATTTGTATGCCTTAGGATACATGTTTTATACATACTCAAGTCCTTTGTTCTCACTATGATGACATATTCTCAAAATTTTAGTACATGCTTTACATTTATTATATTATTTTTATATATAACATAATATGTATAACTTCTTCTTTAGAGATGAATTATTTGCATGCTACATCTCTCACCTTGAGAGGGAGGTATATATAGTGGTTTGCATTAGAGACTAAACCTTCAAAGTCATAAAAAACTCAATTTTTGGGAACATATTACTTAAGAATTGTATAGGTTTATGTATATTATTACATGTTTTAATCATATTATGATAATTTTAGCATAGATTAGGGGCATATGTGTGGCATATGCCATAAATTTCAAAGGATTATGAGAGATTTATCAAATTTTATGAGAGTATCACATAGATTTACATGACTCATATTAAATAGGTTATTAGTATGGGGCATAAGTTCATAATTTTTCACATGTCATGATATATTGGCATAGGTTATATGATTCGTTAATTTATTTACCACATGGAATGACAACTCATCATTCTTTGCTTAGCATTACTCATATTTATTTCAAATGATAAATAATACTTAGCCATTACTCAATAATTACTTAAATTGAATATGTTTTCCATATGTAGTGAATGATTCAAAAATGTATATATAATTTTAGGTATTACTCAAACATTTATCAGATTTATTAGATTCCTAAATGGATTCCAAAAACTTAGATATAGTGAGTTGCGTGGGGATGAAGTTATGATTGACATAACTTCTAGGCACTTTTCCATTTCAAATGAGGTTTGAGGCATATTAAACTCAACCCAAGTTATTACAAAGGCATCTCCAATGGACATGATCATCCCATTCCCCTTTGTCTCCAGAAGATAGTTACTCTGCATGCACACAAGTGCATTAATTCTTTTATATATAATTTCACATATATTCAATGTTGTTACATTTTTATTTCACATCATATGTAAAAATGATATATACATGTTTAAATGTAGGTTTTCATGGAGTAAAGTGAAATACAGATATATACTTGAGCACACCCATTGTAATTAACCTCATGCATCACTTTATATCTTTTTACTCTAGTAATTCCATTACTGTAATAAAATTGGGAAAATTTAGACACTCATATTTGGTATTAGACACTTGAAAATGTGTAATTTGAAAAAACCTTAACCTACTTGACTTATGCTTACAAACATGACTCTTATTCACCATTCCCCATAGCCATTTATCCATATATGGGATTGACCTTCTAGATTGTCATTATTGCTATACAATATCTTACTAATCTTTGTCCAAATAGTTTGTTTAAGGGTTATTTGACACACAACTCTAGGCATGGATGGTCACCCATACAACCTATCCTTCAGTAAGTTATCTAGGGTCTTTCCAAGGTCTATTATTTTTGGGTCACAACATATTGGGTGACCCAATTATTTTATGAATAACTTTTCCAATTCAAGGGGGTTGGTGGTTTAGAATATTTAAACTTGGTCTTATCGTTATTTAGGTCTTTTAAAAAAATTATAAGTAATGCGGGTTCACTTGTTTCATTCATGTGGGTTTTCATTGCAATTCAAGGAATGATAAAACCATGTATTTTCATATTTACCCATGTGATTAAAATCAATGTTCTAGGTTTTGTTTAAATGGGAGTGTACCTGATTTAAATGCTCATTCATTACATTATATAAATATTCAACAATGCATTTATGATAATGGAAAATATATTACATAGAGATAAAATGATAACATATTCCATTCAAACCCTACTCTAAAATAAATATTAAAAATAATAAAAGAGAAGAAAAAGCTTATTGAAATATTGCCAAATCCATTCTGTTTGATGATGAATCCACAAATTGTTCTCCCACCTGGCCAGTGTGTGCAAAAACATAAATTTAGATGATGCAAGAGTCTAAGGAAAGTAAATCTAGAAAGAAGGAAACACATCCACCATATTTCATGTGAAAGAAATGACAATAAAATTTCATTACTTCAATTACTAAGATGTTTGTTTGAATGACACAAGTTTGAGTTTACATGTCCACCATTTAGTTATAATTTTGACAACATAACACCATGAAATAAGAGAGGAAGAGAGAGAAAATTTACACTATAAAATAATAAAAAGGTTGACTAGTTCAATATATCTCTTAGGAGAAACAAAGAGCCAACCTTTTGAATGACTCTTGTTCAACAATATATAACATCTATAGCTCTAAAGTAAATCAAGTTTCCCTCCAAAATGTAGCTACCTCCATTAATGTAGCCACTAACCAGATTTACCTCTAAAATGCCTCACCACTTTTCACTTTTAGCTTGAAAAAAGACCAAAATATAATTTAGATTTTAAAATTACAAGCACTGACAAAAAAATGTGAAGGGAAAACATAAACAACTTTTACTGCATAAAACATTTCTCAAAATTGAAAAGACCAAAATGACCAGGCCAAAACAAACTTTTTGACAACATATATAGTTCTAAAAAGTAACAATTGAGGCCCAATATATTAATAAAAAGCTAATTCAGGCTCAAAAAAAGCCTCCTAGACCTAATTAGGCTTCTACAAGGCACACACCATTAAACAATTTACATTTTTTTGAAATTTTATAAACCTAGTGCTAATCAGGCTTTCAAACCTTGATTAGCATTGGGGTGAACTTAGGATGTCTTTATAGACCTAATCAAGATTTACAATCTTGAATATAACAAGATTAAATGTGGAAGGGATCTTAAGACCTAATCAGGCTTGGGACCCTCGATTAGAATTGTGGGCTTCATGTTTAACATATTCTTATGTTAATCAAGTTTAAATCCCTTCACAAAACTATGGATACACAAAGAGGGGCCCATAGACCAAATTGGGGTTCAAGACCCAATTAAAACTAGGATGGGGTTATAGGGCTCTAAATGACCTAGTCAAGGTTTTTCCCCCAATTAAAAAAGTGGCATTATTGACCCCTAGACATAGACATAGTTGGGAATTAAGTCCTGACGATTAAAGCGAAGCCCCTCATAAGGCAAAAAAGACCTAGTTAGGGTTTCAAAGTTTGACTAAAATCATAGGATATTCAATGACTCCCATAGACCTATGTAATGATAAAATATTAAAAATCACTATGGATACATGGTAAGTTAATCTAAGACCTAATTTAGGAAAAAACCTAGATTAACACTACCCAACACAAATGACCTCCCCCTTAACCTAATCAAAATTTAAAGTCTGATTAGGTCTATGGGACTTAAGAAAATTTAGACATAGACCTGGTAAGAAAAAAATGGTTTGGGTAGCACTATGATTTGCCAAATTTGACTTTGAAGACTTAATCAAGGATTGGAAGCCCGATTATATCTAACAACAACATACCTAACTGGGGAATCAAGCAAGTTTTTCTAGGGAATCATACAAGTTTTTCAAGTGTCAAAAGGGCATCAAGAAGTCATTTTTGGACCAAGTGTAAAATATTAAATTTTCTTACACGAGTTTGGTTGTCTCAAAGGGATGGGTTTCAAAGGTTGAATTGGCACACAAATCAAAAATACCCCTAGAGTGGCTCTGAAGAGTTGAGTAAGACAAATTTTCAAAGGTAAACTATGAGGTCAAGACTCAACTTTCACTCTAAGTGTTTTATATGAAGTTTTCTCACAAAAAAGTGGTATCTCCAATAGAGGTGGTTGTAGGTACTGGTTCAACATGAAAACTGATAAAACCCACCAATGTAACTTTATAATGCTGAGACCAACTAGCTGCAAGCATGAGTAGGAGCATAACAAGAGGCCAAAAAAGGGTTTTCATGATTATCAAGAAATTAGGGTGTTTTATGCAATAAAAAACATAGTTTAATATCATTATTAAACTATATTCTAGCCTTAGATTATTGTTCTTATATTCTGGATAGGTTTTCACCTCTCAGATAAATCCTCTACCATAGACTTGTCCAATTAGGTTAAACATGTCCCTACGCTATTTAACAACTAATTTTAAAAATTCAATTTTTCAAAAATGTCATTTAATACATTTTATATAATGGTTTAGAGAAAATTATCTAAAGATTTAGGTATATCAAAATATCAAGTTTTAATATTTACCTATCTAGCATTTATCTAGTACACATCTAACTATCATTGGAAATCACTCTACACATTGAGAAGAACTATCCTAAAACTCCCAAACCTAAAATAACTCAAAGGAGAAATCCTTAAACTAAGTTTGAATACCATTTACAATGTCAAATCATAGGTTTTCATGTGTTGAAATCCATACATAGCATTACACTAAATGCTAGCATTACAAATGATTTTAGACACTCACCTAGGTGGGAGAAATACATTTGGTTTGAATTCCTTCTTCATATTATTGGATATGTAGGTAACACTTAGTCACAGAGGGTGGTTAAGGTTAGCTCAACCCTTCCTTTTTACCCTTTCTTCCCATTTTACAATTCATAGTCAGGTTTTGAAGTAAGGAGAGGGAAAAAAAAAAAATTTACATGGATTAGTCGACATATAACATGCATTAATCCTCATATGACATATTCATAGTGGGAAACACTATCAAAAATTAGAAAACAAATATAAAGAACATATATGCACTCCAACAGATAATGTCATGATAGTGTAACCATTCAGGTAATATGGACTTGTCCTAGTCGATGCAAACTATCTATTTCTAGATATGAGTACTCACAGGCCCTTTTTTAAATTTTATTAATGATTATATCCTACCACAAACCTAAAAATTACATAAATAAATAAGTTATTAATTCTCCAAGTGTTTTCCATAAATAACAAGTTACAATATTTTCCTAGTTACACTCAAATTTGTTTAGTAATTATATATCTTAAGCAATCAGAATATTCAATCAGTTTTATGCTACTAAGGTCACATTAATCTTAAGATAAATAAAATAATTTTCATGGTTCAACTAAAGTGTTTCACATATTTAGACATGATGGAATATTAGACTTTTATAGTTAAAATTTTCACATTACATTGTCATGTAAACTTGGAAGTATGATATGCATAAATCAAACATGAATGTGTCATTTTATTTTATGATCTTTGGTGACCCTAAATTTTGTGCATAATTTTATGTGATGAATAAATGACTAAGTATGATCATGCACTAGTGGGATAAATGTAATCATATATAGTATTCTAAAATGTGAAAAATATATTCAAAGGGATGGTCAAGAAGTGCATAAAGGAAAATGATGTGCATGTTGAATGGGACATAAACACAAAGAAGCATAAGATGGATCAAAAAATGGGAAATATAAAAAATTTAAAGCATCAAGAAAGAGAAGGTGCATATGGAAAGGGATTTATCTAGATTGATAAGAGTATATTGATAAATCAAAATAATATATTATGGGAAAAGGACATGTGGAGTTCGAGTTGATAAACATGGACATGTGGAGATAATTTATCTACAATTGACATATGATGAATGGATCTTAGAAACCTATGAATAGATCCCTTAACCTCTTATTTGGACACATAATATTTATTACATGTCTTATGAATAAAGTGAATGCAAGAGTTTTTGGAAAGCTAACTTACGGTCTGGAAGTCATATTTAGTCTTGTGAGCTTATTGTATATATTATAATATGAATTTTAACATGAATTTAAACTATTATACACTAATGAAATATTTATAGATATTGATAAATTTTTTTTATCGATATTGCATTTAATTAATGAAAATGATGTTTAATTTATGTGTTATGAGTATTAAGTACTTAAAGTTTACTTTGAGTTACAACTATGTTAGCATGTGTATGACTTGTTTATGTACTTATTTATCTTTATGCCCTCTTATCATAATGGGGTTTTCAAGTTTTTCTTATTTCACCTCAGGTGAGTGATTAAGTCTTTGACTTAATTAATATGTCAATGTTACGAGTATTATTATATGTTGTGCATAGTATGGTATGTGTAAGATTGTGGGAAAGCTAGACTTAAAAAACATGACATTTTAGATTCATTGATAAGACCCTATTTTTAATACATGTGGATATTGATGTAGTGTTTATTAAATATTTTTATTATGAAATCAATTTTTTAATTTGAAAGCTTAGTAATGGTAAGTTAAACATTTTTTCATGTAAGGGCTAGGCATTGGTGAGCTAGAGATGAGATCAAATTAGCACAAGATAAGGAAGAAAAGAAAAATCTATAAAGAGGGAAGATACACTTAAAAATATGGACCTCGTATGAAAGGGGGAGATAAGTGAGTTGGATATCACAATTATAGGCCACACATAACATAGATGGCACGTTACTAGTTTGCATGAAGAAGTGATGTGCAATAAAGGATACCTATTTAAGGAGACTCTAAAGAGATGGGTGTGAAACCATGTGAAGGTGGAAGAAAATGTGCAAGTTATGGGGAGATCTCTTTTATGTTTTTTATTGAGTAAATTTTCTAAGTCATTGGTCCTTTTTAGCTAATAAGATCTTCAGCCTTTTGAAATGAATTCACCAATTGTTGATTGAATTTGTAAGTCCACTTAAGAATTAAAATCTTTAAAATCCTAATGTAATGTTAATCACATTTATCAAGACTAATTAGGTCTTGAAAATGTGAATGAACTCCTTCAATACTAACCAACTTTCAAAAATCTAATTAATCTAGTGTTTTATTTCAATAGAAAAAGAAAAGGCTTTCTAAAGCCTAAGAAGTAAGTTAAGTCAAGTTCCCTTCAATGCCAATTGACATTTTAAATGCAATTACAAAAGCAATTGATAGTGGTAGTCAAGTTTGGGGGCCGACTAAGTCTATAAAAATTCAAATGTGTTTTCTACAATTGTAATCAACTGTCAGAAACATGATTAGGTCCCTAATGCCTCATGATTATTTTTCAATACAAAATGGGTTTGAAACCTGACTAAATCCTTAAGACTCAAAGCATTGTCAATAAAGTTGTAAATGACTCTCTTAATCCCAAATAAGTCTATGAAATTCAATTTTTTTTCACCAAGTGGAAAGTGAATTTTGAATCTTGGCTATGTAAGAGAGCCATGAAGGATTAAAAAATAATGGAATATGAGCTTTTAAAACCCGGTTAAGACTTGACATGACCTAAGTATTTACCTAATGTTAAGTGGCTATCAAATACTAAAAATACCTATGGAATTTCAAATCTATCTACATAATAAACAAGGCTTTACAAAGCTTGAGTAGAATAAATAAGGAGTTCACCATAATGTTAAATGAGTTTCCAAATCCCATTTTAGTCTTGAAGACCCAAAGAAACTTCTCTACAATTGAAAACATGATTCAAATCCTAAATTAGTAAGATGAATTTCCTGTAACCTAAACACAATATAAATAAGTGAATGAAACTTGATGAAGAGGGAGAAACATGTCCAAGCTTACAACATTCCAAACTTCTCTTTTCAATGCAGGTGGCTATCAAGCTCGAACAATTTTGTGGATCTTTAAAGTATTTTAAAGAGATATAAAATGAATTTCAAATACCCATACAGGTCTAAAAATTCCAAAACATCTATCAACATTATAAGTGACATCAAAATTATTAACTACCACCATTTTTAGACAGGTTTGGAAACTTGACTTTGCCATGGAGATTACATAGTGGTAGGTGGATGTTTTAAGCTTGAATAGTAAAGAAAACCTGACAAACATGGCAATGAATCTCAAAGAACTTATAATAATTTAGAATGGGGTTTTAACGCTCAAATTTATGAAATAAAGGCTATAAAGGCCCCCTAAAATACAAGGTCATTGAAACTTAGTATAAAGAGCTAGTTAAAAACCTGATTTGTAGTAAAAATGTCATTTTATTGCATCCAAAAGCCTCTCAATGACTCTTCCTTCATTTCAAACTATTTTTTTGGCTCCAAGGCATCTGGAAAACACTATATTTATCCATAGCTACAAAATTTATCCATATCAAAGGTTGGATTTCAAAGCCCTTGTGTTTTCCTCTAATTTTTCATGCTTAGTTTTGGGTTTGTACTATTCTTCATTTTCACTAAAACAAGGAGAAACTCTATAAATTTGTTTCTTATAAAAACTAATATTAACCTATATTTAGTTTTTAATTCTTTCTTGGCTTTGTCTTGAGCCTGGTCTTGAATCAATTGCATGAACTAGTTATTTTAAACAAGCAAATACTAGTTTTGCCTCTTTTCATATAAACATTATGAAATAAAGTTATAATAACATATGTTGAAATTTATGACCACTCTATTGAATGCAATCTACCCATAAAAGCAATTTCTTCCTCCTGACCTTGTCTTCAACATCTTGAATTTGCTTGCCCAAGTTGTCCTTTGAAGTGCACCTTTAAAAATTAAATTCAAGCATATGGGCTATGAATATTTTTTTTTAGACATAGACATTACCAATGCCAATGATAAAAACATGAAACATATGGATATTTATGATTTCTCAAAGATAATGGATTCTCAAAAAATAACCACAATGAGACAACAAATTTTGAATAATAGCTTGCACATGCTGCTACTTTTCCAACATCATTTTAGCATGCAGATTTAATGATTACATGTGCAAAGCACTGTAATCTAGATAAAAGGGAGATAAGATCTATAGATGATCAATTTATTGAGAAATTGGATGGACTCTCCATGGGTATCACATTTGGAATTCAACCTCATGATGAAACTGTAGAGATCAACAAAGACATTATTCAATAATTCTGGGTTGACATTCAAAATAAATATAAAAAGATGTTGAGTTAAACTTAGTTTACCAAGAAAAAGAGGATAAATCCCAATCTTGAAAAAAATCTATACATATTTCATTTCAAATAAGAATTGTCAAATATAATTACACTTATGAATAAAGTCATGGAATTGAAACAATGAATGTTTTTCATAAGTGGATGTATATGCTCATCAATACCATCTACTCTAAGAATTAATTCATTGATTAGACATATATATTCAGTAAAAACATCCATAAGTAATTGACCAAGTTATAATCCACACAAGAATTGTAAATGACTTCATATTTGGTTTACTCTATTGCAACTCTCATAATTTGGCCAGGCTTGAATGAATAATATAAAAATATTCCTAGTGTAGTGGTATATGACAAGTTTCCATAACCCACTCATAAAAAATAGAAGATTTATTTCAGAAGAGTGAATGATGCATTCACCATGATGCTTTTTAGAGCCATAGATAGTAATCATACAACAAGGATATCCAACAAATTAGTTTCATTGATTAAGAAATATAGGAGTTATTTCATCTAATTCTTTAAGTTCACTTATATTCAAGTGGGTAGATTTGAAAGTGTTCCTATTAGGCTACCAAGATATCCCAATGATAAAATATTTTTAATTGAGATTTGTAGACAACTAAATGAAGTATACAAGAAATGTCTCACTCAACATGTCAAGGGAATAACTTTTTCTATTGGCCTTGGTTACTTCATCTAAAAATCAACTAAAGATGCTTCAAACATTGAGAATTCAATGACACATTTTCTAATACATCCACACATGAGAATACTTAATTTTGAAAACAAGAACTTCATGAAGAGTAACCTCAAGTTTATTTCCAACTATGATCACATTTTAGAGTTTGAAGACTATTGGGAAGATTGTGATGATGACTTCAAAGTCAAGAAAAGAGATTTGTCAAGAATGACCTTGGGACAGATGAAAGATTTCAAGTTTGAATGGTGTAATGTAGACTTTGAAGATGTTAGCATTGAAATTTTTGATAAAGTTTTCAATGATAAAGTACATCTCACACCAATTTATTAAATCAATTTGTCAATAAAAGAATTAATAAACACTATGGAACACACACAAATCATGTTACTAAGGTCAAGGTCTTAGTACCATATAAAGATAAATGAATATGCTTCTGAGAGCTCTTCAATAAGAGAAGGAAGTTCAAAAGGATAGTGATAAACTCTTCCTATCTCAACCACTCAATCTTTTAGAACCAATATATTCATAAGAAAATCTAGTTTGATTGTAAGTGGAGGAGGAGGTGGAAAGGTCCAAATAAAGACAATATTCCCAAGTAAACACATGAAGGTGATCCATCAAGACAAAATATTTATGTCAAAAGAACTCCTCCATCTATTAATATAAATGTCACATAAGATATTGACCCTTCTTTGTTTATTAATAGAGCTACTCAATAATTCTTGGCCTTTGATTAAGATAGAATGCCTTTTCTTATTGTCTTTTTTTCCATTAATTCACCAGTGTTTTATCTACTTCTATTATATCCACCTCCTCCACCATATTCATCTTTAGTTCTACCTCCACCTCCACTTCCTATTTTTGATACTCAATAAGTTATTTATTCTCAACAAATTATTGACTATGTATCTACTGTTGTCTCACCTTTACAACCAACTTATTCATTGGATCCTTTTCTATCCTCAATAACTTAGTAGGTAACATCATAAGGAGATACATCTTCTTCATGTATATAACACATAGTGAGAAAGAATAAGGCTTTAGTCAAACCTATAGACACTGATTTCAATGTTGTTGTGAATCTCCTTTAAGGTCCTCCCAAAAAGAGAAAAGTAAAAAACTAATTCAAGGTTGATGATTGATATTTTGTGTGAATAGTCTGTGAAGATTGATAAACCTATTATAGAGAAAAACTAAGATTAAATGACATTGGTTGATTATAACATCACCATGATTGATCTCAGAGAGTCCACTCTTGAAGGTGATATTTACAATTTCAAAGTGACTTCAACCAAATTGATTCATATGATAAAAGAAGGGATGAAAAATCAAGAATAGTTCGAAGAGAATGTACATATGCTTTCAACATACATTAAACATATTTTAAATGTAGGGGAAACTTCTCAAAAAATGATCACTTTATCTACAAAAACTACTCTGATAACCACATTAGCATCAACTTCTAAATTAGGAATTGATAAAAAGATGGTTGCCAAAACATGCAAAATATAGAAACCATGGTAAGGTCTTGGAATCTTGGGTAGAACAATTTCATCTTGATGACAAGAAATTCCTTGATGATAATCAAAGAGCCTATGACTTGGCCAATTCTAGACAAGAAAATATTCAAGATGAAAGTTTAGATGCTAATAAATATTTTGGGATTTGGAAAGGCCTAATCAAAGACTTATAAGACATGGCTATTAAAGATGAAAATGCTTTGGTCTCTGAAGGTATTTTAAAAAAATCTAAAATTAACTATTCACTCTTATGGGCGCAGTGTGTAGATTGGAATATTCATATTTTGGATGAGGCATTGGAAGATCTATAACACCATGGAAAAAGTTATGATGAAATAAAATCTAAATCCTTGGCCTACCTTTGGGTTGTTTCTTTATAATTTTTTGAATTAAAATGAGTCAAAATAATATACAACTATAGAGTTGAAGGAATAGTTTCAGAAAATGATAAAAGAAGAATTTTTCAGAACAAAGACATTTACCAAAAGATACATGAACAAGATAAGTGACATTCATTGTGCCATTAGACATTTCACGTAGAATATTTTAAATATTTTCAAAAGGATTGAAGAAGCAACCAATGCATCATATGATTGGTTTGCTCATCTAATACAAACAATTGTTACTATGAGAGAAGGAATCATACAAAATGTTCATAAATTCAAAGTGCACATGATCAAATATTCTCAAAAATAAGACTAAAATCTAGTTACAGTAATATATCAAATTTATTTTAAAAAAAGGAGTTGTTATAATAGTTTTGCATTTTTATTCCAATGTAATTAACTTACTAAAAACTTAATGAAATTGTAGGGTTTATGAAGAATACCTAGAGATATCAGGATCACTACACATTGCTCAAATCCATTAAATGAGGGAACTTTATTTTGGCTTAGAAGAATAACTTGCACACAAGAAAATAACTTAGATAAAATGGATTAATAGGTAGTTAAGTGAGCTGCCTGGTTAGGAACTAGTGTTGGGAAGTTGTGAACTTCCTCAAGTGGATGTTAGCTCACTATTTTCACATTAAGTGGATAAATCAACATTGAAATTATAAAATATAAATATGTGATAACTGTAATGATTATGATTCAATCTTTGTTTAAGCTATCAATGTAAGCAAAGTATTCATCCCAATAAGCTTTAGTATCATTCAACTCCTCTTGTATAACATCAAGTTGGTTGGTAGTGGCTTCATATGAGGGAGAGTAAATAATGGCACAAAGTGATAACTTGAAGTCTATGTCACTCTTATCAGCAAAAAGGTGTTAGGATACTATAGGTAGATAAATGATATTAATGATGTCATGTACAATACTAGGTAGAGTCATGTACATAACAAAGCCATGTTTAAAATGACAAAAAATTAGAATGAATTAAAGACAAGGATATAAGATTAGAGGCTTAGATTTTGAAAATATAATACAATGAATTGATGCTGATCCTATAGGATTGATGCTAATGCTACATAATCGGTGCTAATTTAGAATGAATCATTGTCGATAATAACTAAACGGCACCTATCTAAAAACTAAGAACTATAGGGTGATAGAGGATGATAAATGACGACTAAGGGATGTATTCTATATCTCTAAGGATAGAATAAGTACATAAAAATAAATAAATAATAAAAAATGCAATAATATAAGCAAAATACTTACCTTGATCTTAGCTATAGGTAGAATGAAGTTCCTTCTTACGGGTGCAAATAGTTTTTCAAACTAGAGATGATGAATATGGATTATATATAGAATTTTTTTGGTAGAGTGGTGTTATAGTCTCATTAATTCTTCCAAAATATAAGAAGCATTTTGATATGTAAAATTCATAGTCCTAAAGCCGAAGGTTGGCTAGGTATAAATGAAATGACACAGATCTGGAGAATCAGTGTAGATCATGGGAGAATCAACATCGATTCTCCCAAATTGGTAGCTGAAGATTCTATCTATGCTAGTTTATTCCAACTATGGGTAAATTTGGTTTTTTGAGCTTGAGGTTATTGGGGATGGGATTATATGGGGGTAAAGTGGTTAAAATGTGGATTCCCTAGGTTGTTAATAGATTTAGGTGGTTAGGGAGGTATGAAGGTAACTTGTAAAAATAAATTACTAGGATACCAGTAGTAAATAAAATAAACTTTAGAATATGGATATTTAGGAGATTAAAATAATAATAAGGGCCTATGACACCTAAAAAATCATATCTAGTATACAAAATTATAGTGTCTACATTTACCCCTTTTTTTGGAGTGGTATAAAATACGTGTTATGAGATAAAAACCAAAAGAGGTCCAATGCCCCAAGTTTATATGAGGAGGTATCCCCTCTCAAATTGAGAGCCAACATAGGATGAGGAGTGGGTGATAGGTTTGAAAAATAGTGGATGGGATGGGTAGATAATAAATGAGATATAATAACATGGATGCATAATATGAAGTATATATTTTGTAGGATGTAAGTTACTATAGGTAGAGATCCCCTGAGGAAAATCCCATAATAAAATTCCATAACTATAAATAAGTGGGCTTAAATGAAGACCAACCAAGAAAATAAGTGATAGGACTCGGTTGACCGAGGCATCTGGTGTGTTATACGATATGCACACTACTTATATACAACTATTATCAAGAGAAAATGCACTCTCAAAACCCACACAAGGGAGATAAATAAAAGAGGACATACCTTACACAAGATTATGGGACTAGTAGGGGGTCTAAATCCATAAACTTAAAATGGTATAGGGCAAATAATATGGTAGGTGTGGTAAGGTACCAAGATGAAGCTAGGGAGCACGACTAGATGTATGTAAATTATAAGTAGTAAAAAATTTGTAAATTAACATCAATCCATAAAATCAACATCAATCCAAAATATATTGACACTAATCCAAATTTGGGTATATAAGCAAATATGATGTGGAAAAGGGGTCATTTAATATTTATGAAATGAGATGACATGTGAGATCTAGAATGATGATTATGATACAATAGAAAATATAGACTAATGATAATGAATTAAGGTGACAATGATGATTATAGGATGAGGTAGGCCCCATTATTGTTAATTTTTTGTTTTTTAAAAAGTTTTTGGCTTTTTGGGATTAGGATACATGCTAAGAGTAAGGTAAGATGACATTAGGGAGTCGACATTGATTCCCATGAATTAATGATGATTCACTAGGAATCGATGTCATTTCACCTAAAATGATTTTTATCCCAACATAATGGTGTTAATCTATAAGGGATCAATGCTAATTCACACAAAAAGGGTGAAAAGGTTAGAGTTAGAGTCTAGGGTATAGGTTGAGTAGAGTTTTAAAGAGAAGTTAGGCTTACAAGGGATTTTGATGATAGGAACAAACTCTACTACAAATGTGAGATTGAGTGCTACTTTTACTAGAGTGAATATGAGACCAACTCAATGATGATGATTAGGCACACCTGGAGGTCATTGGCCTAGGAGGAGTGCATTACTATCGACACATTCACCGAGATGCTAGCTTGTTAGTCACCTTACTAGAGTGATGAGATGTGACTACCAGGCCATTATGGCTACCCACAAGACATAATATAATTATAAAGGAAGATATATATAGGATTTTATGACTTATAATGCAAGGACAAACTATAGTTTTTGTGGATGAGTGGGGATGTGGAGTAGCATTGACATGCCTATACAATGGGGATGTTGTAGATATCACTTTTCTTGTTGGTGGATTTATATTTGAGCCAATATATAAGGCTGATGAAATGGGGAGGGGTGTGCTGAGCATGATGATGTTTGTGATCTCCTACTATGCACTCTTAGACCTAAGAGGAGGAAAGTTTTCATAGAGCTTGATAGGTGTGGTCATAAATATGCTGGATCATAAGATGGTATTTACCTAGGCATCTACCTTACTAGCAGAAGTCTATAGGGAAATATGGGGTTGGATGTGATTGTAGTACTACAGTGTTGGGTATACAAGCACATCAAGGTGGCACATCCTATTGGTACCCCATGGATATGGTGGTATGAGATTGATTACAACATGGCCTTCCTATGTTGGAAGGGAAATTTAGCTTGATATTTCATAGACGGTATTATCTAGGACCTAGAGTACTATCAAGGGGTCCTAGAGGGGTTTCAAAATGGAGATATTATTTAGAGACCTTATCTCAAATTTCTTATGTGGCCTTGAGTAGAGGTAGAGATTTCAGGTATTCAGAGGGAGAGGTGGGTGATAGGGAGGATGATGAAGTACATTGAGTACCTCCATTTTGGGTGAGTACAAAGATAATTTGGATTAGTATAGGACATACCATGCACCCTTCAAGTATATAAATAGGATGAGACAAAGTGAGATCTCATAAAGATAGATACTGTAAATGTCCCAAAAAAGGTAGAGGTGGAGGATGAGGTAGTGGGATCAGATATGGAGGATTCAGGGTGCACTCTAACATTTCTAGCATGGTGGGCAAGACAGTGGATAATGAGGTAGGACAGGGTGGTGTATCCACTCCAAGAGGGAGTCAATTAGGAGATGGATGATGTAGAGGAGGATAGAGGAGGAAAGGAAGAGATGGTAGATGAGGGGGAGGGGGGAGAGGAGGAGATAGAGGAGGAGGAGATTGACATTACTAAGATCATTACAGAGAGGGATACACTGAGGGCCCAGCTTATTTCCTTATAGGGATAGGTGGCCATAACATAGGGGGATCTTACCATAGTGTAGATTCAGTGAGACACCTTAAAAACTAGATTGGATACATTATGCATGGATTTTGACTCATTAAAGTTGAGCTATGACCTGGTAGTGGAGGATCGGGATCATTATCAAGTGGAGAGGGATAACATGCAAAGTGGGGATGGAGACTCATCAGTGAAAATAGTTGTAGGGGTGGTTGGGCCTAGCATAAGACATGTAGGCACAATGATAATTGATAGTTATAGGGAGCTAGTAGCAGAGATGCACTACTATGGGCAAATCATACTAGAGCTATATCTAGAGATTTCATGCTATACTACCCATCTAGTCGCACAAGGTAGGTCTTCTAGGCATATTCACATAGGGTCAGTGATCATGGGGAGTGTATCCTATGGGAGGGATCAGAGGAGGCACAAGGATAGATGTGGAGATGGGGGAGAGGATGGGATCAGATATGGTGGTGGAGATCTAGGGAGTATCCATTTGAGCAGGATACATTTTACTAATTAACTATTTATTATATTTATTCATTGTATTGGCCAGATAGCCATAAACATGTATATGGATATTTGTGATGTACACTTTGATTATGTTATATATATGATTCATGATTCTAATTTATATGATTTATGATGTTCATATGGATTTTATTTATGGATTATGGATGCTTATGGATTATGTTATCATAGATACTTGTATTTAGATTGTGCGATTATGGATTTAGGTTAAAATGATGTGATAGATTATGGTTGTTACATTTTATGGTTTTATATTGAAATGTTTATGGATTATGGTTATTATGGATGTGAATTAGATCATAGATTATGAATTTATCTTAAATGATGTGATAGATTATGGTTTTTGATTATGGATTTGATGGATAAAACTGTTGTAAAATTTGAAAATGTTTATAGATTATGATTATATGATTATGAATGTGATTTTGATTATGGGATATGGATTAAATACTTATGAGTTTTATTAGATTACGAATTATGGGATTTTATGTAAAAATGTTTATGGATTATAGATGTACATTAGATTATTGATTATGGATTATAGATTTTATGCTATGTGATTATGGATTTAAAACTTTATGAAATGTTAAAATGTTGATAAAATTATGATTATGATATGATGTGATTGTGATTATTATATTGGATTAGATTATGGATTATGAAAAAAATGTTTATGAATTAATGATTACTATGGATGTGACCTATAGATTACAGATTTCATGTTTATAGATTTTTGGATTAATAGATTAGGATATTCTTTGATATATGTGGTAAATCTGTAATTGATTAGCACAAATTTAATTTACAAAAGGTTTTGTTGCTCATTATTAGATCGTACCATAACCCAATAAAATTGTTTGAAATGAATGCATGTACATCATTAACTAATTTTTAATAAATAGCATAATAACCTTAAGTCAACTATGTTCAAGATATTATTGATTTCAGATGAACATTTCTAAGGATTTGATTTGATGGAATGCAGATTATTAAGAATAAGATGGTTTCATCTTGTATACCTAAAACTAAGGTCAACCCTAGAATCCTTTTGTGTCAATCCATGTAGGCTGATCAATGTGGGAAGTCTACTAAATTAAAGAAAGCTGATCAATGTGGGAATATATCTTAGGATATTTTATTCATAATAGCCATCCTTCAAGGGAGTCATCTATATTTTGAGAGCTACTTTTTAAAGCAATTATTCTTTGAGAGACCAGTCTATGCTTTTTGATATATACATTTATGGCTTTCGTATATTTTATAGTTATCTTTCAAGGGAGCAGTCTATTATTTTTCTTGTTTTGTAGATGCTTTGCTTTACTTTTGATCCCAATGTTATTATTTATTTATGGATTGGCCTCAAGTATCCTAAAATATTTTTCCAAAGCTTTGTTTCAAAAGATAATAATCTTATTCTCAAAATGAATTAGTGATAAGGAGGGATTTTAGGAAATAATGATTTGGAGTTTCTTCCCATTATAGGCAAATCTTATCCAATTAAAGCATGCTATAAATAGAGCCGAGGTATTTATATTCAAGGTTAAAAATGGGCAATGCTACCAAATAACCACATGTCTCTTCATATCATTATTTGGTATAAGAATAATAAAGATGTGGTTTTATCAAGCTAAACCAAAATTAAAATAGGTGGACCAAGGTGATTAAGACTTATTAATAGTGGACATGATGCAAATATAATGCATTTAGAGGTTCTCATTCTGATTTTCCATTAAGAGAGGCCAAACGATATGCCCTAGATCCATATTTATAGGTGATATTATATGGTTCGAGCCAAGTCAGAGAAAATTTTCTCTTTTTTCCATATTAGTGACATGTTGATTTTTTATGTGTGGACCCTGATTGTCTTCTAGGATCATAGGTTAAAATTTTGATTTTATTTTAGCTGGGTTTAAATCCCATTCTTTGAATCCCTGATGGTGTAGGGGGTTACAAGCGAGGCAATTTGGACCATTGATTAAATGTTTCTAGATCTGATGGTAGAGGTTATGTTTAGGTTTTTTTTACCCTTAAATGTATTGATATATGGTCGAGATAGATTATTGTGATGCATGAATGAAATATTATACACAGAGAGGAGGTGAAAAAGGTAGAGAGGTGTAACAGTGTTTGTTATAGGATTTTTTTCTCCCTTGTATTGTTATAAATAATATACTGGACAAGTTTGGTGGATGTAGCCTATCTTGGGCGAACCACATTAAATCTAGTGTCTCTTGTTATGTGCATGTTTATGTTTATTTTTAGAATGTTTGATTAATTCATTTCATAGTTTCTCTTGTATGCAATTTGGGGATAGATCTATGTCTTAATTTATCCTAACATGATTTTATTTTAAGACAAGATCACCAATATTAAATTCACATTCTTCTAAATTCTCATTATAGGCACACATTATTCGTTCCTGATATACATGGAGATGGTCAAGGGTAGTTGATCGATGCTCGTCCAAGGGTTCAAACTAGGCTAATAATTCCTTATATAAGTTATCCTTAGAAATTATATCTTTAATGGAAATGTGAAGGGAAGGAATCTAAACTTCAATAAGAAGTACAACTTTAGTACCATAGACTAGGGAGAAAGGAGTAGCACCCATAGGGGTTCAAATACTAGTTCGATAAGCCTATAAGGTAAAGGGAACATGAAGATGTTAGTTATTTCCTACTTCATTAATGACTTTGGTAAAGATTTTGACAAGAATTTTATTAGATTCCTTGGCCTATCCATTAACTTGAGGATAGTAAGGTCAAGAAAAGCTTAGCTTAATGCTAAAACAATCATAAAGCTCTTAAATCTTTTTATTTTAAAAATATTTTCCATTATCTATGATGATCTTATGAGGAACGCCAAAGTGACAAATAATATGTTGACTAATGAATTCAATAATTTTATCTACTTTGGTCGAGATAAGGGTGATAGCCTCCACCCACTTAGTAAAATACTCAATGGCCGTAATGAAAAATCCATGATGATGGGAAGATTTATGATTGATTTGACCTATAAGATTGAGCCCCCACTAGGAAAAATGCTAAAGGTTTTGTGCTACCTATGATGCTTGAATAGGGACATGGTATAGGTTGGTGTGCTGCTAACACTTTACAATTTATTAACATATTTACAACAATCTTGATTTAAAGTGGGTCAATAATAGCCTAATCATAATATTCTCTTAGCATTGGTATAGCCACTAAAATGTCCACCACACAAGTCATCATGAGCTTATTTGATAGCAAGGGTAGCTTCATGATTCTAGAGATAGTAAAAAGGATACCGTCAAAACCATGCTTATAGAGAACACTCCCTAATATGATAAAATGTATGATGTGATCATGGAAAGCTCACTTGCCATTTTTAGATAGATTTGGAGGAATAATCCCCCTTGATAGGTAATCAAATATCTATAATTACCAGAGATCTAATGGATTTTCCTCCACACTATGGATGGAAAGAAGATCAATTTTGTTAAAATAAGGTTGATTAATCTTATGGATAAGGACAAATAAATTAGATTTTAGAGATGAAGATGGGATGAATGAGGCCAATAAATCCATGGTATCCAAAAACTTGTTAGTTGATCAAGGAGTGGCTTGGATAGCATAATGCTCAAAAGTAGTTAGTAACTAATTAGCCAAGGTTTGATATTTTTGAAGGGTATTATTATTGTACTAATATATACCCTTAATTTGATTGACCATAAGCTAGGGATCACCATAGATATTAAGTATATTAATACCCAAGGCTAAAGCGATTTGGAGACCTATGATCAAAGCCTCATATTCTTCCATGTTATTAGTGTAGTCAAAATCAAGTTTAAAGGATAGAGGTATAAGTGTCCCCCAAGAGGGATTGGGATAATTCCTACCTCCCCACCATGCTCATATTTAGATCCATCAAAGAATAAAATAATTTGAGATTATGGATCTATTTGAGATGTGGAGGCTATAGATTCATCTGGGAATTCATAGTTAATTAGATGGTTATCAGTAAGAGGTACCTCAACAAGCTAATCAACAATGATTTGACCTTTAATTAATTTTTTATGGATAAAATCAAGATCAAATTTTTCGAAAATCATGATCCATTTAGCCATTCATTGATTATGATAAGGATTTGAATGCATAAATTTTAGGGGATCGGTGTTCGTGACCACATAAATCTTATGATTGAGCAAATAATATCAAAGCTTATAAGCTATGAAGACTAGAGCTAGACATAACTTCTCTGTATGAGAATAACATGTCTCATATTGAAAAAGTGTATGACTGATATAGTAAACCACCTATTCTTTATGCTTCTCATCATGATGGGAAAAAATGGCTCTAAGGGCATGATCCATAGCAGAAATATACAAAAAAAAGGGTTGCCCCTCCTTCAAGGGAATGAGAACTAGTTGTGAAAGAAGGTATCTCTTAAGAGCATCGAAGGCCTTTTGACAACCATAGTCCCAATTAAAATGAATATCTTTCCCTAGGAGGTGATGGAATGATTGACATCGATTGGATAGCTGAGAGATAAAATGATGGATAAACTACAATTTACCTATAAACTATAGAGTTGCTTAAGATTAGATGGGGTGGCTTTTCTAAAATGGATTTGATTTTAGTGGGGTCAACTTCTATCCATATAATGGAGATAATAAAGCCTAAAATATTACCTATAAATACTCCAAAAGTGCATTTCTTGGAATTTAGATAGATGTGAAATTGGATTAAGTTAGCGAAGATTACTTTTAGGACCTAAATATGGTCTTTTCATAATTTAAACTTACCAAGGAAATCATCCACATAATCCTTAATAATTTTTTGGATGATATCATGGAAGATATAAGTCTTCACTCTTTGATAGGCAATTCATGTGTTCTTTAGGCTAAAAGGCATAACTCGATAGCAGAAGGTCCCCCAAAGAGTAATAAATGAAGTCTTATGTTGGTCTTCTAGTGAAATATATATATGATTGTATCTATAGAAACTAGCCATAAGTGAAAACATTTCATGACCAACTATTATATCCACCAATTGGTCAATATTAAGGAGAGGGAAATCATCTTTAAGACAAGTGCGATTAAGGTCATGAAAGTTAGTACAAAGGCATAATCCCCCAATGGGATTCATGATAGGGATGATATTAGATACCCATTGAGGGTAATAAATAGGTTGGATAAAGTTAATGGATAAGACATTGTAACTCTTTCTTGACTAAGAGTACAATGTGAGGATGAATTTTTCTAAGCTTTTGATTTATAGGTTTGGCATCATGGAAAATGATAATGTTATGGATAACAATATCTGGGTCTATACCAAGTATGTCACTATAGGACCAAGTGAATGCTTCATTATGATTTATTAAAAATGTAGTGAAATCTTGATGCTCTTGGGGATCTAAAGATTTACTGACCTTAACAATTCATAGAATCTCATGAGATCCTATGTTAATGTCAATGGTAGCCTTATTTAATATACTAGAGGTTTTAGATGGAATGGATTTACATAGATGGGAGTTCTCTATGCCTAAATGAGTTTAGATTGACTCATTGTCCTGGCACTGAAGAATAGGGATGGTGGAAAAATCCTACGCTATCATGCTTGGGTAGGATAGAGGAATGGTTTTAACCTCCCCATTATGATTATAGACGAGAGGTTATATAATAATGACATTGACTAATTTTTTTGGGGGGAATGGATACAAAATCATCTATTAAGAAAAGGGTGCTGGATGGTGAGGATGGTGTGTCTTCTTCAAGAATAGGAAGAAGAGTAACTTCTGGGGTAGTTTTGGGATTTTTGTTAAAATTAAGGCCATGATTTTCATGGGGTTTCTTAAAATTTCCCAATGTAACCTTATGTGGGCTTATTCATAGCATCCTATGTTGAAACCCTTCCAAGTACACTATTATAGGTATGTCTTTGTAAAGTGGGGTTTATCAAGGAGTTAAAAGTTTGAGGTAAATGATTTAGCATGGGTTTGGTTAAAAAGTCTTGAAGAAGGTTGATCAATTCCCCCATAGATAAAATGGGTGCAAAGGAAAATTGGACCAAAGGGAATAATTTCTCTTAAATTTAGATAATATGCATGTTATTAATTTGGATGCCCATATTCCTGGGGAGTGGGGAGAGTACTGAGTTTCAATAACTGAGACTTTCCAATAGATAGATACTAAAACATGGAATCAATAAACTCCTTACTAATCCTTGATGCAAGGATTGTTGTACTAGAGGATATCTTGTTAGATGATGATGGGGTAATGTTTTATATTGAAATTAAAACATCATTTGGTTGAAAGGTGAGGTTAGAAGTTTTGAATAAATGGGGATCAACTAGGACATTGTGGATTTTACCTTCATGTTAAAATTTAATACATCAATGCAAGGTAGAATAGATGCACCACATAGCATGTATCTAGGGATGCCCTAATATGATGTTGTATTAAAAATCCCCTTCTATTACATAAAATAATTTAGTTAGAACATGCATACCTACTTGAATGTGAAGGACCATTGTTCCTAGTATAGGGGTGATAATATAATTGAATGCTTATAAAATAATGGGGGATTAGGATGTAATAGTTTCAAGTAACTGTAGTTGTTTAAATGCATGAGAGGAGATGATATTTATACTATCACCATGATCAATCATTACTCATTTGATTCAAGTCTGATTAATTTGAGTAGTGAATAAATAGTGGGGGATCTTGGTCATCAGGCTGTAATCGTGATATTTGCAAATCATGGAATGTTATGGATAATGAATTTTGAAGTGGTGCAATGAAAATTGATAGAGGCCGAGGTTAATCATCTTGTATCTCGGTGGCCTACAAGGCTTTTATCATATCCCTGTGGCATTGTAGAAAATTTTGGGCAAGTTTATATAGAGACATATTGATCAGTAACTGATGAAGTTGCTTTAGAACATATATTTCTATTAATTCTGAAGCATTATTTTTTTGCACTTTTCCTAAAATAGAAATTTTAGGTTTCAAAATGGGCATTATAAGACTATTTGTGGTAGGAGTTGGCACTTTCATAATAGTCACTTTGGATTTATCATGGTTTTAGGTCTTATAACCCTAGGTTTGAGATTGCGTAGTTATGTGGACTGTGTCTATTTGAAATAAAGGGGGATTTGTCATGTTCTCAAACTTGTCCATATTTAGAGGGTTTAGGAGGGGTTGATATTAAGCTCTATTAGAAGTTTTATCTTCTTTTACAAATTGTTATAATATTATTAATAGTATACTACTTCTTGAGGTTGATGTGACCCTAGTAGTTTGACTATGGGGATGGTCATGATCTATCTATTCCATTAAAAGATTGTCTTCTTCTAATAAGTTTTAGACCACAAATTTTAGCACATTAAAACTTTCTATATCATGACCTACTATTTGATGATACATGCATTTCTTGTTTTCTTGATATCATACTGGTTTTTGAATATGAGGGTTAATGGGTTTTATGGGTGGTAAAGTGACAAGGGAGGTATATAGAAGTTGATCGAGGATCTTAGAATAAGATCCCTTCAATGTATCAGGACTAGGTTTTTCAATCCTTTAAGGCATTGGTAGGGAAGAGGTTTTTGACTTCTAACCTTGACCTTTCTAACTAGTTGTTTAAATATTCCCTATAATAGGTACTTTGTATTTAAGATAAGCCCTTACACCTAAACCTTGTAGATAGTAGGGGTTTAAAGGGTTATGTATTAGCATTATCATGTTGAGAAGATCCCTATGTGCTGATACATATTCTTTAGTAGAGGATTCTATGATAGTGGCTTTTAGTCTTGTTGAAGGAAGGGGTGCTAATATAGATTTTTTTGTTCAAATAGGAGGCAACAACACTTTCCATTTTTGAATTTGATCAGGGGTAGTAGGGATATCTTCTTTAGAGAGTTCAATCCTAATGGGAGGATGCTGTAATACTTTTCCTTGTGAAGCCTTGAGGTTTTTTTTTGATACCTATTGATTTTCCCTTAATTTCTCTAAGATTTAGATCCTCCTAAGTAATGGGGGAATTGGTCTTGAGCCGGTTTGAGGTAACATAATAGTTTACATAGGGGGCAGTAAACTATAGGGGATGGGTATGCTAGACACATAGATTGAGATGACATGAGGAATGGTATGCATATCTTACATAATGTCTAAACAAGCCTTTTCTTCAATATTTTTTTCCTCTTTTATTTCTAATTCATCATCTTGAATGTTTTTATATACTATTTCCTCAAGTGGATCCTATTGCAGGCTATAATTTCACCCTTGTGGGAGAGATTTTCAAGCTCTCTCCCTCCTAGCTATAATATTGGAACAACCTCAACCTCAAGCTATAGATATCCTATAGTGAGGTTGAACCTCTAGGATTTTTAATGAGGATAACTCCTCAGATGCTTCACTTTGGCTTGTTTCCCAGACTAGAATCTACTACTAACTAAGGAGAAGGGAGAGAAAGATAACATGAAAGGGAAACCTAAGATAAGGATGGTGATGCACCAAAATATGAAATAATCCACTTTTAGCCTTGAAACCTTAACAACTACTAATGAACCTAACCAAGACATAGACTATTATGATCCTATCTCAAGGCTGAAAGCATAAGTATTTGTGTGGAGGTCGAAGGGTAACCCTGCAGTTTAAAGGATAGAAAAAAATAGGTCTGTATGAGACACTATAAACTTGTGACACTTCAAGAAGGCACCAATGTCTAACACTTCACACAAACTACAAGGGACCAAAAGAATTGAAGAAAGGTGCATGGAAGATTCATAGATGATGAAAAGAGACATACATTTTACAAGTTAAAACCCCAATAATACATACTTTGCTCCAAACTAGAGATAGAAAGTTTATCTTATTACTTCAAAAGAGTGTTTACAAGGAAGTTTTGAAAGATTAACTCTATCACCAGTCAAGGGATCCATTTTTAGGCTCAAAAGCCTCTATATATAACAAAAAGGGATGAGAGAAGAGGGGGATTACATGAGAAAATGGAGAGGGGGGTCATAAATGGCTACAACTACCACTATTGTCCTTGAACTCATTTGCATTCAAAGCATACAATTGCCTTGATTATGAGATGAACCGCCTAAGATTTCCACAAATCACCTTGAGCCCCTCATGCATTCAAGTCTCCTTTTTTTGAGATAAAAGAGCCATGTTGAAGGTGGTTGTAGGTCTCCACCAAGTGTAAATGATTTGATATTTGCATTACAAACTTGGCATGCTCCTTCACTTTACATGTCTTACATGTATAATCACAAAATCCCCATATCTTTGAATCTAGACCGAGCCATGCTCCTTTTGCATTAAGAAGCTATTTGTTAGAGATGATGGCCATGTCAAAAGATGAGGGATTCTCCATTAATTATGTATAATAGCTCCTACTTTGAAACTTGGACCAGATCTTTCCTATAAATGGAAAACCAATCTAAGGACATTGGTTTTCCTATATCTATTTATGTCGATGTAAGTCTATAGATTTCATAGCTTCTTTTGATCCTTATTAGGTATTAAAGGCCTATTTTATGAGACCCATCTTTGACATCTATGCAAATGTCTCAAGCTTTTCAAATCCAAATGGCTACTTGCAAGGGTTTAGATTTTGACATTTACGGGCTCGTCATGGGATTTTTGAATCCTTATGGCTATTTGCTGAGCTTGAACTTTTACACTAGCATGAATGTCTTAATCCTTTTAGGCACTTTACCATGGGTTTTTTTCATTCAGCCAATTTTCTTCAATTTTTTTTGAAATTTCCCCTCAAAAATATTGAAAACAACCTCCCCAAAAGGAAAGGACCCTTTGGGTTTCAAGAAGTGCCTTGTTTTCTTTGAGAAGTGCCCTTCCTAAAAGAAAAATACCCTTCAATTTTTTTGAAAAGTACCTTTCCAAAAGGAAATTATCTCTCGATATTCTTGAAAAATACCTTCAAAAATCTGAGAATGCCCTTTAGAAACTAAAGAGGTCCCTTTTTGTTGAGAAATGTGCCCTTCGACATTTGGGAAATGGTCCTTCAGGTTTTTTTGATTCAGCACTTCCTTCCAAAGGAATTCCTTCATAATTTTTTCTTTAGGTAATTTTTTGAAACCTATTTTCCCACAGGTAATTTATTTGGGACTTCGATCAATGCTTTTTGGAATTTGGTAAGTGCCCTCGGCTTTTTGTATTGAACAATTTTCTTGAGAAAATCCCTTTGGGAAAATTGTCTTGGCCACTTCGCTTTGAAAAAGATATCCTTCATAACTTTTGCTTGGTGTAATTTATGAGATAAAAATCCTTTAGGCCTTTTGTTTCAGACAAAATGTTTGAAACAATTCTTGATACTTAGCCAAAAAGACCTAAAATAAATCTCCTAAAAGAAATAGGTTTTTGGGGAAATTATTTCAGAATAGTTTCCCTGAAACAATTTAGTCTTTGTCTTTTGCTTTGGACATTTTATCTGAAAGAATTATCCCTTCAAAAACTTTGTCTTAGATAATTTGTCCAAAAAAATTCAACACTTAGCCAAAAAAGGGGCCCCAAAAAGAAACTATCTTAGCAAAGAAAAGGTTGAAAGAATTCTAAATTAAAGACTTATCCCAAAAGGCTTTGTACTTATATTTTATAAGGTATGTAATCCATTCCAGACTTGTTCATGAAATTGTTGTTTGACCTTCAAGCTTTAGAATTCTACTCAGCTTATTCATCTAGGCACAAGCTTGGTGTGTGGGCCAAAAAATGGCTAACAGATCTCAAATAATGAGATCCAAAAAGCTCAAAGAAGTTTTTGAGATAAATTCACTTAATTCAAATGGTTTAAAGATGTCTCCTATAAGGAGATCAAGGATAGAATCACTATCAACTTCTTTATGCAGAAGTTGATCATGAATCATACTAATTACATGAGTTTTATGGTCTGAGGTGGATCTTAAATTAGCCTTCATGAAATTAGACATGGAAGCATGGTTAGAGAATGGCTACCTAAAGATGTCTATGGACTGATTAGGGGGCATGTTAAGGTTATCTAGTTGTAACTCCCCTTGATCAATAACATTTTTTATTAGAACCTTAAAATAATGACACCTACTAACATCATGACCTATTACATGGTGGAAGTTGAAAAAGTCATTTTATTAAAACTAGCTAGGCTTAGGGTGACAATCATCAAGAGGTCTCACTATAGGAAGTTTTATGAGAGATGCATTTAAGATCTTATCTCATATAGATGTGTAAGACTCTCCTAAAGGTGTATACTATCATAGAGGAAAATGTGTCAATGCTTTTTGGGATTGTGCTTGAGAGGTAGAGGTTTTAGATTGAATTTTTGATTGTGGTGGTTCTGATTTTATAACTATGGCATTAGTATCTCCCTTGGTTTTATTGTTTTAGTCCCTTTGGAGAGATCAAGTTTGAAGTTTTTACTATGCAATTTTAATTTCCCTTCTTCCAAGGCTCTAATTTCTAATTTATGGGCCATTGAAAAGGCCTCATCAAAGGTTTTAAAGGATTATACCAATAACATCGATTATATATGTTTAGAAAATTCTCTCTCAAATAATTCAATTATTTTAAGTTATGGAAGGGAAAAGGTGAGTTGGTTTATCAGACTCCTCCATCTAGCCACAAAATTATCAACAAATTCATCATCAAACTATCAGATGACATAGAGGTCGGTGATAGTTACTTTTCTTTTGATGTTGATAGAAAAGTGATCTAAGAAGATTTGGTCTAGTTGCCCAAAAGAGAATAGGGAATAATGAGGGATCAAGCTATACCAATCTAAGGTTGGTCTAGCTAAAGACATAAGAAAACTTCTAAGAAGAAGTACATCATCATGAGATATAAGATAACAAGCATGCTTGAATGATCAAAGGTTCTGCTATAGATCCTCCTTATTTTTAAACTTGGTAAACTTTTGAAGATCCCACTGTGGAGGGTAAGGTCTAATGGGGACTACTGGGTTAATAAGTTCATTATAGATTTTCTCATAAGTGAGCATATTTTTTTCCTTAGAGGTAGAGGCTTCTAAATTGGCTGTCCTATTCATAAAGATACTCACAAAGTTTGGTTGGGTGTTGTATTGAGAAATAACTCCCAAGACATTCTATTATGGGAGTTGATTAGTAGAAAACTGAGTTGAAAAGGGCTAAGATAAAGGATAACCAACTAAGGTGGTCATGATTGGCTAGGATACCACCACATATTATGGGGATTGTAAGGGTATATATGTAGACCTGATAGCTTGCTTCAGTGTTATGTATTGGGTGGTTAATGGGATATATTATTGAGGTGGTTAACTTACAGGGGCTTATTGAAAAGTTTGAGTTTGGGTATTTAAAGGTACACTAGTTTGGATGGGTGGAAGGGTTGTTGGGATTGAGATAACTAAATTTTGAAGTGTCATGGTAAGAGGTGGAGTAGATGTATTTTAAAGTATGGTGACATTCTGAGTTTAGGTAATAGTTGGGGATGGAACACTAGATTTAACCAGAGGTGGGTTACTTAAAGGTTATGTAGTTTTGGTGTTAGAACTTATTGGGGGAGGATTATTATGGGAATACACCATAGCTATGGTAAACCCTTCACCTTCCTCTAGAGGTATGCCACAATCATTCCTACAAAATTATGTATGAGGAAAAAGTGGGATGCGTATAGCTCAGAAGCTGAGGTAATGGTTAAATACAATTGGATTACTATCTAATATAGTGGCAAATTTAAGATCACCTTGAGTATCATATTGGGGAATACCCTCCCTTGTGGACTCAAGGGAAGTATGAGGACTAGGAGAATTATCCATAGATGATGATGAAGTTGGGGGTTTAGTTTGATTTAGTGACCATTATCATTTCAAAACCATGTAGCGATGAAGGAGAAATCAAAAATAAAAAACACATAAAAGTCTTTTTGATTATCTCATATTTAGTGAAAAATAAAGGCACACACGCTATAAGATGTACCTAGAGAGATTTTCCTTATTAAATTTAAAGTGTGATAAAATAAAAAGAAAGGTCACTGAGGGTCCTAAGAAATGATGATCTAGAAATGGTTTCTATTTTGTTTAGGCTCAAAAATATCTCTATACTAGACTCGACACATGGCCTAGTATTGGGGCCTACCCCCTCACTTCACACACTGCAGTGTAATGGTGTTGGGTGCTTAGCTAATATATATTAAAAGACTAGGGTTTATACTTAGTCAACATACTGAGTTGGTTCTCCCCTTGGTGGTGAAATCCAAGTAGGATAGATAGGATGAAGGTTATTTCTAGGTAATGAAATCCCAGTTGGTTCCCTTATGCCAATGTTTGATGGATTTATTATGTAAGTGGTTTGGTATGTGTGTGAAAGAAGTGATTGGTATGATAAATTAGCCCATTTAGATAATTATATATGGATTACCTAAGCAAGAAAAAATGGATGCAATTATTTTTAAAACCTTTAGAAAGGAAATTAAAAACAACTTTGGCTTTTCTTTTGAATGAAGACAACAATCAAGAGAAAGGGAGAGAAATATGGATAAATTCACAATGAATTCTAATAAGAAAAATGAGACCTTAGGGGTCCCACCAGCATGCCATAATGTTATAGTAGTTTTTCATTTTTCTTTTAATTTAATTAACTTACTAAAAACTTAATGAAACTGTAGGGTTTATGAAGAATACCTAGAGATATGAATATGGTTACACACTGCTAAAATCCATTGAATGAGAGAACTTTTTATCTTGGAAAAAGAACTTGCACATAAGAAAACAACTTGGACAAAATGGATTAATAGGTAGATAAGTGAGTTTCTTAGTTAAGAACTAGTCTTGAGAAGTCATGAACTTCCTCAAGTGGATGTCAAATCACTATTTTCATAATTAAGTGGATAAATCAACATTGAAATTATAAATGATAAAGATGTAATAACAATAATGATTATGATTCAATATTAATTTAAGCTATTGATGTAAGTAAAGTATTCATCCCAATAAGCTCTAACAACATTCAGATCCTCTTGTATAACATCAAGTTGATTGATAGTGGCTTAAAAAGAGGGATATTAAATAATGGTGAAAAGTACTAGCTTGAAGGCTATGTCACTCTGATCAATGAAAAGGGGTTGGGATACTATATTCAAATTAGTGATATTAATGATGTCATACACAATAACAAGAAGAGTCATCTATATAACAAAGTCATGTTTAAAATGATAGAAAATTAGAATGAATTAAAGATAGGGATCTAAGATTAGAGGCTCAAATTCTGAAAATAGAATATAGTGGATTGATTTTGATCCTATAGGATCAGTGTCAATTCTGTAGAATTGGTGCTGATTCAGAATTAATCAATGTCGATTCTAACTAAATTGATCTTATTTAAAAATTGAGAACTATAGGGTGACAGAGGATGGAAAATGAAAATTGAGGGATGTATGCTATATATTTAAGGATAAAATAAGTAGATGGAAACAAAAAACTAATAAAAAATGCAACAATATAAGCAAAATACTTACCTTGATCAAATTATAGGTAGAAAGAATTTTCTTCCTATGGGTGAAGATAGTTCTTCAAGATGGAGATGATGGATATAGATTTGTATGAATTAATCATGTGCATAAATGTGAGGTAGCCTAGTAAGCCAAGGGAGTGACGTCTCCACAAAGGAAGGTGATACATTTTTGCATGACATTACTAGATCACACACATACATGGTATCATAAGTTTTATCTAAATCAATCTATGGTACTCTTTAACCAACTCAAGACTAAATTATTAAGGGAGTTTCATATACTTGAGTTTGAGTAGTAGAGCATTTATGAACTCAAAGAGATCAAGTAGGATTTTTCAAAGAGTGTACATGTGTGTTGGGTGTAGAACATGGCTACCAAAATCATAGAGTATATTTGATGGACATGTGTGTGACTTGAACTATTTTATTATTTGCATACTCTTTCAGTATATATTTAACCTTTTTAAGCATAGCCATAGGCTTTAAATTATGAAGATTCCTTCCTTTTAGGCATAATTAAAGGCTAGAATATGAAGAGACAATGATTTTTAAAAGTACATATAACACTCATTTATATTTGGTTATGGTTCGTTATGGTTCTGATGTGATAGATATTAATACATATCATTTTGAGATGGTTTTCCTATGTATCTTTTATCATTGTTTTATATGTAGTGAATACTTTGTTTTCTTTAATCTGTTAATCATATGAGTTATAATGACCATTCAAATTCTATTATGTTTGCATTTCTTTAAATAAACTATTTATTTTACCTATCAATGAATATATTTAGTCTGAATTTCCATTTGTTGTTTACTTTTGTTACTTCATGTGCAAGTTATCCCTATATTAACATGTTTTGAAGGGTTTTCAAATAACCTATACTAACAATGATGTGGTGAGCATAATTTTTTTTAGTGAAACATGTTGATATGGTTGCTAAGGAAAAGATCTATAAAAATATGGCTCAATGAAAGAATCCAAAATTTTGTAGATGAGGAAGTGAGAAGATTAGGGAAGACTATGAAAGAAATTATTCAAGAGCATATATACAGAGAAATTTATGAGATCTTCTAGTGAAAATGTCTTGAGTTACTAGATGCATGGTTATTTATATTAGAGTATTATTATTTTTAATCAATAAGGACATAATTCATAGCTTGGTCAAAAGAAAATATAGAAATCCTAAGAAATCTAGATACTGATTGGACCTGTGTAGTAGACTACTAGACCAAGATTACCATTGATAGATATATCATAAATTTTTTTGTACAAAATTATTTGGATTTTAAAGTTGTGCATAACATATTTGTTAGAATAATCCATAGAAATTTCCTACAGTGACTACCTACTCTAATTAAGATGTTGGTTGTGGAAAAGGCCATGGTGCTTACTCCTACCAACATAGAGTAACCACTTTAGGCATTATGGGGATAAATGCAATGTAGAAGTGAATGATGTAGATATAAGTAAAGGAACTCAAACCTAAACACAAATATGGAGGATGAGAAGAGTTATAATGAGAAGAAAATTATGGAATTGGAAAGAGAATTGTGACAACAAAGAATATGAAATAAATTAAATAATCTAGATTTAAATGTGAATAGGAGTAGGAATAAAGTATAAGATGTTGAATAAAAGAAAGCCTAGAGAGAGTCTACATAAGATGCTAAGAGTAGAGAAGGTAGAGAGTATGTAAATTAGGGAAGAGAGGGGATTGATAAGGAAGAAGAAATAAATGAGGATAACAAGGATATGGATCAGAGTGAAGAGGAAGAGGAAGAGGAAAGTATGATAACAATAGAGTAGTTAAAAGATAGGTGTAGATCATAGTTAAGAGGAAATATATTATTTAGACTATGGAAAGAATATTCCTAGGAGGAGATTATGCAAAATTATAGAAGCATCATAGGTGAAAGATCATAAATAGAAGAAATTGAGGACATAGATCATTCATTTCTTGATTACGCATCCCCCTAGCCCAATTTATCATTAGTAAAAACACCAAGTGTAAAGGAAGGGACATGTAGATGCTGGTTTGAATCATTTATGGATAAATTTGGTAAACATAGTGTAGAGACTAAAAGTCAATAGATAAAAAGAGGCTAGAATAGATTGGATTCACTTTAGAGACTAGTTTTAAAATAACTATAAAAACTAGTACACATAAGTTTGAAGTTGCAATCACTAGTGTGTAGTAACTTCTAGGCACAATGACTAGTGCATCGAATATGGAAATAACAATTACAAGTGCACTAAATATGGCATTGAATACAAACATATTTATTGCTTTGACATTATATGATGGTTTTATAGACCTTGAACAATGTTTTTTAACGTGTAACATGAAATAGAAGGTTAAGAGAATAACCTCTAATGATGTAAAGAAGTGTGAGCTCATAGAAGCTTTAGCAAGACAAGGTTTAGAGTTCATTTGTAAAAGGGATGTTAATGCCCTAGATCTTAAACAAGTTAAAGACCAACTAATTACATAATTTAAGATGAAGAAGTATGTTGTTGCTTGCACAATACACCTCATTTTTAATATAGATTTTGGTCTTATACCTTAGGGAGTTCATTGGTGGTCACTTATTTAAATTAGCCCTCTTGGAAGTACATGTTTTTTAGATGAAGAAATTTTTTTGAATGTTCTTCATTGTTTTAGATAAGCCTGAACAATAATGAATTTTTAAATTAAAAACTTGGTATACAAATCAAATCTAGAATTGCATTAAGTTAAAATATGAATTTGCATGATTTTATTTAGTTTTGGTCTATCTTAATGCTTATTTTTTGAAACACATTTTATAGTTTCCTTTTTACACCATTTCACCTTAGGTTTATGTAAATTATCTAACTATTTCTGATTTTTATACTTCTTTTCTTGAATAATTTTGTCCATTTCTACTTCATTTTGATTTGAATGACCAAATGTTTAGAAATTTTTACCTTTTGACTTGGTCACTTTTTAGTAGAATGGACAAAATTGACATTAAATCATCAAAACCAGGTTTCCTTTTTGTGCTAAGTTTTAGACTTTCAATGTTTTTTCAGCTTCTTACCTTAGTCATTTTTCATCTTTTGCCTTAGCCATTTTATTTTAAAAACTTAGTTGTTTGCATTTAAATTCAAAGTTATTAAATGCACCTTTGTTTATTTTCATATAGGTGCCAAAGTCAATCTTGGTGCCACATGGAGATCTACCACATCTCTCGAGGGCCTAGGCTTTTATAAAAGGGCTATCAACACTTAGTTCATTCTATAAAGTTTCCCAAAGCCATGTGTCAAATTTCCACTACACTGGACTTAGTTCATTTCTTTAAAATTTTATCTGGAACCATGTGGCATCTTTCTGTGGCTCCACAAGACTTATTCAAATTCAAAATTTTGCTTGGCATCCTCCAACTCAGTAAAAGTTTGTCAGGCAAGCAGGTTAGTGAGATGCTACTAAGTGGCAAGATGTTGATGACCCACTACCCTGGATAATTCTATATAAATAAAAGTCCTACAAGCTAAAAGATTAGGGGGATATTGCCATGTAGAAACATCCTGGTGACCCATTATCCTAGATATGTCTGTGCAAAAGTAAAAGCCTCTAAGCAAGTGGGTTAGCAGGATGTTGCCATGTGGTAACATTGTGTTACTCTATAGGATCGCGGTGGTCCATGTAACTTCAAATCCCATTGGAGATCTAGGTGAGAGAGATTATACCACATAGAATAATCTCGCTATGTCACAACCAAATGAATATTCAACACATTTCATTCCCAATCCAAGTAGCAAATCAATGGGGAGAGGACTCATGACATAACCCTACTAATAAAGGACATGCTAATAGGTCATGTCGATAGGACACTAGTTTAAAGTTGATGGCTCATCTGGCCATAAAAATCATCAAAACCTATGAACGGACTGCACATTTCATTTGATTTATAAAATCAAGTTGTAGATGGTTCCTCACCAAGAAATGATCAGATAAGGTAGAATTAAATGCAAACCTAGCTAGTGACAGTTAGTGTAATTATTAAAAAGGGGGAAAATTCAAATGATAATCATGAATGAAGCATGAATCATGGGCATGGGGTGTGCATTAGGATCACTTAAAGAGTAAAAGATAAACTTAGCCTTGAAGAGGCATGAGAATTGGTTGTGAAAAAGCATAAAATGTAGTGATGATGCAATCCTAATTACTTTTATAGTTGTCAACATTGAATTAAGGCATGCTATTAACTATATGAAACCTACACACGCCTCTAATTTGTCAGAGATCCTCACTACCTCATCGACTACATCTCTTAATCACATTGATGATTTCTGTAATTGCCCCAATAATGGGTGAATTTGAATTTGAAATTCATGGACTTAATGGTATATATAATATAAAATCCTATGTTATAATAAGGGTTAGCCTTTTTTAGGATTAGAGAATGTTATACCTGGGCTAATTTTTTGAGGATTACTAAGACTATGCCCATTTAGTTTTTAGCACTTTCCTACTTTCTAGTTTAATTTTCTAAGTCAAGGCTATTTAAAAGTCATGTCTATAATCTAAATGAGTATTGGATGAATCCCAAATAACCCTTGAATGAAACATCTTTATATGAAAGCATTGTCAATTGATAGACTTGGCATGTGCATGAAATATGGTGGCCCTATTTTTTTCTTTTGTATTACTACTATCTCCTCCAGACCCTTGTATCATCCTTTAGCTAGAGTTATGATAGGTTTGGCTCAGCTAAGGAATAGTTTTTTTGAGGATTTGTCTTCTCAAGAGGAATTTATCAATTCCATTATAAAGTGAACTCATTCTTCTCTTTTCTCCTTGCCCTTCTCTCTCTTTTCTTTTCTTTATCAATCTAATGGATTAAATTAGTTTAGAATCTATGAAATTTGAGTCTACATGTTTATCTTAATTACTTTAATCTCTATTTATAGCTACTATTTCACTATTATATCTAAGTGCTACATGTGTGCAATAGGAATCTAAGGGAAAAGATGCATTAGTCATTTGTTAGTAGAATCAAATGTCCAAAACAATAAGCTCAAGACAAAGCATTCCCAATCCTAAATACTAGGGGGAGATTGATAATAACAATTAAAAAAACACAATTAGAAGGATAAGAGGCAAATCACATTTGCCTTCCTTCTAGCTCCAAATTGCTTGTCAGAATAGTAGTTGTCTTGCTCAACTTAGGTCTAAATGGAGTCTCTATTAGCACTCTTGCTTTATGGGAAATACCTCCCCTTTATCCACTATGGTTTTGGTCTTGGCATGTATTGTTTTATGAAGCTTCTCTTATAAATTATGCATAATAACTTTAAATAAAAGAGCTTGTTGGAAGTGAGTGTGAGACCTTGTATTTATAGGTATCAAACTAACCCCAACCCATGTGTGATTAGGTTTAGGCTAACCTTGGGTTAAACTTGTGAGTCTAAATGAAATAAATAATGTCCTTAATTATGCATTTATGGAGGCAAGGCTTAACATTTCTCATTTTTAAGGAATTTATATTGATATTTTGTAATTCTTGACTTTAAGGATGATAACGTCATCATGACCTCATTTCCCTTTGATATTTGTTGAATTTTAATTTTTAAAAATTAAAAATTTAGTAATTTAACATGGATTATTTAACTAAGCATTTAATTTGATTTACTTATTTAATTAATTATACTTAGGCTTTTTGTCATTTCAAGAATTGGATTAAGTGCCCCACTTAATTGGTCTAAAATGTTAATTTGTTAGGTTGTGACCTAACTGGGGATGAATTCATAGGAGGTTATCATTGCATATAGGGTAATACCCTAAATAGGGATGATTTGAGACAATTTTAGGCACTTACGTCTAATGTGCTAATAAATTTGGGATGTTTACTAAATCTTAGGTTTAATTTGCATAGTTTGGTAGAAATCAATCTAAATTTTGTTTAGACACAGATGCGGATGAAAAGGAGTGCCTACATTTTCCCCTTGTTTTATTAGGAATTATAAGACATGAGCACAATAATGTATTCTAAAATAATTAAAAATTCTTTATGCTTTGGTTAATGCCCCATAAAGCGATTGATTAGCCCTAGATGCCCCCTTGAGAGATCAAGCAAAAAATAGTGTCATTAAACAAGCCCTTAAATAGAGTAAGCAACATGGTCTATGTGGTAATAGGGGTTGAAATATTGATTTACCCAAAGATGGTTATAATTAGTGGTATAATGATTTGACCCAACAAGGTAGATGGATCAAAATAATAATTTACCCAAAGATAGTTATAATCAATATCATAGTGATTTGACCTTGTAGGGTGGTTGCTCATGGAGTAAAAATGGTTTTACCTCAGTAAGGCAAAATAGATTGGTAATCGATTGAAATAATTTATTGCATCTAGGAAAATTAGAAAAGGGGAGTTCATGAAATAAATCTATAATATAGATTAATGATGAGCTAGTAGAAAATAACATGAATCTAGAAGACTGGTTAGTGTGAAGATGCACATTCCAACTAACATGTGGTATAACCAGAAAATAGCATTATTAAATGGGTCTATAAAAAGGCCCAATAACATAGTCTAATGATAAAAATAGTCAAAAAATAATGATTTTAGAAATGAAGGACATAAAAAATGGACCACAGAGTCAAAAATAAGATCTCCTTGAATGAATAGAAGGGACTTAGGCATTAGGGTGGTGGAAAATTAAATATTTAGGCTATATATTCACCCCACATGGTGAATTTTTTTCATTTTCACCTAAACCATTTACAAATTGGAGCTCTAACCTAGTGAGAGAAAGAATATGAAAAATGGTACATGGACAAGGACAGAGGCACATTAGAGATCAAGTGAGGGAGCATTGGAAACCACATCATGATGGGCCACCCGTAAGTCACCTCACTTGAATTTTTGAGCATTTATTACACTTTTAATGCTAGGGTTTTTAGTAAAAAATGTGAAATCACCATTTTTATGGGAAGGTAAATAGTGGCTTTTCCCTCCAAATTTTGATGACTTCATCAAAATTCAGTGGAAATCATCGATTCAGTGATTTTGCTAAAAATAGGTGAAGTCACCATTTTCATGCAAAATGAAAAGGATGACTTAACTAATTTTCCTTGGAAAACATCAAATCAATGACTTCAATTAAAATAGGTGAAGTCATCATTTTATTTAAAAATTAAAATGATAACTTCACCATAATTTTAAGGGAAAATGGTGACTTAGCTTAAAATAGTAATTAGGGTAACCCTAGGGCAAATAGGTGTTAATAAGGTACTTGATAAATAGTAGTGTAGGTTAATATGGAGCTATCTATGGTTGTAAAAGTGGCTCTAGGTACTAAAGTGTGTGAGTAGTGTTCTCACTACTTATAGACACCATATGTCTATACATAAGACATGGTGGCATTGTTACACATTTTGGGTCTACATGACATAGCTTGGATGCCTGTTATTAGAGAAAATCAGGCCTATTTGAGTTCATTGGTTGAGTGATGGAACTTAGATGCTTTTACCTTCCACCTCCTAATAAGGGAGGCTATAGTGATGTTTGAGGATACCTAGTGTATCCTCAAGTTACTTATGAGAGGCTAAAGATTATTCTAGACAAAGCTTAGATAACAACAAGAGGTGATCGATGACTTGACTAGCTATAGAGACATTCCCATGGTCCATGGGAAGGTCAACATTGATATGATGGAGATCTATACTAATATTTGGCTAGATGACCTTCTCTTAGAGGAACCATCACCACTATCACTAATTGATAGAGATTTCATCATTCTTATGGCTATTGTCAATGACATATTACTACCTAACAACTTAGGTTGATTCTTCCATATGGGTCTAGTCGAAGTGATATTGTTCATGATGGGTGACATCACCATATTTATTTTGGGGCTAATAGTATTTTAAAATATTTATAAGTAATTACACATCATAGAAGATCAAGGAGATCAGAGTATTGGTGCTTTTACTTTGCTCCAAGTTTAGGTATGGGAACATATTACTATTGAGTGACCAATTGGTCCGAGATGAGTACAAGGCCCTAGGATATAATGGAATATGGATGGGTTCATATAAGTATAGGTCATAGAGGATAATATGGTGAGATATATAAATTCATGTTAGATGAGTTGACACCTAAGTTCTTTGTTTATAAACATTACTTACCTTATCAATTGTAGTGTTCACAAGATGATTAGTATATGATGTTCATGACTAATCAATGATTCTTAATAGGTATACATGCACATATTATTGAGGAGTACAATTTTGATAGAGTAATATGGTATTTTGGAATGCTATAGGATGTCCCTATTGATCTGAGATGGTTTGCACATAGTACTTGAGAGATTAGTCATCTTACTCAAGTGATTCTTAAGAGCATAACTATGGGTAGTTATGGGAGAGTTCCATGGATTTCATGGGCCTATGTAGGTGGCCTAATAGATGCAAGTGTGACACCAACTTATGTTCTATGGTGGAAATAATTTTGTCCTCTAAGATTGACATCACTAGTTCATACACCATGACAGGTTCAGGTTGGATGGGTATAAGCTAGGGGTGGTGATCATATGGATATAGATGAGGAGAGAGAGGTTGAGGTTGAGACAAGCAATGGTGTGAACAGTTTAAAAGTATTTGGCACAACAATGGGGGTATGGATGATGATGATGGAGACAATGAGGGGTAATGAGGGGGATGTTACTATGTCTATGATGGTAGGCTCCAATTCAATAGGTATATCAGGTAATTATATAGATTTAGGCTAGGCAGGGCCATTTGGTATAGTTAGAGCATCTAGGGATAGTGTCATTATAGAGGAAGAGATTGTGGATAGGGTAGGTAAGATTCAAGGCCTATAAATGAGAATTAGCTAGATATAGGCTCATATGACCCAAAGAGATGGTTAGATCACTACCCTTTAATCAAAAATTGACAAAATGAAGGCAGAGGTGGACCAAATGACAAATGCACATGAAGAGATACAAATACCAAGGATCAAGCCATATTAGAGAGGGATCAAGCCCAAATATATGTGTATAGGATTTGGTGTGAGTTGGATGAGGCACAAGGTGCTAACTCATAGGCAAGTTTTTCTAGGATGGTTTTGGAGAGACTTTAGGCTAAAGATGAGGCCTCCTAATATCGATGAAACTAAGAGACTATAATCCCTAGAGATCAACAAATTATTACATTTGAGTTATGGGATACATAGAGGGTTACCAATAGGTCATCTCAGTCTAGGACCAGGATGCATGAGATAAAAACCTCATGTTAGTCAATGCAGTAACCATGACCACTGTCACTACCAAGATCACCAAGATGACCTCTTACAAGACCTATGGACTCATAGAGTTAGAGCTGATGTTGTATAGCTCTAGTATATTTTTTTATTTTGGCACTATGACATGTATATATTCATGATGTATATGACATTGTTCTATGAGATATATGACACTCATACTTGGTCTATAGACTTGTACATGGACTATTATTATTTTTGATATATATGTGATGTTTATATGCTTTATCACGTTTGGCATGGATCCATGTTTAGATGCAATTAATTTATAATTTTGATGTTTATTTCCATTTAAATATGTTTGTTCTTTCATTCACTATATGCCATGCATATTATATGTTGGACTCTACTTTTATCTATTTGAGCTGATGACTAGTAGTATATGTTTATTCATAGATGCATGTCTATATTAACACATAATATATTCACTATGATTTGGTTACTATGGGTTGTGGATTTATTTGGTTAGGTTTGGTTTGTTTTTGAACAAGAGGAAGTACTATTTATAGCATCGTTTGATAGCTCCATTTGGCCTATTTTTTTTATAACTTGTGATATTATGCATCATAGTTATAGACAACTATAATAACAATGTGTAATCTAAGCATGACAAACATAATTTAAATGTAAATATAAATCACTTAGGTTTAAGATATGAATAATCAAATACAAAGTGAATATAATGCAATAAATTAAGTGTAGGAATGAATAAAAAATTCACAAATCAAGTACAAGATATGGTTAATCAAGACTCAGGTGCAAAATAAAATGTAATAAGCCTACAACAACTGAGGAAAAGAATGCACAAGAAAAAAATTCAGTTAACAACCAATTAAAATAAATAAACCAATAAAATAAAGAGACAACAAACAACCAAATTAAATAACTAAGACACAAAGGAAAGAAACAATGTTAGTCATCAACCAAAGGTAAAAATGAAGCTAACAATTAAACTAAGGAAAATGTAATAAACAATCAAGATAAAACAAAATAAATAAACAATTAAGTTAAAACAAGATCAATAAACAACCTAAGTTAAGGACAATGAATAAATAAACAAGTTATTAAAAAGGCACAAACAATAAATAACTAAGTTAAATCAAGAGCAATAAACAACCTAAATTAAGGCACAATCAACAAATACCTAATCTAATTATAAATAAATAAATAACTAATCTAAAGTAAATGATCAAATAACTAATCTAATTATTTGTGCACATGTAATTGAAGTGTTATGATCATCACAAAGGTTTCCCCTAGGCTATAGGTAACAATGACATTATAATGGTCAGGGGGAATAGAAAAATAAGGAAGGGGTGATCGAGTTAACTCCAAATGCACTAGGTAATTAGACATTGCCTGCATAGTCCCATGGACATGAGTTTCAACATGGACTTTAGGATGAACGTAGTTCTCTCAAGATTTAGGATAGAAGAAAATGAATGTCAAGTAAAGAGATTGATCATAGAGGAAAGTGGGAATGGGATCATAAAATGGTGAGAGCGTGAAATAAAAGGGGGTGATGCTCAGGATTTTGAGAATGCATGGCATATGAATTTGTAAAACACAAGAGCATGGTTTAGTCTAAAACCACACTAAAATATAAAATGTGAGTGTTCACAAATGAAAAAGGTTAATGATTCATAGTGTTCACTACATCTAAATCTTAGAATGAGAATAATCTCACAAAATGGTAAGAGTGAGAGGTATATGACTCATAAAATAATGAAAGTGTGAATGACTCACAAAATGGTGAGAGTGTGAAAGGTTTATGACTTGGAAAATGGTGAGATCATGATGACTCATAAAATGGCAAGAGAATTTGGAGATAAACCTATAATAAGGAATGATTTAATTAAATAATGAACAATATCAATCATCGAGACTAGTTGAGATGACCCAAGATGCCTCATGTATTTAAACACTACATACATAGTCTGTATGGACATCAAGATGATGTAGTTATCCTATAAATAGGAGGGAATATTATCAAAAAATGGAACAGGCAAATGGAAATGGTCATGACATAACCTATGTGAAATCTTTAGTTATACCTATAGACTAGGAGATGCATGTTCTGAGTAGCATGGCTACAATCAAAATGGCCTAGTGTTGGAGGCTTATTTAAGAGGTTTTAAGCATATTTACCAATTTTTGGGTTGTTTTAGGCACCTCAATTCAATGGATAATTGTAAGATACAGAAGGGGTTAACTCATAAAAAAGTGAGAGCATTGGCTTAAATTTCTTGTAAAATGGTGAGAGCATGGCTTAAATTGATCATAAAATGGTGAGAGTGTAAGAATAAGGGTGGAAAAGCTAACCTCAAAAAACACTAAGCACTACCTACATAGTTTGAATGGACCTTAAGCCACTATAGTTATCCCTACAATGAAGAATCCAACTAAGTAACATCATGTTCATGAAAAGGCAAATGACAAGGTATGAAACAATGGTAAAGAAAGGCATGGTAAAGGTTGTTCCTAGGCTATAAGAAACAATGATGCATGTAGGTTTCCCCTAGGATATATGGAATAATGGCACAAATAAGTGATATATAACATTTGCTAAAATTAAAGGGGTAATTTCCAAACCACTATCATACTGCCCAAAGATACTGTCCCTTGGTGAAAGAATGCACTTATTGAGTTATAAGACTAAATCAACTACTAAAACCACATTCAAATCTAACCAATGAAGGTATCTAAAGTATTAATGAATTATAATCAAGGCCAAAATGGTAATAGGGGATATCAAAAAAACTTTAGCCAATAGGGAAGTTATGGGGGAAAAGTATATGGTATGATATAAAGAAGGTGATGCTATGACACAATGTAAATGATCCTCATATACAATACCTTAGGTCACTCAAGCAAAAAATTACTTGAGATGTATTATGTTCATTGGTTCATCAAGTTCATCTCCTTCTAGCATAGCCAACCTATATGATCTAGAGCTATAGTTAACAATAATCACATAAGGTCCTAACTAATTAGGCTTAAATTTTCCCTTTTTCTTGCATTTGGCCTTAGAGTTCTTCTAGTTTTATTTGATTATAAGATCACCAAGCTCAAATTATTTATGTTTGACATGCCTGCTATATTAACCACACAACTTATTTTGGTATTCTTGAAGACTATTCAAAGCTTCCCTATGTTTTTTGTCTAGTAGTTATAGCTCTTACAAATGAACTACTCAATAATCCTCATCATCAAGGATAAGTTTCAATGAAATTCATAGATAAGTTAACTCAAACTCAATAGGAAGAATGGACTCAGTGCCATAAACTATGAAATATGGTATGGCTCTTGTTGGAGTGTAGAATTTGGTTTAGTAGGCCTAGAGGGTGTGGAAGAGTTGTAAGTGCCAATAACGACCATCATCATCGATAATCTTCTTAAGAATATTGACAATGGTTTTGTTAGATGCCTCTACTTGGACATTAAGTTATGCGTAATATGTAGTGGAAAAATGTTGGGTAATGTTAAATTTGGCACAAAGGGATTTGACATCTTTATTTTTTAATAAACCACCTTTACTAGATATAATTTTAGAGGGGATAACATATCGACATATGAGGTGTGTTGGGTGAATATTTTGTCATCAACTAACTGATGGAAAAATGGGTATATCAACCGTAGCATAGGGAGATTTACACCATGAAAAGTGTGGGTTTACCTTATCTGGATGAGGTAAATCTCTCCTCTCATCAAGGGGAGGTTCCCTATAAATATTTAAGCATTGGACATATGTATATAATTAAGCAGAAAATAACACATGGGGTGGTATAACATCATCTACCTCTCTTTTTTCAGAGGTGATGTATAAAGAACAAAAGAGAAAAATCCTGGCCTTTAGCTAACAACACTCCTCTTCTTTCAAGAATGGTATCAAACGGAGAGTAGGAGATCACCTGAAGTAACAAAGTTCACAAGAGCACTCACGTAAGCACAAAGTCTTCTGTAGCCTCCTTCATCGATCCGAAACAAACGTAACCATAGAGTAAAATGAAGCACAAAGTCTCTGCCTGAAACTACAAAAGATAACTGAATCTCAAAAATAAAGGTAGCTCAAAGTCTATCCTCTACCTTTTAGAATCATTCTTAGATAATATAAACACACCCACTTTGCTTATTAAATTAGATAAACAAGAGATTACCAGGAAAGAGAACATAAGAAACTATTTCCTAGACAACACAGATAACTTCAACACAAAGTCTGAAATAAACCTGCTTTTCATTCATTTAACAAAATATGATTTAAAAATTTGAGCACAAAGTCTCAAAAGTTGTTTCAATTTTGGCAGAGTGTTTGCTATTAATTTTTCCAAGCCCCTTTACAAATGAGATCTCCACTATATATAGGGAGAAAATCCTCAAAAACTAGAAAATATAAAAATATCTCAGTCAAAGATGACTCATCTTTGACTTTGAAATATTTTTCTGAAATATTTACATGTAATTACATTTTACAAAATTGCATGCACTTCTCTCAAAATAGAAGTGCATAAGGAAAGAAGAAGAAAGAAGGGGAGAAATTTAGTTCTTGTTGCCAGATTTCTTCATATGGGCATCATACATAGTGATGGATGCCTGAATTCCTATGTTGTCTAGTGCAACTGTGTTCTTGGAGACGATCCTAGCTCTGATCAATGCATCCTTCAATGCTGTGATGGCCTTAGCGTGACCAGTTAACCTAGATTTTAGATTTTCCAAAGTTAATTGAGCATCTAGAATATTGTCCATAGAAGACATTGAGAAGGATTTTTCTTCAAAATCTCTCCGAATCATCTCTTTGAAATTCTAAATAATTTCTTCTGCCAGAAGGAACTGATTGTCCTTAGAAGTTAGGTTGCATGGCAGCTCTTCTATTTTATTTAATAGGCTTAGGTCACTCTTCTCACTAGTCTCCTTGAAAGCTTTGAGATCATCAATTAGATCTGAATCTTGAAGATCAGTGACTCCTTGATTTCAACATAGGAGTCCTTGCTGGAGATGACACCGATAGATATCAAGGTGCTTTTCTTCATATCTTTCATCTCCTTTTATTTGCCAAGATCCTTTTCTAAAATATCAATCTCTTGAGAGATAAGGGAGACAAAGTCATCTAACTCTGATTTTACCTTCTTCATCTTACCCATCTTTTTTGCAACCTTTGATAGCAAAAAAACTCCCTGAGTATGCATTCTTTTAATATAATCTTCCAAGACTTTTCCCTTCAAGTAAGTCTTTTATACTTTTTGAATGACTGGGTCATCCATGGAAAAGGCCTCTGGAGTTGCCGCTTCAAGGGGAAGAGTGAACCTTCTTATTACTACTGTTAGCTACTCTGTCTTAGCCTTGTAATAATCTTTCATCTCTTTCTCTCGGTCAAATTTTTAGACCATGATGTCCATAGCAGACTGAAGGTCGCTTTTCGCACCTTCGTAACTTTGCCAATTTGACACAAGAGATGGAATAGCTGCTCATTTTGAAACCCTCAAGGGTTGCATCCTGTGGAGGCTTGGCAATTTCTAGAAATTTTTGCCCTTTTTCCTTGACCAATTTAGAGAGGATCTTTGGCCTCTTCGGAGCCTTAGCTTTCACCGGCACTATTTTGCCAAAGTCGAAGTCATCTGGAGAAATGTCCAATTTTTTTTCTTTTAGGGGTGAATGTTGACATCTAGGGCAGGAGAAAAGTACCTGTTGTGGTAATAGTTATCTCAACTGGTGTTACTGTGGCAGCTTCTACACTACTAGTGGTGACAGTAGTTGCAGTTGGAGTAACCGGTGAAACTACACTAACCACTAATTCTGGCTCTTGTGTAGGGATTGCTACCAAGTTGAAGGAAGGAGATGATAAACTTGGAATGGACCTAGAAGAGTGAGGATAACCTCTAGAAGTGCCTTGAGGATCGTCAAATATGACTCTAGAAGGAGAGGCAGCTCCAGAAGAGGGAACACTGATCAGAGAGATATGAGAAGAGGGTACCACAGGAGACTGGGGGGAGAAGGAGAGGCACTCTTGAGTAGCTATGCTTCTTCTTGTGAGAGCAAAGGTCTAGTGCTTGGTTTCCCTGATGGTTGATCATCAGTCTCCATTGGCTGGGCTGCCTGTGTCTAAGGACTCTGCTCTTTCGTTCCTTTTGCTGCCGCTTCAAGTTCTTCTACAATCTTTGGTTTCTTAGACACAAAGATGATTCTAGGCTTGTGAGGCCTAGAAGGGGAAGGTACATCACCTTTGTTTTTGGTTCTGTTCTTAACCTTCCTCTTTAACTCTGCTTGGTATTCAGCCTCTGATCCTATGACAAATTCTTTTAGGATGATCCCTTTGGCTGCTAACCAATCATTGGTGTTAACCAATACTGGTTCGAATCTTTTTCTCAGAAAAGTTAGCTCTTTCTAAGACCATTGAGTTGGAGGAAAAGGGGAGCCAACAACATTTTTAGCTAGATATTTGTTATTTATGATGTTCCCATCATCGGCCAGACTGGAGGGGATCTCTACAAGTCCCAGATATTTAATCTAGTCTAGGGTTAGCCTGCAATAATCCATCTTTTTAATCTCTTTGGCTGTCCTTAGGTCGATCCAGATATCTTCAATCATGGGCTCATGGAACTGAGTCTTCCACCTAATTTTATCCTTAACTCTCCTATAGTCAAATTTATCTCTTCTTTTGAATGGTTTTAGAGTGACCATCTGCATTTTTGTTTCCATGACTTTGGCTTTGGCTGCTGTTGCAATGGAATACCTGCCAATCTCGATTGGAAACTTGAAACCTGGCTTCTTTAGCTCTATTTGTCTAGTATGCATGATAATTAGTTGTCGGCAAAGTTCCATTAGTACTAACTTATCTGAAGGGAACCTGGGGAACATGTAGGGGTAGCCTTGGTAAAAGTTGACCCAAAGATAGTAGAAGGTGGGAAATTAAAGGAACATGTAGTCGTAATCATTGACCACTGTCCAGGCCTCATCTAATACTCTCTTCTACTCAAGCTGAGGGTCAAAGAGGCATAGAAATGCGATGAAAAAGGCATCATTTACCCTTTTGAAGTGGCGGGTTGATCCTTGTAGAGTCAACTGAGGGTAATATGAGTACACTGGGGTTGTCTTTCTATCCCCCTCCGTGGTTAAGCCTAAAAAAGTTTGCATGGTGGCAGCTATGTACACAAGGTATGAAGTCATATAGAACTTATAAGAAGTCTGTACCTTGGTTAGCTATTCATGGAGGGCATTGCTGATCTATTCTCCCCAAAAGATGACCTGTTTGCCTTGGAGGATGATTTTGATGAATGAGTACATCCATTCATGGAATAGTGAAGAAGACGGGAGGCCTCGTACTCTGCTGAGAAGGGTGATCAAGTCGCCAACCTCCTCAATGAAATCACTTCTCAGAAAGTTTTGCAGCCATCTTGATAAGCTAGTCCTGGGGGTCTTCAACCATTTGTAATTCATGACTTTCTTTGCCCTCTTAGTGTCTTTGTCGTATTCCTTCTAAGCGTCCACAAAGTCAATCTTAGTTACTTCAGTGGCTGGAGGGCACATGAAAAATTTATCGATGAATTTGGGATCCAACCAAATCACCATGTTGTCACTGGCATCTGAGATCGACTTGGTCTCTTTGTTGTAGAAGTGAGCACATTGGAGAATGAACTCAATATGATGTGCTGCCACTGGAAAGGTAGCCACCAGGTGGATGTTACTCTCGACGATCCTCTTCATCCCGATGCTTGGATTCGTCGCCTTTGTTCGGGCTATGAATTTGGCCATGTCCACGTGGCCAATCTCGGTGTCTCAGATGTCATCAACATTTGAGGAGATCAACGTGAGCGGGAAGATGCCCTAATATTTGTGCTTCATGGTCTTTGCTTTTTTTAGAGATGCTTCAGTCATGGAAACTGATTTTGGTCGGACAGGTGTCAAGGAGTAAGAGTTCTCTGAAGGTGCTGTAGACATGATTATGAGATTTAGAGGAAAGTGGACGAATGGGGAAAATGCAATTTAAGTGATCATGGTCAATAGAGGTCACTTAAAAAGGCCAGGTTGAAAAAAAGACTGGAAAATGAGGAAGAAAGAGAAAGAAAAAGTCAACGTGAAAAATCTTCTAGAGTTAAGAAAATCTAGGGGAGAGACGCACGGGCGAAAAAATTTGCCACCCCTGCATGCTGGAATAAAAGAGATGTAAGGGTGGCAAAATTTTCCGCCCTCGCAGGGATGACCTACATGGGCAGTGAATTTTGCCACCCTTGCAAGTTTAGAGAAGAAAGAGGTAGGGGTGGCAAAATTTGCCACCCCTGTAGGGAAGGCCTGCACGGGTGACAAATTTTGCCGCTCTTGCGAGACAAAAAAGAAGTTAGGGGTGGCAAAATTCGCTGCCCCTATAGGAATGGAAAAGCAAGGGAAGGGAACAACACACGGGTAGCAAAATTCACCGCCCTCAGGGCTAGATGCGAGTTTGGAGAAGGAAAACCATGAGGAACGGGCGGCAAATTTGTCATCCATGTGGGTTTAGTCAAAGCTACAGGAAATGGAGAGAGTGACATTTTTAGCCATCCCAGCAGGATGAAAAGGTTCACTAAAATAATAAACAAACTAATGAAAAAGAAAAAGAAATGCAAAAATGAGACTGACCTGGAAAGCCGCGCATGCCACAAGCTTGAATCCACAAAATTACTCTTCAAATCGCTCGCTAGATCATCCAGACGCGAAGGGCAAGAGGAGAGGAGGAAGCAATGAGAAGAAATAGGGTTCAAATTGGTTTATATAGGGTGAAAATCAACCCCAACAACCCACCACACACAACAATAAATGCCATGCATAAAAATTGAGGCATGCTCGAGCGGCAAAATTTACCGTCCTTGCATGTCTTGGTAGGTCTGAATGCAGGGGCAGCAAATTCTTCCACCCTTGTAGGTAAAGATGTAAGGGAAGAAAAATTTGCTGCTCTTGCAAGAAAAATGCAGGGGTGGCAAATTTTTCCACCCTTGCTTTTTAAAGGTCAAAATGTACTGACGGCAAATACTGCCGCTCGTGCACAAAAGAAGAAAAGACCAACTCTGGAAGAGGTAGTCTGGGAGAGGGGTTCCTTGGTTGCAACGAGATCGTGGTCACTCTCACGTTCTTAGGCCAAGCTAAGAATGAATTCAAAATTTGTCTCAAAAATAAACTTAGAGAGACATAAGACAAAACAGACAAGTTTCGTAGGGGGTTGTTCCCAAAAATGGGCTAATCTAATTTTGGAAACAACAGTTGGCTCCTGTTGGGGAACTTTTGTTAATCAAATGATTAGCAAGAGTAGAAACCAGTCTCTAAGTGCCTTCATCCAAGCCATTGGGCTATGGAGTCAGGCTAAAAATGAAAGAAAAATAGACAAAACATAAAAACTGTACATATATACAAATAGACTTCTCCAAGTCTCAAGGATTGAACAACTTCAGATGCTATCCACTGTGAGGTAGTGCAAATGGTGTTCCATCTTGGTACTCTAGCAAGAAGCTAGCCTCACCACAGAGTTGTCGAATGGTGAACGGGCCTCTCCACAGGGAGTCAAATTTTTCATGCATCCCTTTGGGTTCTCACCTCTTGTCCCACAACAAGAATTGATCTCTGACTTAGAATTTGTGAACTTTAGCTTTTTTATCAAAGAGTGCCTTCACCTGGTTCTGATGTTCCCTAATTTGATCCACTACCATAGCTCGATGCTCATTCAGCTTGCTTAGATACATGATTCTCTTATCGATTGAGCTTTCGAAGGTTGAGTCTTTGATTGCTTTAGTTAACCTGAGCGTTGGTAGTTCAAGGGTGATGGGGATTTTAGCATTTAACCCATAAAGAAGCTGGAAAGGGGACATACCTATAGCCCTTTTGGGTGTTATTCTATCTGCCCATAAAGCATCATACAATACTTTGTGCCATGTTATCTGATTGTCATCCACCAACTTTCTGATAATAGTGACCAGATTCTTGTTACTCGATTCTGCTTGGCCATTTCATTAAGAGAAATAATCTGAAGTATGGGATAAGGTAATCCCATAATAAAAACAAAATTGAGTAATTTCATGTGATAAAAAATAGGCCGCATTATTTTTTACGATCTTTAATGGGACCCCAAACCTGGAGATGATATTTTCTTTGAGAAAACTGCACACCACTTCAGATGTAGCGTGCTTTGTTGGGATGGCCTCCACCCACTTAGTGAAGTAATCCATTGCCATAAGGACATAATCATGCCCGACACTGGAAGATGGGTTGACTACACCAATGAAGTCAATACTCCACTGCTAAAATAGTTCTTCAATTACCACCGGATTGAGAGGCAAAGCAGGTAGCTTAGGCTTCCCAACAAATTGTTGGCACAATTCATACCTACGCACCCATTTGTAGGCATCCTAGAAAAGCATGAGCCAATAATACTTTGCTCGTAAAATTTTATGCATTGTCACCAGTGTAGAAAAATGTCCTCCACAGGCTAGATTGTGAAAAGATTCCAAGAGTCTTTCTTGTTGCGCCTTGTCAACACAATGAAGAAATGCCCCGTCCAAGTTTCTCTTGTAAAGACCATTGTCCCACAGAACATAACCGACCGCTTTCAATTTAACATTCCATTTTTCTTTAAAAGAAAGATGAGTGGGACCCTCACCATATGTCAGAAAATGAGCAATGTCAGAATACCACTCATCAGTGGTGGCAACAAAGAGGACCGTAGGCATGCCTTCAATCTCTACTTCTTCACTTTCTACTTCACCTAGAATGTTGTTGGAAATCAACTGGCAAAGACCCTTTCCTCATACGAGTTTGGTTGGTTTGATGTCTAGATCAAACTCTTGAGTTTTGGCAATCCAGTTACCTCTCTTCGTACCGAACTCTTGCTGAGTCAAAATAGATTTTACTTTTGTGTCTGGTATGAGAACTTTGATATGAGAGTTCAAGATATAAAACTTGAAATGCTTGACCGCTTTGACCACAGCGTATGCATGCTTCTCCATAAGGGAATATTTTAACTCATGATCCTTGAGTGGACAACTCATGAATGAAATAAGAGATTCTACACCTTCTAGATTTTACTAGACCAAAATAGCTGATAGTGTATGTTCGAAAGCATAATTATATATTTTGAAACTTTTAGTGTAATCTAGGCAGATCAAGACTAGTGCACGGGCGATTGCTTCCTTAATCTCTTTGAACACTAATTTACCCTCAGCAGTCCACCTAAATGTAGCATTGCCCTTCATCATGTTGACAATGTGACGAGTTTTCTTAGCAAACTCAGGTATAAACCTTCAGAGAAAATTCACCTTTCCAAAGAAAGAGTGAATTGCGGTCTTGCTGGTAGGCAGAGTAAGTTTTCAAATAGACTTGACTCTTTTCGAATCAATTTTAATACCTTCACGGGACACAATGTGTTTGAGAAGTTTCCCTTTAGTTACTCTGAAGACAGATTTCTTTGGGTTTAAAGAGATACCATTCTGACGACAACATTCTAATATCTTTTACAAATGGTGAACATGCTCAGAATGATGTTTTGAAAACACTGTCAGATCATCCAGGTATACTACAATGAATTTTCCCATCTCATCTTTGAAAGCGAGATCCATCACCCTTTGAAATGTGGTGCCTACATTTATCAGACCAAAAGGCATTCTTCGATAAGCGAAGGTGCCCCAAGGTGTGGTGAACGCTGTCTTGTGCTGATCTGCTTTTTTGACTTCAACTTGATTGTACCCCAAAAAACTATCTAGCATTGATAACATTTCTGAACCTGTTACCATCTGCAGAACTTGATCCATGATGGGAAGAGGGTAGTTATCTTTTAAAGACAACTGATTTAAGTTCTTAAAATCCACACAGATTTAAATTTTGCCATTCTTTTTTCTGACAGGCACTATGTTGGCAATCCATGTTGAGTGATGGATTGAAAAAATTATCCAGGCATCAAGTATCTTTTGTATCTCAGCTAAAATAGTACCTGAGATTTTTGGATTATATTGCCTAGATTTTTGCTTATAAGGTATAGAGTTGCCTTTTAGGGGAATGTCATGATAGATATCATTTAGCCTGGGTGATTTCAGATCATCGTAGGAATAGGCTAATACATCTATATATTGGCAGAGTAGACTAGCAAGCTCAAATCTTTCTTTGGGAGTGCAGCATTTCTCAATATTTATCATCTTAGGATCGCGCTTGATTCCCAAGTTGACTTGATCAAAATCTTGAGAAGAATTTGAATCTATTCGCTGTTGTTTAACAAACCTGTCATGGTTATCAAACAACTTCTCAAGTGAAACTAAGCCTCTGGGAATCTTATTTCCCTTAAGCTGTAAGAAATCCTCACCTGTATTCGTATTGGTCTCAGGAGTTATTTCATATTCTCAGAGTTTACTACCTTCAAAATGCAGTTGTTTGAAACTATCCTTTTGCTCTAAAAAGGCAATGATTTGATCATCATTGTTAAATACTTGCCAGTGGTTGGCATTGTCAAGTACGCTTGGTTGAAAGACCAGCTCAATAGTGTACCTATCTCCCTTAAAGTCTGGGTGAGGGACTAGAAGGGTGGCAGAGACAGCCAATGCATCAGTCCGGTCATTAAATTCCTTTGAAATGGTAGAGATGTTAAAAGCATCAAAATTTTCAATCTGATCCCAGACTAGATTACGATAATGGTGTAACCTTTCATTTTTTGTCTAGTAGAGGTTCCTCACCTGGCAGACTATCAACTCAGCATCCCCTTTAGCATGGAGTAGCCTAATGCCCCTTTCTCTGGTAGCCTATAGTTTGAGCAATAGAGATTCGTATTCAGCCATGTTATTGGTATTGTTGAACTATAATTTTTAAGACAAAGGAATAATATCTCCTCAAGGAGATACCAACACAACCCTGGCTCCCGATCCAGTAGAGGAGCAGATGCCGTCAAATTCTAAGGTTCATACCTCATTAGATGCTACTTTTTCTTTGAAAACTCCTTTGTTTGGGGAAAGAGGCTCTTCCATGTGTTCATCTTGATTTATCAAATTTTCCACTGCGCCAGCTGAACACAATCTCAAGTTATCACCTGAAGGAGTTTCATCAGATGCCTCATGGGTTTCATCCGTAGATAAGAAGTAATTGCCCATTCCTAAAGACTCAAATAAAATTTGAGCTTCTGGTGCTGACGATCGGGTAACTACATACCTTACTTCTTTTTCAAAAAGCAACTTCTTCATAACACCTTAAACTGGAATTCTTGCTTTCGACAAATGCATACTTAGCTCACCTCCAACATCCTTGCAAAAATTTTGCCCAAGCAGGATGCTATAAGATGCTGGAACATTGGCCACTAAAATCGTCATTTTTATTTTCTTTTCTGGAAAAGCCGTGAAGGCATATTGAGCATTTTTTATTTGACCAAGGAGAGGGACTTGCTTATTTTCCATGGAAAAACACCTCCCAAAAGTTTTGGTCAAAGTCAGGCCAAGAGAATCTACCACTTTCACGGGCATGACATTATCTGAAGCTCCAGAGTCTATAATACAATTACTCAGTTTATAACCATTTATAAGTAGGGAAACATAGAAAGGTTCTATTTTCTCAGGAGTGATGGGAGGAGTCACAACAAGATTGTTTTAGGCCGGTTTATCTTTAGGGGAATCATGAACAATCTTCAAAGAATCTTGTCCTACAGAGACGGCTTTGTTTTTCACATATTCTGCTAACCTATCAAACTATTCTAGGTTAGCCCTCAAATATTTAACTTTTGTCATTTGAATTTTAGTCTTTCTAGTATGATCAATTATATCAAATAATTGAAAAAAACTTGCAACAGAGGAAGAGAGTCCATCATCAAGAATTTTAGTAGGTAAGGCACTGGTCTGAGCAATAGAAGTGGAAGGGACGGCGTGGTTGGAAGAACTTACTTTTTTATGAATTACCTGCTCTTTTGATTGTAGAGGCAATGGAGTCCCACGTTTAGTGATGGAAACCACTGGCTAGGGTTCCTCTTCTGCCTTTCCTTTGTCAGTCTGCGAAGCCGATTGATTTTGAGATATGGTGAAAATAGCATAAGATCCATCCAAACCCTCCCCTTTACTTTCGGCTTCATCTTGGTAATCTAGAAAATCGATATTAGAGTCGCCAGCTAATTCTTCTTCCTACTCATCAAAGAGATTAGCATCTTCTTGTCAGTCCAACTAAGGTTGAAACAAATTATTGTGCTCAGCCTCCAAGTAACTAATCGTTGAATTGGCAGGTGTTGCTTCAATGGCCAATCTCCCTGGAGGGGGATGTAGGTGATTGGATTGCCCTTAGTTTCGGGTAGCATTACCTTGATATTGTTGATTCAGGAATGTTCTCTTAGGCGCATCTCGATAGGTAGGAGCAGACATACCTTGGGCTATTTACCTCTTCAAAGTTATTAGTTCATTCATCAGTTTTTGTACCATGGGATCTGTAGTACTTGAAGAACTTTCAGCAGATGAAGAGAATTTATTTTTACTAGGGTATTTTCTGATCTTACCTACCAGAATAAGATCATCCTCAATCTCAGTAGCCAAACTTTGAGCTAAGGCTAGATCCATAGGGCCAGCTCGCCTCAACAGGAAACTTACTTTGGGAAGCTGCGAATTGATAAAAAAGCACTTGAGATTTTCCAACGTGGGCTGAGCCACAGTTGGAATCCAGTTTCTCAACTTGTTGAATTTAGCTATGAAATCCCTCATGGGTTCTTGGGATTATTTCTTTAACTGTGTTAGCTGAGCCAACAAAGCATGTGCATCTTTAGTAGGTTTAAACCTAGATTCAAATTTGGACTTAAGCGTATCTCAGTCTATTACTGACCCGGCCTGCAAGTGATAGAACTAATCCACGACAGCTCCTTGCAAAGTTTTCATAAAAATTCTAACTACTACATCCTTGAATTCCATGCCGATCACGCCACATGCTATGGAGAAGGTGGCAATATGCTCGTCGGGATGAACCTTTCCATCACCAAAAAACTTAAGATTTTTTTTTCTAGAACTATGAGGTAGTTCATGCAAAGGTGCAGTCAAATTAAGAGGACCAAAAGAATTACCCCACGGGCCTTGGGCCATTATGTTAGGGTGATTAAATAGTGGGATAACAAACCTTAGTGGGGAATTTATAGGTAAGGTACGATTGATGGTAGGAAAAGATACTCTTCCTTGTGGGGGTGATCTGATAAGGTCAGGAGGAAAACTTATAGATCGTTGGAAGAAAGGCGGTGGAGGGAATAGGTCAAAATTGCTCTGCTGTGCCAACTCAAACATAGGGTCAAAAACACCCTTAGATCTATAACTTCTGGTGTAGCATGGAGTTGCCAGATTTTAAATGAAAAGGGACTGAAACTTGCTTCAATTTGGAGCTTGAGGCTTCAAAATACACGTTCTTCCTAGCGGTTTTGGTTTTGCAGACTAGACAATGTAACGAAGTCACCAAACTATGTAATGGATAAGGGTAGGGACTGCTTCAATCTAAAACTTAAGGTTTCAAATTGCACATTCAAGGTCCCTAGTGGAATCACCAAAAAATTGTTGGGTGAATATTTTGTCGTCAACTAACTGATGGCAAAATGGGTATATCAATCACAGCATAGGGAGATTTACACCACGAAAAGTGTGGGTTTACTAGATCTGGATGAGGTAAATCTCTCCTCTCATCAAGGGGATGTTCCCTATAAATATTTAAGTGTTGGATATATGTATATAATTAAGTAAAAAATAACACATAGGGTGGTATAACAACATCTACCTCTCTTTTTTCAGAGGTAATGTATAAAGAATAAAAGAGAGAAATTCTGGTCTTTAGCTAACAACACTCCTCTTCTTTCAAGAATGGTATCAAACAGAGAGCAGGAGATCACCTGAAGTAAAAAAGTTCATAAGAGCACTCACGTAAGTACAAAGTCTTCCATAGCCTCCTTCACCAATCCGAAACAAACGTAACCGTAGAGTAAAATGAAGCACAAAGTCTCCGCCTGAAACTACAAAAGATAACTGAATCTCAAAAATAAAGGTAGCTCAAAATCTATCCTCTACCTTTTAGAAGCATTCTTAGATAATATAAACACACCCACTTTGCTTATTAAATTAGATAAACAAGAGATTATCAAGAAAGAGAACATAAGAAACTATTTCCTAGACAACACAGATAACTTCAACACAAAGTCTGAAATAAACCTGCTTCTCATTCATTTAACAAAATATGATTTAAAAATTTGAGCACAAAGTCTCAAAAGTTGTTTCAATTTTGGTAGAGTGTTTGCTATTAATTTTTCCAAGCCCCTTTACAAATGAGGTCTCCACTATATATAGGGAGAAAATCCTCAAAAACTAGAAAATAATAAAATATAGAAATATCTTAGTCAAAGATGACTCATCTTTGACTTTGAGATATTTTTCTGAAATATTTACATGTAATTATATTTTACAAAATTGCATGCACTTCTCTCAAAATAGAAGTGCATAAGGAAAGAAGAAGAAAGAAAGGGAGAAATTCAGTTCTTGCTGCTAGATTTCTTCATATAGGCATCGTACATAGTGATGGATGCCTGAATTTCTATGCTGTCTGGCGCAACTGTGTTCTTAGAGACGATCCTAGCTCTGATCAATGCATCCTTCAATGTTGTGATGGCCTTAGCGTGACCAATTAACCTAAATTTTATATTTTCCAAAGTTAATTGAGCATCTAGAATATTGTCCATAGAAGACATTGAGAAAGATTTTTCTTCAAAATCTCTCTGAATCATCTCTTTGAAATTTTGAATCATTTCTTCTGTCAAAAGGAACTGATTGTCCTTAGAAGTTAGGTTGCATGGCAGCTCTTCTAGTTTATTTAACAGGCTTAGGTCACTCTTCTCACTAGCCTCCTTGAAAGCTTTGAGATCATCAATTAGATCTTTGAGTATTTGGATCCTGAAGATCAATGAATCCTTGATTTCAACATAGGAGTCCTTGCTGGAGATGACACTGATAGATATCAAGGTGCTTTTCTTCATATCCTTCATCTCCTTCCATTTGCCAAGATACTTTTTTGAAATATCAATCTCTTGAGAGATAAGGGAGACAAAGTCATCTAACTCTGCTTTTACCTTCCTCATCTTACTCGTCCTTTCTGCAACCTCTGATAGCAAAAAAACTCCTTGAGTATGCATTCTTTCAATATAATCCTCCAGGACTTTTCCCTTCAAGTAAGTCTTTTCTACTTTTTGAATGACTGGGTCATCCATGGAGAAGGCCTCTGGAGTTGCCGCTTTAGGGAGAAGAGTGAACCTTCTTATTATTGTCGTTGCTACTCTGTCTTAGCCTTGTAATAATCTTTCATCTCTTTCTCTCGGTCAATTTTCTGGACCATGATGTCCATAGCAGATTGAAGGTTGCTTTTCGCACCTTCGTGAGTAACTTTGCCAAGTTTGACACGAGAGATGGAATAGCTACTCATTTTGAAAACCTCAACGGTTGCATCCTGTGGAGGCTTGGCAATTTCCAAAAAAATTTGCCCTTTTTTCTCGACCAATTTGGAGAGGATCTTTGGCCTCTTCAGAGCCTTAGCTTTTACCGGCACTATTTTGTCAAAGTCAAAGTCATTTGGAGAAATGTCCAACTTCTTTCTTTTGGAGGTGAATGCTAACATCCAAGGCAGGAGAGAAGTACCTGTTGTGGTAATAGTTATCTCAGCTGGTGTTACTGTGGCAGCTTCTACACTGCTAGTGGTGACAGTAGTTACAGTTGGAGTAACCGATGAAACTGCACCAACCACTGATTCTGACTCTTGTGTAGGGCTTGCTGCCAAGTTGAAAGAAGGAGATGATAAACTTGGAATGGACCTAGAAGAGTGAGGAGAACCTCCAGAAATGCCTTGAGGATCGCTGAATATGACTCTGGAAGGAGAGGCAGCTCCAAAAGAGGGAACACTGATCAGAGAGATAGGAGAAGAGGGTATCACAGGAGATTTGGGGGAGAAGGAGAGGCACTCTTGAGTGGCTATGCTTCTTCTTATGAGAGTGGAGGTCCAGTGCTTGGTTGCCCTGACGGTTGATCATCAGTCTCCATTGGCTGGGCTGCCTGTGTCTGAGGACTCTGCTCTTTGGTTCTTTTTATTGCCACTTCAGGTTCTTCTACAGTCTTTAATTTCTTAGACACAAAGATGATTCTAGGCTTGTGAGGCCTAGAAGGGGAAGGTACATCACCTTTGTTTTTGGTTCTGTTCTCAGCCTTCATCTTTAACTCTGCTTGGTATTCAGCCTTTGATCCTATGACAAATTCTTTCAGGATGATCCCTTTGGCTGCTAACCAATCATTGGTGTTAGCCAATACTGGTTCAAATCTTTTCCTTAGAGAAGTCAGCTCTTTCTGAGACCACTGAGTTGGAGGAAGAGAGGAGCTAGCAACCTTTTGAGCTAGATATTTGTTATTTATGATGTTCCCATCATCGGCCAGACTGGAGGGGATCTCTGCAAGTCCCAGATATTCAATCTGGTTTAGGGTTAGCCTGCAATAATCCATCTTTCTGATCTCTTCGACCGTCCTCAGGTTGATCCAGATATCTTTAATCATGGGCTCATGGAATTGAGTCTTCCACCTGATTTTATCCTTGACTCCCCTATAGTCAAATTTATCTCTTCTTTTGAATGGTTTCAGAGTGACCATTTGCATTTTTGTTTCCATGACTTTGGCTTTGGTTGCTGTTGCAATGGAATACCTACCAATCTTGATTAAAAAACTGAAACCTGGCTTCTTTAGCTCCATTTGTCTGGTATGCATGATAATCAATTTTTGGCAAAGTTCCATTAGTACCAACTTATCTGAAGGGAACTTGGGGAGCATGTAGGGGTAGCCTTGGTAAAAGCTGACTCGAAAGTAGCAAAAGGTGGGAAATTGAAGGAACATGTAGTCGTAATCATTGACCACTGTCCAGGCCTCGTCTGATACTCTCTTTTGCTCAAGTTGAGGGTCAAAGAGGCATAGAAATGTGGCAAAAAAGGCATCATTTACCCTTTTGAAGTGGCATGTCGATCCTTACAGATTCAATTGAGGGTAATATGAGTACACTGGGGTTGTCTTTCTATCCCCCTCCATGGTTAAGCCTAGAAAAGTTTGCATGGCAGCAGCTATGTACACAAGGTACGAAGTCATATAGAACTTGTAAGAAGGCTGTACCTTGGTTAGCTATTCATGGAGGGCATTGCTGATCTGCTCTCCCCAAAAGATGACCTATTTGCCTTGGAGGATGATTTTGATGAATGGGTACATCCATTCATGGAATAGTGAAGAAGATGAGAGGCTTCATACTCTGCTGAGAAGGGTGATCAAGTCACCAACCTCCTCAATGAAATCACTTCTCAAAAAGTTCTGAGGCCATCTTGATAAGCCTATCTTGGGGGTCTTCAACCATTTGTAATTCATGACTTTCTTTGCCCTCTCAGGGTCTTTGTCATATTCCTTCTGAGCATCCACGAAGTCAATCTTGGTTATTTCAGTGGCTAGAGGGCACATGAAAACTTTATCAATGAATTTGGGATCCAAGAAAATCACCATGTTGTCACTGGCATCTGAGATCGACCTGGTCTCTTTGTTGTAGAAGTGAGCACATTAGAGAACAAACTCAATATGATGTGGTGCCACTGGAAAGGTGGCCACCAGGTGGATGTTACTCTCGACGATCCTCTTCATCTCGGTGCTTGGATTCATCACCTTTGTTCAGGCTATGAATTCGGCCATGTCCACATGGCCAATCTCAGTGTCCCAGATGTCATCGACATTTGAGGAGATTGACGTGAGCGAGAAGATGCCTTGTTATTTGTACTTCATGTTCTTTGCTTTTTTTAGAGACACTTCAGTCATGGGAACTGGTTTTGGTCAGACAGGTGTCGAGGAGTAAGAGTTCTCTGAAGGTGCTGTAGACATGATTATGAGATTTAGAGGAAAGTGGAAAAATGGGGAAAACATAATTTAAGTGATCATGATCAATAGAGGTCACTTAAAAAGGCTGGGTTGGAAAAAGGACTGGAAAATGAGGAAGAAAGGGAAAGAAAAAGTCAACGTGGAAAATCCTCTAGAGTTAAGAAAATCTGGGGGAAAGATGCATGGGCAGCAAAATTTACTACCCCTGCATGCTGGAATAAAAGAGATGTAAGGGCAGCAAGATTTTCTACCCTCGCAGGGATGACCTGCACAGGCGGTGAATTTTGTCACCCTTGCAAGTTTAGAGAAGAAAGAGGTAGGGGCGGCAAAATTCACCGCTCTTGTGAGACAAAAAAGAAGGTAGGGGCAACAAAATTTGCCGCCCCTATAGGGATGGAAAAGTAAGGGAAGGGAATGACACATGGGTGGTGAAATTCACTGACCTTAGGGCTAGATGTGGGTTTGGGGAAGGAAAACCACGGGGAACAGGTGGCAAATTTGCCGTCCGCGTGGGTTTGGTCAAAGCTGCGAGAAATGGAGAGGGATGTCATTTTTAGCCATCCCAACAAGATGAAAGGGTTCAATAAAATAATAAATAAACTGATGAAAAAGAAAAAGAAATGCAAAAATGAGACTGACCTGGAAAGCTGCATGTGCCACAAGCTCGAATCCACAAAATTGCTCTTCAAGTCGCCCGCTAGATCATCCAGACGTGAAGGGTAGGAGGAGAGGAGGAAGCAATGAGAAGAAATGGGGTTTACATTGGTTTATATAGGGTGAAAATTAACCCCAAAAACTCACTGTGTGTGGCAATAAATGCCGTGCATGGAAACTGAGGCATGCTCAGGCGGTAAAATTTGCCACCCTTGCATGTCTTGGTAGGTCCGAATGCAGGGGCAGAAAATTTTGCTGCCCTTGTAGGTAAAGATGCAAGGGCGGAAAAATTTGCCACTCTTGCAAGAAAAATGTAGGGGCAACAAATTTTGCTGCCCTTGCTTTTTAAAGGTCAAAATGCACTAATGGCAAATTTTGCCACTCGTGCACAAAAGAAGAAAAGACCAACTCTGGAAGAGGCAGTCTGGGAGAGGGGTTCCTTGGTCGCAACGAGATCGTGGTCACTCTCACGTTCTTAGGCCAAGCTAAGAATGAATTTAAAATCCATCTTGAAAACAAACTTAGAGAGACATAAAATGAAACGGACAAGTTTCGTAGGGGGTTGTTCCCAAAAATGGGCTAATCTGATTTTGGAAACAACAAGGTGATTGAAAATAAATTTTGAGATTTTCTTGTTTGTCATGTAAGGGAAATGGATTCAAACCACTTAGTGAAGTACTAGGTGGTAGTAAGAATATGTTTATGGCCATATTAGGAGGTAGAGTTAATATTTCCTATGAGGTCGAGTCCCCACATTGAAAATGACCATGATGCAGTCAGTATCTTGAGTGTTTGGGATGGAACATGTATCAAATTGGCATGATTCTAGCACTGTTTACACATTATAACATAAACAAATGCATTTGATTCCATGGTCAACCAATAATAACCCATACATAGTAACATTTTAGCAAGGACTGCCCTAATGTTATGGGCCGCACAAACCCCTTTGTGTACTTCCCTTAATGTTAGTCCATATTGTGCTGAGGTTAAACAATGAAGTAGAGTTTCATCAAATCTTGTACAATATAGTGTAAGTCCAAGTAAGGTATAATAAGAGGATTGATAGGTGAAGGGATTTTGATTTTTATGAGAAAGGTTTAGTGGAAGTACTTGGTCATGGAGGTAATTATATAGTTTAGAATACTAGGTAGAACTAGGACCAATAATATCACATATCATATCAATGGCCAAGGACTCATGATAGGGCACTAGAAGATGTTCAATGAAGAACTAATAATATCTTGCCTTGTCTGTGATGTAGATCATAAAACCAATTATAGCCATGGGATCTACTATTTTGTTATTAGCTTGAGGTATGTGTTCAAACTAAAGGTGGGAAATCTATTGCTTGAGAGTGTCCACCATGGATTTATAAGGTACCAACTTATAATCCTTGGTCTATAATTGGTATGTGACCTGATTAATGATAAGATATGAATCTACATAAACCCATAAATGTTGAATATTCCACTGTACCACTAAATGAATACCTATAATGAGTGCTTCATACTCAACCATGTTATTGGTACAATGAAAGCTAATATGGAAAGACTTGATAATGACATACCCCTATGGTGTTATGAACAATAGTCCTACTCTTAACCCATGAGACATGAATGAACCATCAAAATAGAGTTTCCATTGCTACTTTTTATGAGGTGTTTCTACTATGGTCATAATGGATTCATCTAGAAACCCAAATGTGAGTGGTTGAGTGTTAGGAAGGGGAGCTTATGCAAGTTGGTCTACAATTATTTATACCTTTATACCTTTTGGTTATCATATTCAATCTTTAACTTGCCCATAAGCATAATACATGTAGCTATACAACCTTGTAAAGCTATTTTTAAAAGTAGATACTTGAGTAGATCAACTATTTTAACAATGATAATGGTCTTATTGTTTAGTATGTAGTGGCATAGTTTCTAAGCTATGAAGACCATAGATAAATAAGCTTTCTCAATCAGTGTATAATTGTGCTCATATGTGACCAATATGTGGCTTATGTAATAGATGGCATGTTCTTTCGCCTACTCATCATGTTGTGCCAATAGTACCCCTAGGGCATTTTTTATTACAAAGAGGTATATTAGAAATTAATTGTTTGATATAGGTGGAAAAAAAACAAGTGGATTATCCAAATATTCTTTTAGTTGGTTAAAGGCCTTATATCAATCTACATTCCATGAACAAATAGTGCCCTTATTTAAAAAATGGGTAAATAGATGGCACTTGTCATCTAGTTGTGATATGAAGTGTCTGATTAATGATATCTTGCCCTACAAACTACAAAGCTACTTCAAAGTAGATGGAAATGACATCTTGATAATGGATTTGACTTTTTCTAGATCAAATTCAATGCCCTTGTGAGAGAGAATGAAGCCTATAAATATTCTAGAAGTTATGCCAAAGACACACTTTTTAAGATTGAGTCTAACCTTATACTCTCAAAGTCACTCAAAGATCTTATAAAGCACAACTAGATGTTTGGCATAGGTTTTATATTTACCCAAGATGTAATCGACATAGTCCTCAATTGTATCTTGCATCATATCATGGAACATTACTATCATGAACCATTGGTATGTTATCCCTACATTCTTGAGGCTAAAATCCATGACCTGATAGTAAAATGTTCCCCAAGGAGTGTTTAATGATGTCTTATGTTTATCCTCTATTGTGATTTTAATTTGGTTAGATCCTAAAAAACCATCCATGAGGGAAATCATTTCATACCTAGTTGTGGAGTCAAAAATCATGTCGATATTTGGTAGAGGAAAGTCATCCTTTGTGCAAGCTTTATTAATGTCATGGAAATTAGTGCATAATCTGATGCCTTCTAGATTTTTTATGACTAGCATAATATTAGATATATACTCTAATTAATCAATAGGATGAATTCATCATGCATCTAAGAGTTTTTTTAATTCTTTTTTAACTAAAATGATAATGTGAGGATGCATTTTTCTTAGTTTCTACTTGATTGGTTTGGTTTTAGGATGTTTGACAAGATGATTCACAACTAAGGTGGGGTCAAAACTTGGCATGTCAGAATAATCCCATGAAAAAATGTTGATGAACTCCCTAAAGAGGGATATAAAGCCTTCATGCTCCTCCTTAGTGAGGGATGCACCTAGTTTGATCCACTTTGGATCTATTAGTGTTCCAATGTTGACCTTAGAAGTGTCCTCCATGAGGAGTGTAAAACCATCTTATAGGAGAGTCAACATAGATGTGAATTGGTTGGTAATGTCAAAGTCCTCTAGATAGATTGCCTCATCTAATTCTCCCAAATAGGATGAATCAAAATCACCCAATGGTGGCAAGGGACATGTAACAAATACTTGGGGACATTCTTAGACAATCTGTTCAAAGCCCTGCTATTCTTATTCATTGATTTTAGACCTACATATGAGGGTGGAATTGATGGAATCCTAATTTTTATCCAAGGATGGGTGGACATCCCCATTTAATAGTGCTTGAAATAGGTTTTCACCAAGAGACTAGCCTTTTTCTTTTCTTTTAACCTAGTCCAAAAGTGCCTCAAAGAGGTTTTTACTTTTCATCCTCAATGTTTGATTTTATTTTTATTTTTGGTAAATGAAGCTCACTTGATCTTCAAAATAGGAAACAAGATCCAATTTGATAAATAAACCTTATTTATGATCTCCAAGTAGAATATGGTCTCTTAGGCCTAGAAAGTCATAAATAGCCTCATCATTCTCAAACTTGTCAAGTGCTACTGTAGATTATTATTGGTCCCAGTTGATGAGTTGTGAATGATGAAGTTAAAGTCATGAAGGACATATAACAAGTGTGATGGTACATATGACATGTGGGTTAAATAGGTTGGTATTAACCAAGTCCTTGTATACACTGTCATTAGACTCTGCATCATTGTTAGTCATTAACATTGGAACATAGATACGGTATGCAGGGTCACCCCTAGATGGTTTAAATCTAATATCATGAGTTCTATTATACTTGGTTATGGAAATTGGCTCAAGAGTACCTTATTAAGCTATCCCCAAGCTTATGCCTCTATAATCTTGATTATCCATGATCTGGTTAGGGATGTGATACTGTTTGCTTTGGTAGCACTCAATAAAGTCATCATTATAAAGCTATTAATCATCCTCGGCTAGTGGGTCTTATTTTTGGCTAGTGGTTGGTGTGAAAATAATATTTTTAGGGCATTAAAATTTACTTTTTGTTGCTATTCCATGTGAATGACCTTGAATTTGAGTCTTCCATAGGTTTTAGGGGCTTATGGAAGGTTAGCTACATGGAATGCATTATGCAAGGTATTCTTTTGGGCCTTTGTTAGAGACAATAAAATGATTTGATAATTCAAGAGGGGGCATAGAGGAAGTAGAATAAAGGCTATCAAGGTATATACAATTAGAATCTAATAATTCAACAAGTAGGTCTTTGTCTTTATTAGGCTTAGGGTCTAGGACAAAATGGTAATTATAACTTTCATACTCAACCTCTAAATGTTTACAGAATTAGTATGGATGTAGGTCTACATGAATAATTACCTCCATCCTAGAATGGGGGAACTTGATACATTGATGTAACATGGAAGGTATTTCCCAAATTTCATGTATTCATGGTTGGTCCAAAAGCAAGTTATATGATAAATTTAGATCCAACACATGACAATGTATGTCATAGGTTAAGGGCCTAATGAAAACTAGAAAATAGATTGTTCCCTATGATTCTCATTCTTCATTGTCATAATCCTTCATGGTAATATTATTTGGCTAAAGATAAACTATTATGTATCCCAAATGCTTGACCAACCATAGAGACATAATATTAAGGCCCGATCCATTGTCTATGAGGACATGCTTAACTTTTTGTCATGTTATGATAACTTCAATATACAATGGGTTATTATGAAAAGGGCCTAGGGATGGCATATCACTTTGGTCAAAGGTTAATTTTTGGCTAGGGGTTAGCTATCTGACCAAATCTTGAAATTTGTTGGTGTAATGTCATTTGGTACTTGGGATTAACTCAAGAGTTATGTAAATATATATTTTTTGATTGTAGATGTACAAAACAAATCTAAAATAGAGATTTGTGTGGGAATATTTTATAGTTGCTCCATAATATCATATGTTTTCTCTCCTTAACATTGGTAATGGGATTATTATTAGCCAGTATGGTGGACTAAATGGGATCATTTGTAGAAGGTAGTTATGGTCCTATAATGGTGACTTTAGTATGTCGAGTTATGATTGCATAATATGGATTGGGTAAAGGGCCATTATAACAAGAGGAAGAAGGAGAAGAACCTAGGATGGTAATCCTTGATTGTTGTTGCACTTGGATACAATCATAGGTCAAAGGAGGATTATCAGCATAAGGAGGCTAATAGGCATTATTAGTAAATGGTCTTGGTCTATTGGTAATTGGTCTTAGGTTAATCATGATGGTAGTTATACAACTACCTATGATAGAAACTACAAATTTATTGTAGTCAAATGCGATAACATGATAGTTCTCTTGGTTAGAAGGTTAATTTTAACCTTGGTTTTGACCATTTTATTATTTATACTATCATTTTTGTTGTAAAGGTGGAGATGGCCTTCGTGTTTGTTGATTTTAATTGGTAGTATTATGTTCTAGAAAAGGATATCGATAAATACTCAAGTTCTAATTGGAAGTAGAATCCATGTTATCCAATTCAATCTCTCCATTTTCCAACATGTTTTGAATAAGGTGCCTTAATTTCATGCATAAACATATAGATTAGAATTTAACTTGGTGATATTAATATAATTCATACTCTTTATATCAATCAGGGAAATGAACACCTTCAGGGAATGACTTCGGCATGGGCCAACTAATCATATTATCAATGGCTAATTTTTAGAATTATAGCTCAATTAGTTCTCTAATATCACTAAAGACTTTATCCTTAGGTTTTTTTCTAAGATTAAGTGTTTGAAATAGAGGAGGTGGGAGTGCTTGCATACATGGAATTGGATGCATTTGTGGAATGAGCTAAGTTTGTGGACTTGGTTGTGTATATGGAGTCTGTTGAATATATGGAGCTGGTTGGCTATATGGATCAAATGGTGTTTGCAGCAATTAGAAATGGAATTATTCCATAAATCCATTACTAAAAAAATTCTTGTTGTGGTTATAGGCCTTAGGTTTTTCAAAAGTATTTCCCTGAGGTGGTGTAAGAGTTTGCATCTGAATTAGACTTTGGGCTTGATTTTGGCCCTAGGTCTGATTCTGCTTAGGAGAAGACAATTTGATTATCCCTTATTGATAAATGCCTTATAAATTTATATACCATTTTCAATTATTTACTCAAATGTGTGAGCATATTGAAGCTCAAGGTGATAAAATATCTCACTGTGCAAGAACTTAGTAAATATAGTTGTCAATTATTATTAGGTAAATTGTGCATGAAATGGATAGAAAGTTATTTCCACCATTACAAGTAGCTTGCAAATCTCTTAGTAACCTTTTGTATATCCTAAACGAAATCTACCATAGTAACCTCATGTTAGAGATTATAGGATGTTATAAAAAAAATTCTGAATGGTTGTTAAAGTTAGATACAATTTTTTTTGACATTTTGAGAAGCCACTCCAAGGTTTGTCTAGATAAACTTTTAGGGAAAATCAAAAACAAGTAGATATCACTATAGGATATTGTTTGTCAAGCAATAAAGAACTCCTTAAAATACTTCCTAGGGTCACCTTTTCCCTTGTGTTTATCAAACTTTGGTGGATCGTAACCTTTTGGAAATGGTATTTGAAGGTACTACATGTTGAATGGATATGAACTTACCTCATCCAGTTTAAACTTTTTCTTATGCTTCCCATTTTTAATGGTTACAATTGTATCCTTCATTTATTATAGTTCTTGGGATAGAAATCTAGATGGTACATTTTGTTACAATTATGGTTGGGTGGTCAAATGCTTATTACCTTGACTAGGGTACAATAGAGGAATGTGGTATTTCATAATATTGGCTTGATTAATCAATCAACTTGAAATACACATCCTTTGGTTAGGATTGTATTACTGATATGGTACATGCTACTGGTAAGTATTTTGGATAGAATTGTAAATATGACTATGGTTTGGAGGGAACTATGGTTGTGATGGAGGTATTTGGTCTTGTGGAATGTACTATGCATGTTGGGTTTGAATAGGAACATGTTCTTGACTAGTCGAACCCTATTTTATGAAAATCACCCATTGATAGCTAGAGGTCTATTGATAAAGGTATTATGTATTTGGCCCTTATTGAGTGTGAGGTATTTTTTGGGCAAAATTTAATGGTTACCTAGTAGGTTTAAGCCCATATTATTGGTTGAACACTTGTCTATTTGGTAGTTGTTGAATGTTTAACATTTGTTATTGACTAGCCAACAATTGCTATTGACTAAATAAGATACGTTATTGATTAGACAACATTTACAATGGATTTACCACTTGTTGTGGTGGCACATTAGTATGTATATGTCTTGAAATGTTAGTTTCCACCTATTGGGGTGGAATAGGGTTTGCCATATATTGAGGTGGAGGATTGGTCACCCCATGTTAAGGTGGAATGTTGGTCTGTATTTGGTTTTTTTACCGATAGTGTAGTTGAGGAAGTGACTGGTGGAGGAGTATTCATTTGTTATATCTATGAAATAAATGATCATATCCCCTACCATTGTGAACCACTAAGGTGTTTGTGGGGAAACTTGTTGTGAGGTGTCTGTTGTACATGCGACCCAACTTGGTGTAGATTGGGATATACTTGTGTTTTATTTGGCATGTTTTTTGAAGGGTCTAAGTAGGAACCATAGTTTCTTCCCCAATGACTGGGGTATTAAACATGTCCCCATATTGTGTACTTTGCATGAATGGGCCTATTTTTGTATTTGCATAGCCCAATGAGTCATTTTACACCCCAGTTGATGGACCTAACTCTATGAGTAGCATATTGGAAGTTATCATAGCATTTAAATTCTTGTCCAAGTTAAGGTAAGTTTGGTATGATTGTTAAATTTACACCATTTGGTTAATAATTTAACCTTTTCCTTTTGCAAGCACAACAATCTCTAGGTTATTCATTGGTACGAGGGCTTGGCTATGGGTAGATGATGTTTGTTTGAATAGTCTAACAATAGGTGCATTATTAGGATCTCTAACCAAGCTGGGTAAAATTTCATGTGAAAAGTTAGTTGGGAATTTAATACCTACTTCTACTACTTTGACAAGGATTTTGTCCCTATTCTACAAGAGCTGATGATCAAACAAGTAAGGATCATAAATGGTTTGAGTTGGAGTGGTCACATAGTAAGGCTCTATTATTAGACCTGTTCTATGTTAGGTAGTATGCTATCAAGGTATTGCATGGTTTGGTCTTAATCTTGCCCTGGATAAGAAGGTGTGTTGGCAATATAATGTGCTAATGGGACTTGGCCCTACTCTGTATATTGAGTATCATATGTGGGATATGGATCCACCTCATACGTTATGTCATCTCCATAAGGGTCTTGAGAAAAAAGTCTCTTATGCCATTGTTTTCATTTATAGAATTATACATGATCCCGCTACATGTATAGTGAGGCATAGTTGAAGCAATGGTAAACATCCTAAGAAATATTTGTCTATCATTTCAAATGTTTGAAACTTGATCTAAAATAGAAACATGAACATGGTCTTGGCAAAGGTCTATACCAATTCTAAGTCAAATTAAAATGCAAATGTGAAATTGATATTGAACTATCTAAAGGTAAAATAAACTTGGTCTATGAAATGGTGCTAGGTCCTTGGAAAATTTCACAAAGTTGGTCTTAGAAAATAATTCAATTCTAGGCATGAAACTTGAAATGAACTTGAATCTAAGGAAATTGGTCTAAAATAAAGAGTGCACTTGGTCGAGATAAACTTGGAAAACTCGATCTAAAGTGAACTTGGTCTAAAAGGAAGTTGCAATTAGATAATGAAGGTTTGAAGTTGTTCTAGGAAAACTAATTAAAAAGCCAACACGAGTATCAAAAAATAAGTGCAAAAAGTAAAATATTCAATCCTAAGGGATAGGCAAGACTTAAAAGCAAAATAGTTGTACCTAGATCTATTTGGAATCAAGTTTTGAACTTGGTTTAAGAAGACAAATTAACTCTTGGCACAAAGGTCGAAGGTATATGTGACCAATGTAACAACTCTATATTTAAAATTAGATTCACACATTTAGGATGCTTGAAACTTGGTTGAGAATAACTCCAACTTGCTTAGGTAAAATTTCCAACGTAACAATGCTACTTATAAATAAAGGGCACAAATGGTTTTTGATCTCATTTAAACAAGGTAAATAGCTTGGGATGATTTTGGAAACATAACACTTTTTGGTGAAAAGTGGTGTTTTTAACATGTGTTTATTTGATGTTTAATTTGGAAAAGTGATTTTTACCTTAAATAATACCAAAAATAAGAATTATCACCTAAGTGTACACTCCTATACTAAAATTGACATGAGGTATGCATAGTATCTGCCAAAGTTTCCACTGATATATCAGTCTTGAAAGGAATTAATTACTAATCCAAAAATAAGGAATGCATGTATGTAGAGTTTTTAAGCCCCTCTCTGTCTCTCAAGAATTGATATATGGAAAGGATCCTAGAGTGTTGAAGCAACTCAACATTTGGCAAGATAATCCATGGTAAGTAGCGTCAATTAATCTAAATTTTTGACTTGGTTTATCTAGATGGTCTATAAGTGACTATAAATACTTTGGGACAAAATTCATATCAATTGGATCCAAACTATCTAGCTTGTTATGCAAAGGTATTTTCCATTGCACAATGACTTCAGTTGTGTATTAGTTAGTGAAGTCTGATGTTCAGATTATCGTACGGCCTGAGGACCTGTTAGACTTGTTAGGGTAACTGATCAACCATTATCTAATCCAATGGTATGTCTAATTTATATCCCCAACTAGAGAATGGGTTTGGAACAATGCTAAGAGATGAAACCCCATATCAATTCCCACCTAAATAACCCATGAGGAGGTGATGAACTCCTACTCATAAGCCAAACAAGAAAATAAAGGAAGAAATAGGTATTTTATGAGTCACCTATTATCACACTAAATTTCACTCTTGAGGAGGTTGTTCAAGCCACCTCACTTAGGTGATATCATGGAGATGCCTCTAGGTTGTGGGTGGCCTAATCAATGAGGTGAATCTCTAGATAGGGATAACTCCCTCGATGCTTCACCTTGAAATTACAACTAAGACTATTGCTTGATAGGGAAAAGGGTAAGAGGTAACTAAAAATAACCTAACTAAGGAGGTGATTTACCAAATTTTTTTAGCACTACCACACATTTACATATGTACAATAAGCATAAAGCTGACATATTCATACACTACTAATGTACTCCTCTTACATTAGCATTTCAATATGAAGGTGTTAGGTGATGATTAGGTTAAGAGGGATGATTTTTAAGAGGTATAAAGACATTAATGGAATATTGTCTCACTTAACCTTCATAAGACTACTTAAACACTCCATATGACCTGCAAGATAGATTTCAAACTACATATAGGTGAGAGAATGAGACAACATGTCAAGGATAACTAAATCAACTCTTGAAAAGATCGGTAATTCATGCACAAACACTAGAATACAGTCATAAGATAAGGTAAGACTAGCTTGTCTATAGTTTTAATGACTTACAAAATTAGCAGGGCTTCACCATACTCAAGTGGAGGGGATTGATGATAAGACTAGGGGTTTTGATTCACTCTTCTAGACCTTTCAAGAGACCTTAAGATGACCAAACACTTGATAAGACACATTATTATAATAGGGCATGACCTATAAGCTAAGACAAAACTAATCAAAAGGTCATCAACAAAGTTAAATAATGTTTGTCAACAATGTTTTGAATTTTACTCACTCATAATGGCCAATTTTGGCTAGCATATTTGGTGACCTCCTGGGATTGCATGTTTGCCATGCATCTAGACTAGTTACCTTCTTGCCTCCATTTAGATATGGTGTCATCTCAGCTCAACACAAACTAATATATACCTTGATAACTAACCTACAAACCTCTTGAGAAGTGTGAAATAACTAACTACCTCCACCAACATATAATAAAAAGAAACAAACACACCAATAAGACAACCAAAATAAACAAGACACACACTATTCTAAAATCACTTAGGGAAGACAAAAAAAGAAAATAATAAATACAACTAACCTTTAAGGTTTGATCCTCCTAGATCAAAGGGAAAACTCCTTAATTCTTCTTCATGTGATGAACAAGAATGATGTACAAGTTATTGTTTAAACTTGGTTCTTGATTTATCAGCTCCTTTCTTGACCACACCATATTTGGCTTGACCTCAAGTGGATCAACAACAACAAATATGTCTTAAATAAAGACAAATTCATCTTAAAATTCATAACTTACCTTATGCCTCTATTTTTCAAATAGAAATACCTCCAATGCGACCACACTTTGATTATAGGGGCATCAATAGCCTCAGCTTCTATTGGCTCTTTAAGCTCCATATCTTGCTCACCTTGAAGATAATCATCTCCATCATAATTTGCTACATCATGAACTTGAACCTTTTGGTGATGACTTGTAGGACATGTTGGCTTGCTAGGAGTTTTACATTTATTAAAAACAACTTCATCTTCTTATTTTAGAGGTGTTGAATTACCAAACTCTTAAAATTCCTTGAACATGTCCAAGTAAGACTACCACATGTTATCAAGACCTCCTTGAACTTGTTCATGAGATTCAACATGATCATCAACCATGACGTTTTATTCAAGATCCTTCTCGCTCATGTCTTCACTATGTTCATTAGCTAAGACAACCATCTTAGCATTATTCTCATGGGTACTCACTATCCAAACTTGAGAATTTTTTTTCTAGTTCCACCCAAAAGGAAGTTTCTTCTTGATCACTTGAAAGTATGCCAAAATCAATCTCATTATTAAAATTCTCTTTAAGTACAATAGACCTATCCAATGCTTCAAAATATTTAATAGAATCATGACATAGCTAGAAGTTTTCCCCTTTAAGATCTATCTCTTGGTCATGAGGCTCAACAAGGTAAATGACCAAAGTTTCTTCAAGAATATTTACCTCATACTCAGCTATAACTTGATCAATTTTTGCATGATCATCCTTTCTTTCATCAAGACTACATCCATTAAAACTAGAGTGGTCTTCTTCTTCTTCCATTAAAAATGGAAGTTCGTATGCCCACTCAAGGTCTAATTCATCATGATTTTATTTTTAAAAAACTGATTTGTCTTATTCAAGTCTCAAACCGTCAGGATTACCTTCTTGAGCTTCACTTGCCACTATGATCTCATGTTCATTAGCATCTGTAACTTCCTCTTGATCATTCAATGCTGCCATGCTAAAATTGTTAATATCTTCAAGAAAATCAAAGTGCAATTTCTACCAAACATCGTCAAACTCATTAGGAGTCTTTTTGCCTTTAATAACAAGTTCATTGGAGTTGCTTTTAGGAATGCCTTCTAATAGAGAAGCTACATTTACCTCATTCATACTTTCATCAACTTCTTCCATCTATTTTTTTTTTCTTCCATGAATAATGGGAGTGTATCATGAAATTGCAATGTTATTATGTCAACAACATCTCCTTATTCAAGATCAAAACCATACCAATTTGAATGATTTTTAGGATCATTCATGACATCTTGAGGGCTGCCCAAATGTTGGCTATAAGGTATAGAATTCTCCTCATCTTTTAAATTTAATTTGCTTTCTTCTCCACAAAGGGGGATGCCAATGATTATTTATTCATCATACTCATTCACCACATCTTCATCATGACCTTCTTGATATCCACTTACAACTATAACTTAATCAAGCCTCTCAAGGTATACCACCTCATCTTCCTTTCTTGACCAACTCTCTTTTCCAACTGAATGTTAATCTTTTGCCCTCAATGCAAAAAGTTTTATTTCACAAAAGGAGGGGATGGGAAGGCAAGAAAACTCATTGTCTTGCTTGAAAATTTATAGAGTGTCCTTCTAACTTAATATTTTGGAAAGATCAGATTGCTTGTATTATTTTTAGAGAGATGTAGAAGGAAATTATATTAAGGATGCTACATTCTTCTCCTTCTATTTCCTGATCACTTTATCAAATACTAATATATCTTGAACTTTATGGATAACTACAATTTTGGGGATGGGTGAAGGACTTGAGAGACTCAAGAGCTCTCTTGGCTTGATATCCATATAATTCTCTTTTTATTGACTTTGGATAGGCATGGGAGAAGGTTCTTTCTTAAGGGTTGGCCATGATATAATCAGGGGTCATGGTCTAATAAGGTCTCCATGGTGGAATGGTTTGATATTCTTGAGGAAGAGTGGGTGAAGGTGACATAGGCATATGTTTTTATTCATATTATAGTGCAAGTTGGAGTAAGTTAGGAGTAGGATAAGGTTGATGTGGAGTTGGAGAAGGAATATAAGGTTGCATGTATTGCATTTATTGCCTCTCTTAAATTACTAATCTATTCTCCATACATTGAATCAATCCTATTCTTTATATCACATCATCTATTGGTATATACTAATTTTCTCTCTCAATATATGCCCACTTATACTTAGTAAAATTCAATAAATCCCTCATCACTTAAATGCTTTAATTATGAATGGAAGGTTTATATACAATCAAACCAAGCTTCTTTTTTTTATCAAGCTCCCTCATTTATATTTAAATGTCTACAAGGGTTTGTTTAAAGTCTAAGAAGGCTAGATTAGGAGCAATATAACTTTGACAAAGTTGGCTAGAGGGATAAGTTATAGGGAGAGGGCATATAAGTCTGTTGATAACCTTCATAAGGTTAGCATGTTATTATTTTATAGCCACTTGGGGTGAAACCATGAATGTTATAAATCTGATATGAAGAATGTGAAGGCATAGAGTATGCATTTTAACCAAATGAGTGATGAGAATACATACCAATTTTCTAATTTTTAGACACTTGGACTATTTATACCAGTTATGGTTCATTTTGAGTCACTTGTATACACCCTAAATTGGTTAAGAAACCACACATATCATGTATTTCATAGTCCTTTTCATAGGAGACTCTGACTGGAGAATATGAGCCTTCTTCACAATAGCCATGTCTTGGTTTTACTTATCTTGGTCTTGTTTATCGCTTTAGTCACCTTTTTGTCTATAACTAGTCATCCAAAACCTTTTGATTAGTCATTCCATCTCATAAAAATAGTGTTTCCCATGCTAATCCTATTCTCCTAGGTCTCGAGCTTGTAGGATAGGATTTTTAGGATTGGACTATAGCACTGGACCCTAGGGTGTCTCAAATTTGGTGCTCCTATTCTTTTGCATTTTGAGTCCCAATGGTCATTTATATTTGCTCAAGAGGTCCTAAACCCTTCTTAGCCCTTCCTTTAATTTTTTTTTATCTTTTTAATGTTAACTAATGCAAATAAATATCCTAAATTCAAAATAAAGAGTCTCCTATATAAAGGATTTCACAATGCATTTTATATCTAACACTTACTACTTTGGCACAATAAATAATTAAAAAATTGTCAATAGTATAGCTTAGCATTTTGCATCACACATAGATTTGCATACTTCATCAAGGAAAGGTTTAGGCAAATGTTCATTCTTAAATCTACCATGCACATTGATTATGCACATTCCCTAAGGGATAACTACATTTGATATGAGACCCTATCTTAAGAGTTAATGTAGGCAGTGATCAAGATAGTAGGGGTTATAGATTGTGTGATCATACTTCCCTTAACCCAAATTTACCCCTTTTGCTTTTGATGTATTTGATATTTCATATGTGTAGGTAGACCTAGGGTTTAAATATTTATATATATATATATATATATATATATATATATATATATATATATATATACAACAAGCTCCATTGATATTCAACATCAAAAATTTCACAATTTCACAAGTAGGATCACTCAGGAACAATGCAAAGAACCCAAAAAATTTAGGTCTTTGTGACTAGTTTGGACAACAACGATAGGAGTAGACAACAACATCAAAACCCAAGGTTTTTTATTTTTGATGGTCCTATCCTTTCACTAAACAAAATCTAGATCCAGGTTCCTGACATCTTCCTAGTCCTGCACAACACTTTTCACGTTTTGAAACAATCATCTCACTCTATTTTTTTTAGATAAGTTACTTCTTTCCGTATGTAATTAATTTGATTAGATTGATATAAAATTTGCATTTTAATATATTTGATTATATTTTACCCCTTAATCCATATCCTTTATTGTTTAGGAACTAAACCCTAGTTTCTCAAAAATAATAAAATATTTTGTGAACCTGACTTACTTCGAACAAATTCCAAACCCTAGGCCCCCTTAGGGTTTTTCCTTCATGTTTTTGTGCTAAAATTAAATTGCAAATTTTTAATTTTTGTATAAATTTTTGTATATTTATTTTATTCAAATTTATTTTAAAATTTAAATTATTGCAATAATTTTCAAAAATTCTAAAACCCCAACCCAAAACCTTAGATTTCCAAACTAGGTCCTCAAACCCCAAGCCTTCCTTACAATTTTTAGATAAATTTTTTGGAATTTTTACAAATTTTTTGGAGTGTCAAAAATATTTTAAAAATATCTATGTTAGTAGTTATTCTTACAAACATTTAAATTCAAATTTTTTATTTTTGTATAAATTTTTATGCATTTATTTTATTCAAATTTATTTTGGAATTTAGATTATTTCAATAATTTTCAAAAATTCTAAAACCCCAACCAAAAACCCTAGATTTTCAAACTAGGTCCTCAAACCCCCAGCGTTCCTTACAATTTTTAGATAATTTTTTTAATTTTTTTTGCAAATTATTTGGAGTGTCAAAAATATTTTCAAAATCTCTATGTTAGTAGTTATTCTTGTATTTATTTACTTAATAATACTTTTACATATTCTTATTGGTGAAAGAAATAAAATGGACACTAATGCACTTCCTCCCTCTCATCCCATAGATCAATTTTTAAATTTTTCTCATAATTATGACAATGAATGGACAAATTTGAAAATTTGCACATTAGCTAAAAATGTGGAAAATGATTTCATTTACAATTAAGACAATTACTATTGTTTTAATGAGGAATATGATGATGCACATGAAAATGATAGTGAAGAAAAAGTAGATGCATCTTCTTCTCTCAAACCTATCTCTTTTCTTCCCTCTTCTAAATAAAATAATTTTGATAAATGGGAAAGGCACCTTTCACCTCATTCTCCTATGCACAATGCACCAAATGAATGAATTAGTCATGAATTTTCAAGTGAACCTCTCATTGGTGATAACTTGCTTCCATTTGAACATAATCTCTCTCTCTCTCTCTCTCTCTCTCTCTCTCTCTCTCTCTCTCTCTCTCTCTCTCTCTCTCTCTCTCTCTCTCTCTCTCTCTCTCTCTCTCTCTCTCTCTCTCTCTCTCTCTCTCTCTCTCGCTACTTATATGTTCAAATTACAACAATATAAATGCAGTAGAATCAAATTGCCAACACATAGTTCAAATGATACATCTCATGTTCTTAACTCTACTTTGTCATCTCAAAAAATGGCAAAATAATGTTTAAATGATAACTCTATTACTCTTACTTCTCATGTTTCAAATGAAAATAATGCATGCACTCCATTCAAGGATAACATAGATGCACATAGTATTCCAAATTCACATGACAATTTATTGTATATTAGAAAAGAATTAACATCTTCTCTTACCCCTCTCCCTAGTGATGATGGAAATGATAATGAGTATGATAATGAACATGAAAATGAGTAAAAATGAGAATGACTATGAAGAAAACTCTGATTATGATAATGCATGTAATAATGATGATTATTATGCACATAGTGAAGAAGAAAATGCATCTCATGCTTCTAACTCTTCTTTTACTCCTTACCTCAAACATAATGCATTAAAAAATATTGCTTCTACTTCTATACATGATTCTATTTCAAATGATGCATATGTTAATAATAACATCACATCCTCTACTCAATTAGAATGTGATTCACTAAATAATAAAGATATAAATGAATCTCCCAAGCCACCCCCTACTACAGTAGCACCTATTTCTCACTCTTCACCTAAAGATAATGGTAGACCACATCCCTCTATTATGTTCTAAGTTACCATTCCTCCAAAGGTTCAAGTGAGCACACCCCCCTCTCTATCATCCAATTTCTAAATGTAGCATTCCCATGGCTAAAATAAATGATCAAATTCAATGATTAAATGAACCACTTCAAGATAATAATATACCATCCCAAGAGATTATTTATTTTATGCATGTAGTTGGTGAATTACAACACTAAGTACATCTCCTTACTTTGGAAAAAAAGTCTTATAAGTATTGGATGGATGTCAATGACTTACATGGTAACCTTATTTTAAAAACATTTCTCAAAACTTCATTGCCTAAGAATTTATAAATACCATCATTGCCTCAATTTGATGGAATTGGAGATCCATTTATACACCTTCAAGCCTTTTGGAAGTATTTTCCAATGCGATTCCTTTGATTCTACTTAAGTTGTTCCAGTAGACACTACTGGGTAATGCACATAATTGGTTCTTTTATCTACTTCCTGTTGGTTCCTTGCATATATATGATGATTTAGAGGAAGCATTTCTTAGATATTACATAGCAAACATGGGACCTCATGTTACATATGAGAAAATTGCCATATTGCATTAGAATACTTTAGATCCAATTAGTGATTATATCTTAGATTTAAAGATTCAACATATCTTTATTAAGGGGCTTTGCCAACCCATCCTAGAGCATAAATTATATCAGACAGAGTCCTCTTTCAGACACTTATATTATATAGTTTTAGCCTTGGAAAAGAAATTGGGATTGATTGAGTCAGATTCATTTGATTAGATTAATTTAGATTTCATAGCATTACTTCCATCTACAACTCCTAGCACTCAGCATCCACCATGTCCAAAATAAGATAGGAGACCACAGCCAAAAAAATAACTAGTCAAGAATAGAGACCCAGTTTCTAGATCACCACCTATAGTATGCACTATAGAAAATAGTAGTAGGGCACCACTATAGTTTGATTTAGAGTGGGATGACCCATATGTTATATTATCAACACTACTATATAGGAGGTTAATCACATTACCTTCTAATCATTGATGAGATCCACATCTCTTACATAGATAGCCACATCAACCCTTTTGTAACTATCATCATATTCTTGGACACAAAGATAATGATTATTATGGACTTAGAGATTGCATTAATAGATGTGTTGATAATGGCATCATAGCATTCACATAGGGGGAACTGAGATCTCCTCCATCATGGAGCCATAGACCTCATTCCTCCATGACTAAGTCATCCCAGGACAGTCCTTCATAGGAATCATCAGTTACCCATAGTGAGAGTAATGTAGTTTCTAGGATAGAGCCTCATAAGAGATATCCTATCCCACCTACTCAGAGGGTTTAGATACTAGTACAATGAGATCAACCTATGTATAATAGTGTAGTCTAAGGAGTACATAATGTAGTTTCATATAAATATCCATCATAGTCATAGGCACTACAACAGAGTATTGCTCTAGATAGATATTCACTACAACCAAGTTTTTAGGGTCTTATCTCATGTAACAACTCACTATGGTTAAGATTAGATGAAACCATATTGCATAGTACCACTCTAGATAGATATTCACTACAACCAAGTTTTTAGGGACCTATTTCACATAACAACCCTCTATGATTGAGATAAGATGAGCCCTCATCATAGGTTACAATTCCATCTTGATCTATTGCACAGTCATACACATCACAACAAATGCCATAAGGTTTTATTTTACATAGCAATCCATTATGATAGTGGATAGATGAGCCTTATTTATAGCCTATAGTTTTAGTTATGCATCCATTGAGATTACATCTTACAGAGTCTCCATGTATAACTATAGTTAATGCACCATAGACAATATCATATACAAGGCATGTTCCTACATAGCATGAGTAGTATGGACACTTGTTCAATTAGCCATTAGGGTTCAAATATTGATACAACACATAAATATTGGTATTAGTTCATATCTTCACTTAGAGGGTGATGATGGAGCCAAAGGGCCAACCTTTGTATTCTTGAGCCACTCTCAGGGAATTAAGTACAAAGTGATACACATAGAGTGATATCTTACACCCCCTTCTACTAACAACTAACATTCCTAGTTATAAATAACCATCCCTAGACAAACCAAATTATCCAAATCTCAATCTTACCAATATCTCATTTTACCATTCGTAAACCAACTCACTTTACCAAATCAATTTATAAATTATAAAAAAATAAAGGTTTTTTACTTGCATATGATTCAAAATCAAAACTAATATTACAATTAAACCTATCAACAAAAATCAAATCACATCCCAAATACCATTTTACCAAACATATGAAACCTCAACATCAATGCCAAATCAACTATTTCTAATCAACCATTTGCAACAAATATACCAATATACTCCAAATTCCATAACATAATACACATGAGTCAAAATCAAACAACTATCCATATATATATAATGACTTTTAAAAACATATACACTAATATCAAGTACAATCAAACATGAATGGGCATCATGCCTTAATTCTTAATCTCACTCTCCCCACTAGTACTAGTCCCATAAACAACCCTCATAATCAATGGCCCCACACCTCCGCAAACTATTGCATGCCTCTTATAATGACTCTCTCACTCCAGTAGCCAACCATGCTCCTCATACAAGTCCACATATCACCTCTGAAGATCTATATACTCATCCATGATCCTCATGCTAATGGATCCAAACTAAAGTGGAGGCATCCTATGCCTATCTATCTCAGCTATCAGTTCATCTCTCTCTCCTACTACCCTAACATATGAAGCTATCACTATAAAAACCCTATCAAAAGAATGAGCATGAATAATGACCATGATCATTTCTTGATCTATCAATCCCTCATCCACTGCATCATCATGTATATGATGTGTGAACTCTCAGAGTGTTGCTTAATAATGGTCTCCTAATAATCATCATCTCCACTTCCCACCCCAGCCTGTGCTTCATCCTGAGCACCTCCCACTCCACCTACACATAAAGTATGACACTATGTTAGCTATATAATTTGAAATTAAACTAAAATCATAAATTTGTACATAACTTAAGTGTAATTTTTGCTTACCTCCCATAATTTAGATTGGATCAAGATCCTCATACTCTAGAGTATGCCCTAACTCAATAGGATACAATGGAACCCATTGATGCCTAGCCCACCATGTAGTATATGCATCTATATATCCTACATCATCCATATCTATAATATTTATGGCTACATCCCTCGCATCTAAAGGTAATGGTGTAAACTCAGCCTCAATAGGTTTCAGATGAGCTCTTAGCCTCACAGATGCTTACACACTCCTGACCCTCACTCTTACTATTGGGGGCACATCTTGTGGTACCCCAAACTATCTAGTCATGTGATAATATTGAAAGCGATAAAATACTCTAACCTGGTGGTCATGTATCCAATAATTGACCTCATATATCATAACTATACTCCATTCTCTACCCACCTAGGGAATCCTTTGTAAGGCCTCCATATGATGTCACTAGCCACCAATCTATCGAGCACCTACATATAATGGTCCATCCCAAGGGATAAAATAGCCAATTTACTCATCCATCACTCTCCAAATGGCTATGAAGGTACCCACCTTTCCCTTGATAATATAATCAGCCACACAACTATGTGCTCATAAGCCTAATAATGCAATAAGGTCACTGTGTTAAATCCACCACTAAATGACTCCTATGTAAACCTATAAATATCTTCATATAGGTGGGCTAACATATTCCTTCCTCATGAGAATATAGTGTCATATACCTCCACACTATGCATAATCCTATGCATCCTATATGAAATAGACACTCCACTCCCATCCATAATAATAAATGATGCTAACAAGATAGCCAACCACTTTCATAAACATGAGACACTAGACTACATAATAACTAAAAATAGTACATCACTATCACTCCATCTATAATGTATACCTAAGGGCACACCAAAAAAATACAAGGATGCATGATTAATGGCATCAATACCCATATCATCTTGTACCATCACTCATTGCCCACTAGCTGGTAAATGTAATATGTGATACACATCCTCTAGAGTCAAAGTCATATCCCCTATAGGAAGCCAAAAAGTACATGTATATACATTCAACCTCTCACACAAGGTGATAATTAGATATCAATCCTACTGCACTATTCTCAAGTCACACACATGACCCAACCCTACCCTATCCATGACAACTCTCTCATCAATAGATAATGGTAACAACTTCAATGTCTCCATCACTTGGCTACTATGGAACTCTCTCATCCATACCTCACCATACATCACCAGAAATAACACACCCATCAATCAACAATACCAAGTCAAAATCCAACCAAAAATAATAGTAAATGGTAAAGAAACATCTCAAAAAATCCTACCTATTACACAACAATGTTGTAGAAAGGATAACAGTGCTGGACAAGAGTGCTACAACCTGAACAATAGTACTGAAACCTAGATATGAGCATTGAACCCTAGATAAGAGCATTGAAACTAGAAAAAGTATTTCTAAGCTACTTTAAAGATCTCAAAAACACTAAAACAAGCCTAAAAATAGATAAAAACCAAGCATTTGGGTTACTTACTAGGGTCACATCACCACCAACCTAAACTTGGGCTACCAACTAATCAAATTAGGTCATGGCAAGTGCTCATCTCCTTGGTATATGTCTCACTCTAAAGTTCCATATCTCAACCTAGTCAATACACAAATGTATCAAGAATAAATCCAATTTCCTATATTAGCCAACTTTCTCAATCAAAGCAAAATACCATTTTACCGATAACTTGAAACCCATAACCCCATTTTTCAAACCATTTTATTTCATGAAATCATGACAATGATACCTTCAACATCAATCACAATTTGCTCTCTTACTACCTCATCTACCTACTATGACATGGACATCTCTATATTTTCCTTATACTAAGACATACACCTTAGTCATCACCAATCAAAACTTATTCCACTTTAAACATCTCAGACTAATCAATAAAATAAACCTCTCAAGCTATTCACAATATGCCAAACTTGTTTATATTATTGCACCACTAGTCATCACTTTTGGCTCAACCTCCTCTATCACAAATTTTTTCCCTCTCCCCAAAAGGGGGGCATCATTCCTAATATCCCTATTTCTACACTTACCCAACATGCCCATCCACTCTCATAGGTGGATACACCATGGTTTGTACACATGTAGTAGTCAGATTATCAAATTTAACTTAGATCAATCAAGATATATAGTAATTCAGATTACATGGGTCACTCAACATTACTCAGGACATTTAAAGGGATATTCCTTTAGTTTATAGATACATAGACTATTCAGATACAGTGGTTCAGATCATATGGATCCACAGTGATTTCAACATATAGGTACATAGACTATTTAGATACAATGGTTCATATTATATGGATTCATAGTGATTTTGATATAGATATAGACTTAAATACTAGATTTGGGGGCATGTACATTACTACATGTCTCACACATATAACTTCATACAACATGACATAGTTGCAGAATCAGATAGCAGACTACGGGCACAATATAGAACATAATTTTTTGGTCTCTAGTTTTGCACATAAGGCATGGAAAGAGATGTCATTTCACATGTGGTTATATAGATTAACAAATTATATAGATGTATCACTCACATACTAGGTTTGGGGGCATGACACAAATGTTCACGTTCTTCATCACTCAAGATTATATAGATGGAATGGCATTACATGCCATTCTCTTCTTACACATTGACCAGAGTTTTAGATTACACCTAGTTATACCCAATTTGTCACCAAGTTGGACCATATATCTATCTGTAGTTATTGGCCCATTACATTACCCACACCCAGACTACATGAGTTTATGCAGGATAAAGGACAGACATTGGTTTTGGGCCTCTGAGCATTTCTTAGTTCTAGTTCAAATATTTAGAGTGGGGGCATGATATATTTTTCTCTTCACAACATACAAATTTTATACACACATTCTAGATTACATGAGTTTATGTGGGATAGAGGACAAACATTGATTTTGGGTCTCCAAGCATACCTCATTTTTAGTCAGATTCAACATAGGGGAAAACATTACCCTCCTTCTCCATGATTACATAGATTCCACATTCATATTCAGTATATGGGGCACCCAATTTAGGGATTCCTTCTCTTTTTAGGCACTATTTAGCTCTCCATCCACTTTCTTAGGTAGGAAGTGAGTTGGACCCTTGCAATACATTTATCTCCATGTAGATAGGTTTAGGTACACATTTTCTTCTTCTTTCCTTTAATCTAGTATTTCATTTTATTATATCACTAGAATAAAAGGGGAGCAAATGTATACACCCTAAATTGTCAAAAAACCACACATATCATGTCTTTCATAGTCCTTTTCATAAGAGAATCCAATTAGAGAATATAAGCCTTGTTCACATTAGCCATGTCTTGGTTTTACTTATCTTAGTCTTGTTTCTTGCTTGAGTCACCTTTTTATCCATAACCAATCATTTGGAATCTTTTGATCAATCATTCCACCTTAACCAGGTAGTGTTTCCTATGCCAATCTTATTCCCCTAGGTCTTAAGCCTGTAGGATAGGAGTGTTGGGATTGGACAATAGTGATGGACCCTAAGGTGTCTTGATTTCGATGCTCCTATCCTTTTGCATTTTGAGTCCCAATGATCATTTCTCTTCACTCAAGAGGTCCTAAACCCTTCTTAGCCCCTCCCTTAAGTTTTGTTTATATTTTGAATGTTGACTAATGCAAATAAAACTCCCAAATTCAAAATAAAGAGTTTCCTATAGAAAGGACTTCACAAGGCATTTTATATTTAGCACTTACTACTTTGGCATAGTAAATAATTAAAAATCAGTCAATAGTATAACTCAACATTCTGCATCACATATAGATTTGCATGCTTGATCAAGGAAGGGCCTAGGCAAAAGTTTATTCTTGCATATACCATGTGTGTTTATTATGCTCATTCCCTAAGGGAGAACTACATTTGATCTGAGACCCTAGCTTGAGGGTTAATGTAGGCAACAATCAAGACATCATGGGTTCTAGATCATGCAATCACACTCACCCTAACCCAAATTTTCCCCCTTTTGATTTTGATGTATTTTTTTTGTTTTATGTGTGTAGGTAGACCTAGGCTTTGAATATTAAAATATCTCTATAGCAAGCTCCATCAACATTCAACATCTAAAATTTCATGGGCAGGCTCACATAGGAACAACACAAAGAACTCATAAAATATAGGTCTTTCTAACTAGTTTGGACAACAATGGAAGGAGTGGACAACAATGCCAGAACCCAAAGTGTCTTATTTTTTGTGGTCCTATCCTTTCATTGAACAAAATCTAGATCTAGGTTCCTGACATATTCCTAATCTTGCACAATAGTTTTCAAGCTTTGAAATAGTCATCTCAATCTATTTTTATAGATAAGTTACTTCTTCCTTACATGATTGATTTGATCAAATTGATATAAAATCTATATTTTAATATATTTGATTGGATTTTATCCCTTAATATAGACACTTTATTGTTTAGGAACTAATCCTTAGTTTCCCAAAAATAATAAAACATCACTATTGATGCTCATGTTCATGCCTCCAAAAATTAATGTATTAAATAACAACATCAAAAACTCCTCAATGGATGAAATCCTTTTCCCATCAAGTGTGCCATAATTTTTATCACACTAAATTTCACCTTGAGGAGGTTGTTAAAACCTCCTTAGTTAGGGGATAGTATGGAGACATCGCTAGGCTGTGGGTGGCCTAATCAATGAGATGAATCTCTAGATAGGGATAGTTTCCTTGATGCTTCACCTTGAAACTACAACTAAGCCTATTGTTTGCCAGGGAAAAGGGTAATAGATAACTAAAATCCTAAGGAGGTGATGCACCAAATTTATTGACCACTACCACACATTTGTAGATGCGTAATGAGCATAGATTTGACCTATTCATACACTACTCCTAATCTACTCCTCTTACATTAATATTTCAATATGAAGGTGGTAGATGATGATTAAGATAAGAGGGATGATTTTTAAGAGGTCTAAAGACACTAATGGAATATTGTCTCACTAAACCTTCACAAAACTAATTAAACACTCCATATGACCTACAAGAGTGAGTTTAAAGTACATATAGGTGAGAGAATGAGACAACATGTCAAGGAGAATTGAATCAACACTAGAAAAGATTAATCATTCATGTAAAAACACTAAAATAAAGTCATAAGATAAGGTAAAACTAGTTTTCCTATGGTTTCAATGGCTTAAAAAAGGAGTAGGTATTCTCTATACTCAAGTGGAGGGGATTGATGACAAGATTAGGGGATTTGAATTACTCTTCTAGACCTTGCAATAGACCTTAAGATGACCAAACACTTGAAAAGACACCTTCATATAAAATGACATGACCTATAAGCTAAGACAAAACCTATCAAAGTGGCATAAATAGAGTTGAGGAAGGCTTGTCAATACATTTTTGAATTTTACTCACTCATGGTGGCCAATTTTGGCTAACAAGCCAAATAAGAAAATATCAAACAAGAAAATAAACTCCTGATCACAAGCCAAACAAGAAAATAAAAGAATAACTAAGTCATTTTTTAGTCACCCAAGTCCCTAGGAATAAGAAGAGAGCATACACAATATTTCTTTGGGTTTGACTCAATAAAACAAGTAAAACAATGTGTTTTTGGTCACCCAAGTTACTTAAAGGGGATAAGGGGAGAGCATACATGCAAGGCTTTACCAAAAAGAAACTACTTTAAGAAATGAAACTAACTAAATGCTTGGAAAAATAAGAACAAAAATCAAAGTGCTCTTAGGATCTCTAAGTCTAATGTGATTATTCTTTTTAAAGCACCTATTGAAATATAATTAAAGTTTGGCCTTTTTTTGTAAATTTGAAATGAAAAAATTTGTTTGTAAAAGTGTTTTAAGCACCAAAAGACAAGTGAAATTACTTTTTTAGCACATCAAACCTCTACTCCTTTGTTTAATTCCCTACATAAAATGTTAAAATGATTGATTTGTGCTTGCTTAGATTGCCTTAACAAGGCAAATTTTCAAACTTTAAGGTCTCTAGTTTTTGGTCTCAGGCCAAAGTCATTGATTAGTAGATAGGGTGAACTCATCATTTTACAATTACAAAATTGGTAAAGTCACCAATTATCAGGCATAAAGTCACTAATTACAAGCATCAAAGTCAATGCTTTTGCTAAAAATGTGGCAAAGCCATTGAATTGACAATAGACTATTACCTAGCAAAGCCCCTATTTTTGTGGGTTGAAGTCATCAATTTTTTTAGTTGAAGTTGCCATTTTGAGGCAAAGTCACTATTTTATGTTGAAGTCAATGATACATAGTAGTGAAGTTGTTGATATCCTTAAAAAACATAACAACACACTGAAAGGTGAAAACTAGTGAAATCATTGATTTCTCAAGTCAAAGTCATTGATTAACAGTTAACAAAAAACCAGAAATTTTCAAGGAAAAAATCTAAATCTAAGGTCTAAAGTGAGTTTTTATTGGCTCTAAGGAGGTACAAAAATGATTTTATGATGAGTGTGAGGTATACGGTCCCACTAGGCTTACCATTATGTATGCAATAGGAATCCAAAGGAAAAGATGCATTAGTCACTTGTTAGTAAAATTAAACATCTAAAACAAGCTTAAGATAAAGCATTCCCAAGCATATATACTAGGGGGAGCTTGATAATAACAAGACAAAATAAAACACAACTATAAGGACAAGAGAAAAATCACTTCCACCTTCTTTGTTTCTCTGAATTGCTTTTTAAAATGGTAGTTGGCTTACTAAACATGTGTCCAAATGGAGTCTTTGTCGGCATTATTGCTTTGTAGGTAGCACCTCCAATTTATCCAATATGGTTTTGGTCCTTGCATAAATTGGTATATGAATATTATATTATAAAATTTTCATAATAAATTTAGATCAAAGAGTTTTTTGGAAGTGAGTGTGAGACCTTGTATTTATAGGTTTCAAACGAACCCCAACCCAAGTGTGATTAGGTTTAGGCTAACCTTGCATTAGAATTAAGAGTCCAAATGCAATAAATAATGTCCTTAATAATTCATTTAATATTCATGGCTCAAAATTTTTCATTTTCAAGGCATTTATGTTGATATTTTACAATTCTTGACTTTGAGGATGATGATGTCATCATGACCTCATTTCTCTTTGATATTTTTAAAATTTTGATTTTTGGAAATTAAAAATTAACTAATTCAATAAGGATTATTTAACTAAATATTTAATTTGATTTGCTTGTTTAATTAATTTTGCTTAGGATTTTGGTCATTTCAAGAATTGGATTAAATGCCCCATTAATTGGTCTAAAATGTTAGTTTACTAGGTCATAACCTAATTGGGGATGAATCCACAAGAGGTTATTGTTGCATACATGGTAATACCCCAAGTAGGTATGCTTTGATGTAATTTTGGGTACTTACATCCAATGTGTGAATTAATTTGGGATGGTCAATGATTCTTAGGCTTAGTTTGCATAGTTTGGTAGAAATCAGTCTGAAGTCCATTTAGACATGGATGTTATCGAATAGGAGTGTCTACATTACAAACATATATAAATCAATTGTATTTACATGCTATATCTAGACATTTATTCCCTTAGGTAACAAGCCCCACATTTAGAATGCATATTGATTTATTTGAAATACTCAATGACTAACAAAGGCTTATTAAATTAGAATGGTCACAATGATCTATTGAGTGAAGATCAGTGCACATAGACTAGGTAGAAGAGACCTTGGGGAGTGGAGACCTCACGAATTCCCTCTTTTTAGGAAGGTAAAGTGCATAAAAAACACTTGCCTAAATTTGGTTGGCCATTTTTGTCAAAGGACCAATCAATATTTTGGATCTATAAGGAGGGCCTAAACTAGATTATTTTAGACTTATTATTTGCTTTCACAGAGTTTCTTATTTGTTTTCCAAGTTTATAGACTAGAAAAAATGATTAGCTGAGCCCTCTAATGGCCCTTGGTTGGTTAGGAGGACACATATGTCCTTTTAATGTTCCATGACCTTCCCATGACTTGCCCTAAAACCCTCAAAAATTATGTGTGAAGTATATCCATAGTGGGGTCAAGACATAAAGAACTCATCCATGCTTTAAAAAAAAACCATTATCAAAAGGTAGATTCAGCATGAGGATGTGGCTTTTCACCTATTTCCTTTATCATTGGGTCAAATGACTTATTCTTAATACCTTGGTCAACTAGAAGGGTGCGTCACTAGTTGGGCCATATTTAATTTTTTTGCATAACTATTTTAGTGTGTCCATTAACCATTTTATCTTATTATATCAATTTTACACAACCTAAAAAGAGCCTAATGAACCACCTAGTGTTTTCAACCATAGATTCAATCAGATATAGACCAGGTTGAAGGATCCTTTCCTATAAGTAAAGGATGTAGCTATGGTAATATATCTCAATGCATTAGATCATCTAACTACAATGTTCATTAGGATGAACCCAGCTGCTCTCACATCATTAACATTGGTCTACCAAGATGTTGTACAACATCAATCAATGACTAAGGGATTTTCTACCCACCCTTCCTATTATTTGGAACAACAAGGCATTTATGCCCAAAATCCTTCAAATTAAATGCCTACAATTTAGCCCATGGATGATCTGTAAACCAGGTAAATAGTTTTTATAAATGGATACTAAAATTCTCAATTCTCATTTAAATGAAATAGAAATTGGTTGTGAAATATTCTAAGAATGAATATAAATTAATCAAAAAACTTTATAAACTCATTTCCCACATATCACTCCCTAATTTTGTGTCATTTACAACTTTCCCATATGTATTTCTAGTGTTTTATTAATTCATTTATAACTAAATTAAAATAAAACATAGAATAACTAAAATGGAATAATTGACACAAAATGTGATAATGAAGTTCACCCAATTGGGATACATCTTTGGGTTCGTAATTACAAACTGATCCATTATAAAAGATGTAAATATCAACATTTTAAAACTTACATCAAAATATGGATTTTAGAAACCTGTAAATGATGTTGAAATTGATTTTAAAGACTCTAATTCAGTCAAAAAACATATTTACTTTGTTAGCAACATATAGTCTTCTCTCCATGATTTTAGGCAACTTTATCCATTAAGAATATATGACAAACTCTTAAAAATGGGTATAATGGAATAAGGAGTGTCTATGTCTTCTAACAGACTTGAAGATCCTCCAATACCCTTGGCTCAAGTCTACATACAAATGTAACCTCTAAAAATAAACACACTTGCCATATAATAGGCATATATCCCATTTATGAAACAAGACTATCTTTAAATATCTTGCAACATAAAATACATTCAAACTCTATGCCTTTTCAAAATAGCCACACATTACATGGCCAAAGGGATATAAAAATAGAAGAACATGTGTATCTTCTAGATTGGTTTATCTATACATAGTTTATAGCCACCATTATATAAATAAATGGGCCTTATATATCATAACCCAACCATGACTTAAATGGATTTTGTCATAGGCTTCACATCTGGTCAAAATGAGATTTAATAGTGGCTCAACTCATGCTCCATGGCTAAATGTGTAATCAACTCTTACATAACACATAATATCCACCCTTGGCTCAATGGCCATACAAAATAGGCATTAGGTCCTTCTTGCATTTGGGACTATGTGTCTAAAACAAAACCAGCTTCGCCCATGGCCTACAACTTGCAATAATGGAAGAAAAAAATGTCTACCTCTTCGGGTTTACTATGTGTCTATATCTTCATCAAACTTTGTAATTACACATTGTGTTTATGGCTAATAGCATTTCATATTATATGTTATTTCATTATTGGTTTGGCTATGTATAAAGACACCTACCATCTACAAATGCCCATGATCGATGACCTTTCAAAATAGGCATCTCTATATTTTGTAGCGACATAAATCTATCTTCCATGGTTAAAGACATCACCAAATAAAAGGAAGCATATCTGACATAAGCTCCACCATATCAATAGATAGTTATATATTTTTACATATCCTTCATGATCAAAGGTTATACAACATAGACCCAAAAATCCTTTTCTTGGCTTAGGTCTCTATCCAATAGACTATCCTTTGGATCATCATAAACCTATGGCCTTTTATTCAATAGGCATTCTCCCATCTCCATTAAGTATGGAGAAAATCATTTATACCATATCTATCCTCAGGCTATGTTGTTCCAATCCCCCAATATATAGAACTATATATTTGTAAATATACTTACAAAACCAGAAAACCTACTCACCATGGCCAATGGATTTTACAATAAAATGTCCTCCACCATCCTCACTCCATAGGCTTATCTTTCATAATAGGTCATCTCCCCACACCCACCAAACCATCTCGACAAGTAGTTTTTCTTCATGAGATTTAATCCCACATTCATAGGATAAGAGTGTTATTAAGCCTTTAAATAGGCTTTTGTTATAATTATAAACTATGGCTTTGGCTATGCTTGAATTTTCTTTTTTGTTTAGTGATACAACTTGGATATGAACATAGTTTGGATGGTAATTAATCCAAGTGAAATTTAGGACATGAGCTATCTCTCTTAACATATCACTTAAGATTGAGTTTCTTGTTGAGTTGGCATGCATTCATTTGGAGAATAGGTAATGAGTTTGGTTGAATGGAACTTTCAAACTGATAGAAATCTATCATGAACTAGATTACATTGAGTTGAATTTGGTCTCAAGTTGGACTTTCAAACTGATAGAAATCTATCATGACCTAGATTACGTCGAGTTGAATTTGGTCTCGAGTTGGTACTCAAGATGGGTTATGTCAAGTTAACTATGAGCTTAGGATGGTGAGCTTTCTTTCCAATCTTATCACTTAGGTTAATATTCAAGTTGGGTCTTGAGTAGATTGATTGAACTTGGCATGCATAAGTGAATTGGAAAATAGAGGATGTGGTGGTAGGCCACATGGTGGCTTGAGGACTTATCATGTGGACCTCTCCAAATTTTCCTCATCCTATAACATGTCACAACTAGAAGCACCAAAATAATGTATGGTTAATTATAGTGTAATTGCAAAATTAAAACACTATTACCATACATGGCAATTGATTCCCCCTCCATTATAAAATTAGGCTCCACTAGCTACGATCTCTGTAGCTAGCCTTTTGAAAATGACCAATGAATGTTGGTAAATAGAAAATCCTCTAGATAAAAAATCCCCACAAAGAAGCTTTTGGTCTCCAAAAGTTCCAAGAATCCAACTAACCCTACTAAATGGCTCTCTAAATCACATCAATGTAAAGAAACTATAATATAGCAAGTGAGGGTGTTATGGAGTTAAGCTATACAAATAAACTCCATTTGAAAAATACCAAGTATTACATTAGTAAAATAAGATGTTATCAAAAATTCCTTATAAGAAGTCAACTGTCCAACTATACTCTGATTATGGAGAGTAAAAAAAACTCTATATCCACATTCTCTTATAACAACTAGTGGATTCTCTCAACCCCTGCACTACATAAAAATTAAGGTATCCTCATTGTTATCAACACCACATAAGGGAAAATAAATGTGTTGCATAACCCTATAGGATTTATAAACAATTACAACATGTGTATACTTGAATTTACAAACATTGCCCATTTATGGGTTTTAGATAGTACTTATATGTGATGTATATGGAAAACATACATGTGAGTACAAAAAGTTTGAAATAAAAACATTGCCCATAATATGGTGGGACTTAAATGTATATGAAAAGTATAAAAACATACAATGCATTTGTCTATCCTAAGGTGACCAATGCACAATACCTAAAAGCATAATCAAGGAAACTGTAAATAACATAATTAACTGTTATGATCCCAAAAATTGATTTTAATCATTCCCTATACCTGTCAAACTCTAATGTCAACTTGGAGAATTTCCATAATAATAACTTATTTACAAACTCACAAATCTACAAGTAATTGTAAGCAAAATATCATATAAATGTGAGAAGAAAACCAAGAATTTTAAACTTGTCTCAAGGTTTTCTTCACCATCTGACTATTCCCTAACTCATACCTCTAAAACTCATCCAATTGAGTTAAATTTCCAAGATCTTATCACAATGGAAAACTGTAACAAGAGATAACAATAACATTCTTCCATAACACTGAGATTATCAAAATTCTTTCCTAAATCAAATAATTAAGAATTTATTTGAAATATTATTTTAAGAGAAAATAAGCATACTATTCCATACCATAGATATGCTTATCAAAACTATCCAATTAAATCATATAATCAATAAGATATGTTCCCTTGTCATGGTCTCAATAACTAAATAGGAGCTTTCATCTTTTATAAAACTCTATCTTAATAAGAGTTGTATGATCCATGTTTCAATTTCAAAAGGATTCAAAAATAATTCCACATAAAGGTATACTTTACTTCTAAATTAACCCTCACAAAGGCTATCCTGATGTCAAGGATTCAAACCAAAAATAATGTCATATAGTTACATTGAAAATAACTCATACCTCTTTAAGAACTGTGAAGTGCACATCTATTGAGTATTGGTTGTCATAATATTGGTATATTAAAAATCTTCCTATTTGCTTCCTATAACTCTTAACAAATCTATTAAAGCATAAACCAACTTATCAATCAATTACAAACTCAAAACTCAAAGTACAAAAACCTGTTCAATACTAAACAATGCCTTATTGTCATTTCTATATCTTACCATGGAACTAGTCTTTTCACTTATTTTTATAATCAAGGACATAGGCATACATAATATAATTAATAATCCAAAATATAAAGGCTACACAACTAGTTATCAAAGACCAAAATAGTGTGTCACTACCAATATGAAATTAGACTACAATCATATCTCAATCTTCCCTCTGTGTAAGACTAACAATAGAATTGCAACTGATTCCTCTTGGATGTGCATCAATGAAAATGCCTTGCATTTTATCTAAATGCTCCCCAAGATAGAAAGGTTGATCATTTCAACACATTCTCACACCTTAAAGTGACCATGTGTTGTTTTCTTCATTCATGTTGATCCTGTAGGGCTAGTGGTTCCAAAACCTTGGCTGTTAAAAGCTTGTCTTCTTTCAGTGAATTGGAACACCTTCCAATTTTCATTTACACTAGCCACTTGCATAACCAAGTCAATATAAGAATGATACCAACAAGAATTTGATATGTGAAAACAAACTTCAATCTAAAGTATATCTAACAACTGAAGCTAATCCTAAAATCACTTACTCTAATACCAAATTTGATCCGTAAACTAGGTAAATAGTTTCTATAAATAGATATTGAAATTATCAATTCCCATTTAAATGACATAGAAATTGGTTGAGGAATATTCTAGGAATTAATAGAAATTAATCAAAAAACTTCATAAACTCATTTCCCGCATATCACTCCCTGATTATGTGTCATTTAAAACTTTCCTATGTTTATTTTTAGTGTTATATTAATTCATTTGCAATTGAATTAAAACAAAACACATAATAACTGAAATGGAATAATTGACACAAAATGTGATAATGAAGCTCATCCAATTAGGCTATGTCTCTAGGTTCGTAATTATGAAACGATCCATTATAAAATAAATATCAACATTTTAAAACTTACATCAAAATATGGATTTTAGAAACCTATAAATGATTTTGAAACTAATTTTAAAGACTTTGATTCATTCAACAAACATCTTTCCTTTATCGACAATATCTATTCTTCTCTCTATTCTTTTGGGCATTTTTTCTATTAAGAATATATGATAGACTCTTAAAAATGGCTATAATGAAATAAGGAGTGTCTTTGTCTTCTAAAAAACTTACAAATCCTCCAATACCCCAGGCTTAGTGTTGGAAAAAGGACCAACCCAGAAGCACACAATTGATTACCAAATTCAAGCAACTTAATATGCGGAAATAACCAGAATCAACAAGTAACTAGAATTCAGAATAACACAAAATATGAGAGACAATACACAACTTGTATTAATAACTTTTACAGAAAAGAATACAATAAAGAAGATGCCACTTCTTCTCCACCACCTTACAGAGGTTTCCCACACCTCAAGTGAACAGTAATTCTCTTCTCAAAGCTCTCTCTACTAGGTCCCAACACCCAACTCAAACACAGAGTTGGTGTTCACCTTACACCTGTGCTCCACGCACTCCACAAGTACTCAAAGTACTTCAAGTAGATCTCTCATGAACCTGCAACAACCTGCAATTCAACAGACCATACTTATGGAAGGAACTACCTTGCCTTCCTCTTTGCTCTCCATGTACTCCACGTACATACCAATGAGTACACACCGTACTCCAAGTAGATCCTGCCTGATTCTACTCCCTGTTGTGTTGCTATCCTATTTGATCTCCAACCTACAGATCAATAATGGTTCTGCACACCTGTGAACCTTGACCTTGCACACACACACACCTGTAGATCAACGATCTAACTTACCATGTAGATCTCCTATAAGGGCCATGCTCACCTGATGACCAAGATCATACATACCTGAAGAATCCAGCTGACTCTCCAATCCAGCACCAACACAACTGGTACTGTGGCACTAGGAGGAACGCACCATTGCTCTACCTCACACACCGAAGGAGCTTATAATTATGCTCTCTTACTCCCTAGCACTAATTTACAATACAACCATGAGTCTATTATATAGAACTCATCCAAACAATAATTAGACATCCAATTACAATAATTAGATCCGCAGCTATGAGTCTAAAATTAGCACTCATCATGCAAACACTTGGTTCGTTAGCTAACTGCCCATAATAAACGCAGTCCGAACCACACAGGCGACCGACATCGGTCCCTGTCAGCCTGGAGGTGACCGACGCCGGCCGATCTCTGACTGACGTTGGTTGCTTCTCTTCAGTATCCTGCCGACGTCGGCTGATCAGACCGACGCCGGTTTCTCTACAACTCAGCAACCCTCAGCAACCTCCTCTCCTGTTTGCATCAGTGAAGCCTTTAACTCCACAACCTAACACTTAGGTCTACATAAAAATGTAACCTCTACAAATAAACACACTCACCTTATAATAAGCATATATCCCATTTTCAAAACATGACTATCTCCAAATATCCTACAACATAAAAGACATTTGGATTCTATGCCTTTTCAAAATAGTCACACATTACATGACCAAAGGCCTATAAAAATAGAAGAATGTGTGTATCTCCCAACTTGGTTTATCTATACATAGTTTACAACCACCATTCTATAAATAGACAGGCCCTGTATATCACAACCTAGTTGTGATTTCAACAAATTTTATCATAGGCTTTGCATCTGGTCAAAATGATCTTCAATAGCATTTCAACTCATGATCCATGGCGGAATGTGTAATCAACTCTTCCATAACACAAAATATCTTCCCTTGGATCAATGGCCATACAAAATAGGTGTTAGGTCCCTCTTGCATTTAGGACTATGTTTCCAAAACAAAACCAACTTACCATGGCCTACATCTTGTAATAATGGAAGAAAAAAAAACATATACCTCTTCGGGTCTATTGCATCTATGTATCTTCATTGAACTCTATAATTACACATTGTGTTCATAGCCAACAGTCTTTCATCTTAGATGTTGTTTCCTTGCTAGTTTGGCTCTCTATAAAGACACCTACCATCTACAAATGCCCATGATCAATGTCCTTTCAAAATAGGGATCTCTATATTCTATAGTGATGAAAATCTATCTTTCATAGATGAAGGCATCACCAAATAAAAGGAAGCATATTTGACACAAGATCCACCCATATAAATAGATAGTTATGTATTTTTACATATCCTTCATCATCATAGGTTATACAATATAGACCCAAAATTCCTTTTCTTGGCTCAGGTCTCTATCTAATAGACTGTCCTCTAGCTCACCATAAAACTATGGCCTTTTATCTGATAGAAATTCTTCCATCTCTATTCAAGATGGAGAAAATCATCTATGACATGTCCATCCTCAAGCTGTGTTGTTCCAATCCCCCAACATATGGGACTGTATATTTGTAAATATACTTACAAAACCAAAAACCCCACTCGCTATGGCCAATGGCCTTTAAAATAAAATGTCCTCCACCATCCTTGATCCACATGCTTGGATTTCATCGTAGGCCATCTCCCCATGTCCACCAAACCATATTAGCAAGTAATTTTTCTTCATGGCATTTAATCCACATTCACAAGATATGAGTGTTATTAAGCCTTTAAATAGGCTTTTATTACAATTATAAACTATGGTTTTGGCCATGCTTAACTTTTCTATTTTATTTGGTGATGTAATCAGGATATGAACTCAATTTGGATGGTACTTATGCCAAGTATGAGTTGAAACATGAGTTGTCTCTTCCAACATATCACTTGGACTCAAGTTTCTTGTTGAGTTGGCATGAATTCAGTTGGAGAATAGGTAACAAGTTTGGTTGAATGAAACCTTCAAACTGATAAAAATATATCTCAAACTATATTACATCAAGTTAAATTTGGTCTCGAGTTGGTACTTGAGCTAGGTTACATTGAGTTGACTATGAGTTTGGGACAGTGAGCTGTCTTTCCAATCTTATCACTCAGGTTGATCTTCGAGTTGGGTATTGAGTAGATTGATTAAACTCAGCATGTATAAATGACCTAGAAAATAGAGGAGGTGGTGGTAGGCCACATGGTGGCCTAAGGACCTACCACATAGACATCTCTAATTACTCCTCATCCTGCCATGTGTCATAACCAAAAGCACCAAAATAATGTATGGTTAATTATAGTGTAATTGCAAAATTAAAACATTATTACCATACACGATGATAGAGTGCCACTCCATTATAAAAGTGGGCTCCACTAGCTATAGTCTCTATAGCCAACCTTTTGTAAATGACCAATAAAATTGGGTAAATAGAAATTCCTCTAGATTAATGGATCATATGTGATTTATAATGAAGCATTACCCCAAGCCTTCATCCAATGAAACCTCCCTATGATGAATGATAACCCTTCTTACTCTTTTAATGGATGTAACTCAGTTAACTCTATGTATAATCAATATTATACTTCATATTATTTTAGTGATTTAGTAAATTTAGGTGTTATTACTAATCCAATACCATTTTTTTTAGTTGGCAATGCACAATCCAAGCTATAAAGCTACATACCCAAATGCACATTGGGAGTCTATGAAACAAGATGTGTTACTAAAGTTGAGATGATCATGCACATTGAGAATGCTCCATTTTACAATCCTGGTCCATTCTTTGAAGGCTACAATAATGATAATAATGATTCCAAAGATGAAGAAGTAACAACTGTAGAAGGTGATCTAGTGGCCAAAAAGTAAATTGATGAAGAGTTTCCCACACAAAATGAACAATTTAACATCTCTTGCAATCATCTATAAGAACATTTAGAAGAGTTGAATATATTGGATGAGGAAGATGCATGATATGCATCTAAAGCATTCTTTCCCTTGGTTGGCACTCCTACATTTGTAAAATTGACCCAAGATGGTTAGCAACTTTGTGGTAGCAATTTAGCTTCCCCCTCATCATTAGAAGAGGAACAACTTGAAGAAGATAATGTTAAGATATATTACTAGTACCAAGAAAAAGAAAATCTAAAAGAAGGGGGATGTCCCTTTCAAGAAAACAAGTTTGAAGATTTTTAAATTGATGATCTCTCTCCTTAGTTTATCTTTACTTCCAAAGTAGTTGATAACAACTACGTGTTCCTCCTAGTAGTAGAAGTAGTCAAGCTAGAAATGGGAAGTCATGAACATAGTGGTCTGAATGAAAAAGTCATGCCAATAGAGATACAAGTTGTGAATGACCTAATTCAGCCTATCTCTACATACTTTATTCACTGATGACAAATTTAAAAAGTCTTTGATATGGGAAGAACCTAAACCAATCCCATGCCTTTTGAATAATAAAGGCAACAAAGAGGATGCTATTAAAGCTTTCATTTGTTTTAATGAGTAGCCACCAATTGGTCCATCTAATGGATGTAATAAAAAACATGGCACTTTTAGGTCAAATATTCCAATTAGTCTAGTATGTATGGATACCCAGTCATATCCCTCACCATAATATAATGTATGGGCTAAGGTATTTTAATCAACCGATCCCAAGGTTTTCTACAAATTAACTACAAATATATTATTAAATTGTACAATCTTGATCTACTTAATTTGTCTAGAAAGAACATTGATAAATATTTGTGGGATAGTGTTTTCTAATGTAAAAGACAACATAGGCTCAAGTAATAATTTCCTTTGCCCTTCTCAAAATATTTAATAATCAAGTGTCTAACTCATTCAAGCATGCATTTGCTTGAGAACCCTTGTGGATAATTTATTTTTCCTTTCCAATTTTTTTTCTTTTTCTTTCCTTCCTATTCCTTATTGTTAGGTTAGGTTTGCTTCGGTTTATTTTTATAATTTAATCATGGGGTTTGTCCCAACTATGTTTCCTTGTGGTTCCCCTATTAATCAATGAAATAAAATAAAATGTTGTTGCATAGGTAACATATATGGCACTTAAATAACCTAATTGTAATTTTTCTTGGAAATCTTGTGTGAAATATGTGATTGTTTTATTCATTTCCTAAATTCAAAAGGTCAATGATCCTTGATAGAACTTGTGAATTTAGAAAATTTATTGTCTTTTTCAAAACCATCTAATACACTTAATGAAATATCTAAAGAAAAATGCAGCATTGCTTCAATTCTGGTTTGTATTGAATTGTCATGAACTTGTTGATTTACTTTTATTCATGGCTTGGTCCTCAATCCTCTATGGATGAAAATGTAAGATATCATTTCAAAATAATTTGAACCTTATTTTAAAATATAAAAAATATTCCTTGAAAGGGTTATCTTTGTAGCCTCCACCATAGGATTTCTAGCCTGGTTGGTGGTTGGAAAAGACCAGAGGTATCCCTGTCAGGGTTATAGATGCTTGGATGGCAGTAGAGTAATGCCAACATAACTTCCCCCAAGATAAAATGTAAATTATTTTTTCTTTCAACAGTTTTGACTTTATGCAATTTTGAATTATTACGTGTGAATGCAAATAAAATGAATTTATCACTTGAACACACACATAGATGGTCTTTGACAGGATTATAACTTAGTATGTCACTTATTCTTATAGACTTTAGTGCCTTTGAATTATAGTTTGTTATAAGTTATTTTTGGAAGCTAATCATTTTTATTCTTGTGAAATTATATATTCTAGATTCTCAAAATACTCAAGAGTATTTCCCAACAGGAGTCACCATTTGTTGTTTCTTGCACAACATGCTCCATTTTCAATCCGAAAATAGGGACCCTATTTTTGCTATGGAGTTTTTTCTTACACCTTAAGTATTTCATTGGTGGTAAATAATTTAAATCAACCCTCTTGGAATACTAAATGTGAAGACTTCAAATCTGAATGTGCTTCATTGTTTTACCCAAGTCTGAACAATAATGAATTTGCATCTTAAAAACTTGGCATATAAATCACATATAAGACTACATTAAGATAAAATATGAATTTGCATGATTCTATTAAGACTTGGTATGTCTTCATGCTTGTGTTTTGCAACACATTTTACTGCTTCCTTTTTAGACCATTTTGCCTTAGGTTTATGCAAATTATCTAATTATTCAGAGTTTTATGCTTCTTTTCCTGGACAATTTTTTCCATTTCTACTTCATTTTTATTTTAATGACTAATGCTTATAAAGTTTTAATTTTTTAACTTAGTCACTTTTTCGTAAAATGGATAAAATTAGTGTTAAATTGGTGAAACTAGGTTTCCTTTTTATGTTTAGTTCTACACTTTCACGTTTTTTTAACTTCTTGTCTTAGTCATTTTTTAATTGTTGCCTTAGCCATTTTATTTTTGAAACTTATGCCTTTGCTTTAGATTTGAATTTTTTGATTTAGATTTTGTTTATTTTTCTCATAGGTGCCTAACTCAATCTTGATGCCATATGAAAATACCCTGCAGTTCTTGATAGCTCAGGCCTATTCAAAAGAGATTTCAACACTTAGTTAATTGTACAAAGTTTCTTGGAGCCACATGTCAAATTTATGATCCATGAGACTTAGTTGATTTCTTTGAAAGTTTGTCTAGATCTACATGGCATATTTCCACCACTCTATGGGACTTAAGTAAATTCAAAATTTTACTTAGTAGCCTCTAACTCAATAATAGTTCATCAGACAAGCATGCTAGCGAGACACTACCAAGTGGCAATATCCTGATGACCCACTACCTTGGTGGATTTTGTATAAATAAAAGTCCTCTAGGCTAGTAGATTAGTGGGATGCTACCATATGGTAACATCCCAACAACTTGTTATCCCAAAGATGTCTATAAAGAATCAAAAGCCTTCAAACAAGTAGGTTATTAGGATGTTGCCATGTGGTACCATCCTACTACTCTGCAAACCTAGGGTGGTATGTGTAAATTAAAATCCCTTCAAAGTTCTAAATGAATGATATTACACCACATGGCATGATTTCATTTTATTATATCTAAAATAATAGTCAATCCATTTTAATCTCTAACTGAGCAGTAAATCAGTGGGGAGAAGACTCATAGCATAACCTTGCCAATTAAGGCCATGATGACAATCCATATTGGTAAGACATTAGTTTGAAGTTGACAAACTTTTTGGCCATTAAAATTGTCAAAACCTGAGAAGGGACCATGCATTCAATTTTTTTTGTAGAATCAAGTTGTAAATGGTTCCTCACCAATAAATGATCATAAACAGTGGAATTCAATGCAAGCCTAGCTGGTGGCAGTTGGTGTAATGATAAAAGGGGGTAGATTCAATTAATAATCATTAATGAAGCATGAATCATGGGCATGGCATGTGTATTAGGATCACACAAAGAATAAAAGATAAACTCAACCTTAAGGAGGTATGGCAATTGGTTATGTAGAAACATAGAGTATGATAATCCCAATGTAACCCCATTTGTTTTTCTAGCTACCAACATTCAATCGAGGCATAATGTTAAATACATAAAGATTGTGCACATCTACATTTTATCAAATATCCCCAATATCTCCTCAACTACATCTCCCAATTGCATTGATTATTTATGTAATCACCCTAATAGTGGGTGAATTTGAATTTAAACTTTATAGATTTAATGGTCTATATAAGATCGAATCCTACATTGTAATAAGAGTTGGTATTTTTTAGGATTAGAGAAGGCTATACCTAGGATGATATTTTTAGGATTAGTGAGACTATGCCCATTTTTTTTCAACACATTCCTACTTTCTAATTTAATTTTGTGAGTTGAGGTTATTTGCAAGCCATGTCTGCAATCTGATTGAGTATTAGATGAATCCCAAATGACCCTTGAATGAAAATATTTATATGAAAACATTGTCAATTGATAGACTTGACTTATGCACAAAATATGGTGGCCTTGTTTTCCTCTTTTGTATTAATATTATCTCCCCCAGACCCTTGCACCATCTTTTAACTGGAGTTGTGCTAGGTCTGGCTCAACTAAGAACTAGTTTGTTTAAGGATTTATCTACTCAAGAGGAATTTATCAGTTCTATTATAAATCAGAGTCATTATTTTCTTTTCTCCCTTCCCTTCTCTCTTTTTCTTTTCTCTATCAGCTTGTTAGATTAGATTAGTTTAGAATCTATGTAATTTGAGTCTGCATGTTTATCTTGATTGTTTTAATCTATCTTTGTAGTTGTTATTGCACTATTATATCTAAGTGTGTTACAAACATATTTGAATCAACCATATTTCCATGTTATATTTATTTGTACATTGATTCCCTTATGCAGTAAGATCCAAACTTAGAATGCATATTGATTTTTTTGAAATAGTCCAATTACCAGCAAAGGCCCCTTAAATTGGAATGGTCACAATGAGCCACTAATTGAAGATCATTGTGCCTAAACCAAGTATAAGAGACCTTAGGGAGTTGATATCTCAAGTTTTCATTCCTTTCAAGAGGGGTCAGTGCATCAAAAACACTTGCCTATAGTTGGTTGATAATTTGTGTCAAAGGAACAATGAACAAAGTTCTTGAGTTAGACTATTCAAGATCTATAGGAGATTTAACCATGGAGTAGGGAATCCATATGATACTATGATCATAAATTTCTATATGTGATGAATAAAATTGATTTTATCATGGAGGAAAAGGATACAACTACCTAGTTTTTAGAAGGGTTGTAATCTATAATTAGATTTTCCATTGCACAATCTTAATTCTTGACTAAGGCTGATGTTCAAGTAGTTGTCCTATGAGTTAAACAAATTGAGGACTATGGAGATGCTCCAGTAGTTGGATCTAATGTTGAGGTGAAAATTGATGATTTTTTAAAGAGAATGGATGAGATGCATGAAAGTGATAGACCTAAATTGGATTTATGGTGTATAGAGTGTGGTCGAGAAGGGCATCATAGGAATGATTACATAAACTCAAAATAGAATTCTACAAACTATGTAGAGTATTAGGGAATGCAACCTCAAAGTGTCATCTATTACAATAGTGCATTCAAAAAGCCTAGAGTTTATGTTGTAATTTATGTAAATAAACCAATCATGGTGAGCAGATATGTCAATCTTTATATGAACTGAAGGAAGATATTACCAAAAATGTCTTCATAGTCATAGCACAATAATTACCTATTACAAAATAGGGAATTCTAGGCTTGGAGGTGGAAATGACTAATGTGACACAAGGTAATCTCAGGTGGATGATTTTGTCACCTCAATATCAATATCAACCCTAGGGTTTGGTTGTATGTGTAGACACCGAAATCGTGTCGACTCCCCTGGTCATTCTCCGTCTTATTCTTCTTCACCTATTTAACCCTTGTCGATCACTTGTTCCACCAACCTTGACCCTGGCAGCATGTAAAAATGAGCACAGAGCTAAAGCTAGACTCTATCCCCATTATGCATCTGCCGACGACGGTCTTTACCCGGCCGATGTCACCGACGTCGGTCACCTATCGGCCGACGTCGGCAATCCTGCCGACGTCGATCACCTTGCCATTATCCGTTATCAGTTATCATTCGGTTTCCCAAAACGATTGACGAACCGTCTCTGGAACCGTCTCTCGCCTTCATCAGCGTCCGCCAACCATTCGAGACCATACCCTAAACGCTATTCAACCATTTCGAAACGCTGATCAATCAAACCCGAGCAATCATTCAACCAACCTGCAAACTCTGACATCAACACTCTCGCGATCAACACTCTCGGCATCAACCAATCTGCATTCAATCCGGCACTACACAGACAACTCCAACTATGGCTTTCATTGCGTCTTCTGGCAGGTAAGTATTTATTCTATTTGTTTTATTTCTTCTTGGTTATTCTTTATCAGTTCTATCATCCCGATTCTTCAAACCACAGACCCAACATCCCTCATTTACATCCCTGCCTCTGTCCAGACTAAAACCCCCCAGACTCTGTTCAGACCTGTCCCGACTCTCCCTGACCCTGTCCCGACTCTCTCAGACCCTGTCCTGACTCTCTCAGACCCTGTCTCGACTCTCTCAGACCCTGTCCTGAACCTGTTCAGACTTGTCCAGAACCTGCCCCTACCGACGCCGGTCACTACCCCGACTGACGACGGCACCTTAACCGACGTCGGCATCTTCCTTAACTGACGCCGGCACCACAGAGACCGACGCCGGCGACTGTGCAGAATAGTGCTGCATATCAGGTACGCACTTTTATTTTTTGTCATTTATTTTTGTCATTATTATCTACTTTCATCCAATATTTTGCTTTTTTATCAGTGGGTTGATATCCTTCTAGGAAGTCTTCGTACTTCCGGGATCGGGCGTTCGCCTGACAGCCCACCATATCCTTTGACTAACGTTTTTCCGTGTTTTAGCCTTTTCTTCACAGGTGTCATTCCTCCACAGCAAAAGAGGAGAATCTTTCAATGTCTGATTTCGGTGCGCATGACTTTATCAGGTACTTCTAGCCTTGACCATTTCTTTTAGTTTCTTATTTCTTCTTTGAATGTAGAAAGCAATTTTGCATAGAAACATTTTGGCACGCCCAGTGGGACCCTAGGTCCTCCTTGGGTTCTTTCTTTCTTTCGTTCATTTAGGTGCATTAGGTTTCTTCCTTTTCGCCTCCTTTCGTCTCTTCTTAAACGACATCATAAGCAGAACTAAAACGAACATTTCTTTCTTTCTCGCACTTCTAGACTAGCTAAAACTCATATTCTTCGACTCTTTCTCCATTCGTCTTCATACGAACAAACATTTCGACTTGGACATTAAAACACTTTGCATTCATCTCTGTTTGCCTGCATCTTTTAGACCACACATAGTAATTAAATCGCATATTGAATTAATCTAGATCACTTGATGTTACACGACCAAACCACCTGCACAAAACAAACATTTTAACTTCCCTGAGATAAGGCCCGACTGGGATTTCATCCCCCAGCGGATACCTTACCCGTCCCGGTGACCCTACTTGGATTTCATCACCAAGGGGGAAGCCCACTCCGTTCTCTGGCGGAGTCTAAACTCTAGGCGAGGTATATTTTGGCTAAGCGAAACCAGCTAACCACTGGAATCGTGAAGTGAGGGGAGCTTGCTCCTTAGCACCAGGCCGCATACCGAACCTAACACAGACTTCTTGAGCACCATAACAAAACCCGAAACCATCCATAGACTGCTTCTTCTAGGACCTGACTCACAAAGCCAACCTTCCACTACACACATTCTAAGGCATAAGCCACTATAATCCTAATAATTTACTCTTAGTGTTCTAGGATCTGCTTGTGTCTTCATATTTTTTTAGTTCTTATCTGCTTGTTTGAGCTTGTGAGGACGTTCTTTCTTGCCTTGAATGGTTCTGACACATAGTCAAACCAAGGCTCTTCTTGACCACGCTAGCCATCAATCGCTTTCACCTACCCCGTCTATAAACAATCATATAATGGAGTTCTACTCGAAGACCGAAAGAATTCCTACTAGACTATCTCCAACCCAGACGCCTATCATCCTAGAAGGGGACCAAGATTTTGCAAGATTCTTGGACCTCAATACCGCAGCCCTCCAAAACTATCTTGCAAGAAACCCAACGCGAGACCTTTCGGGTGACATGGCGATGACATCCACACCATTCGCCACCCAACCCTTTTCGACTCAACCTTTCGCCTCAACTATTAACCCAACCATGGCCAATACGCAAAGTTTGGCCTCCCCGTCTATTTTTAGACCGACCTCCATCAGGGTTTCATTACCCCCTCAACCACCTGCAATTCAACCAAGTTCTACATCATATCAGAACTTGATTGTCTCGACCCCTCATACTCTTGCACCCACAAATGTAGGCGTGCCGACCTATCTTTCTACTAGTGCCGCCATTCAACCTCCTTTGGCAGTGCCCAGTCAACCTATACCTTCGACCTTCATAACCCAACCACCCTTAACCTCTACTTCTGCCCCTGCGACTAGTCATCCGTACATTGTACAACCAACTATGTCACACGCCTCCTCTAGCCTCTTCCAAGCACCTTACAACTTAGGGGGCGCTCAACCCGCCAATCCGTCAGCAGATCTTATCAAAATGCTGATGGATAAAATGTCCAGTCTCGAAGCCTCTATTTCTGGTTCAAGCAATACTTTGTCATATGACCAGATTTACAACGAGCCCATCCATCCTTCTGTCCCTATCCGACCATACCCCAACCATTGGGAGCTTCCTAAATTTACTCGCTTTCAGAGTAAGGAAGACCCACAACAACACTTACGGGCATTCAAACATGCCTGTTACCTTATTGCCCATGACGATGCGTTGCTTTTACGCACGTTTCCTATGTCGCTTTCTGGCCCTGCCCTTGACTGGTATAGTTCTCTTGCCAGACATTCTATCTTTTCATTCATCCAACTCGCCCAACTATTCGTTGACCATTTTTCTATCAATATCACTAAACAAGTCTCAATCACAGACCTTTACTCCATCAGGCAATTTGACGACGAATCAATAGCCGATTTTGTCGCCCGTTGGAGAAGCTTGATTAACCAGCTCTCCTTCTCCTTGCCTCAACCCGAGCTCATTGAGATCTTTTCCCGAGCATGTGTCAGTCACATCTCATCCACCTTGCGGGTTCAGACATTCCACACTTTCGACGAGGCCTTCACCATGGCCCGAAAGCTTGAACTCTGCACCATTGAAGAAGATAAGGTCAAATTGTGTAACACTAACAATGACCATTCTTCTTCCAGACCTTCTTCTGCCCACTCTCACTCCAAGGGGTCGGCAAACACTGTCATCTTTAGACCATCATCTTCAACAATAACCAACCGATCAACATCTTCAACATTAGACTACATCAATAAACATTTTCAACGTCAATCCATACAGCGTCAATTCACTCCAATCAGGGAGTCATATGCCTCTGTTTTGGATAAACTCGTCAAGAAGGGGGTCCTCAGTCTCCCTCCAATCCGACCACATCAATTCGACCCCTCAACACCTATCCCTGCATGGTACAGGGAGAATCACTTTTACAACTATCACCGTGTCAAAGGCCATGACACGGATCACTGTCAAACTTTCAAAAACATCGTACAGGACATGCTAGACAAGGGGGATCTCATCTTGGATAACCTGAACGCACCGCCCAACCAAAACCTTGACATTTTCAAGCAACCCCTTTCTAATCACCCACATACTCAAGACAACGTCCACACCATAACCAATGACCCTCAAGACCATGATATACACACGGTCGACACTATCTTTTCTCTTATCCCTGACCAACCTTTTTCACAGGTGGAAGACCTTTCTTCCCCTATACCTCCTCCACATGGCGAAGAACTTTCTTCTCCCACTTGTCCTCCCGCGACTTCTCCCATATTGGAGGACGCTTTGACCACATCAACACCAGCTGCCTCGCCTTCATCCTTATTATCATCCATAGACGATCATACCTTTTTGACTCCCCAACCACACACAGAAGCCATGACTACTCCGGTGCTCTTTCCTCTTGAAGAGCCCACACCTTCAATCCCTTCTCCATTGAGAGAAAAACCGTCCACATCTAAATCCAAACCCGCGCAGGCGTCCATCATGCCCAAAGAGATTAAACCTCTTGGTGTTCGCCCCACATCTAATCTCGCCTCGCACAAAGGTGGCCCTCAACTCAAACCAAAGAAGGCTACTAAACCACACCGGAGGCCTCCTCCCCTATCTTCGTCATTACCTTCAATCTTGGGCCCACATCCGTCTACTTTACTCGGAGTGTTTCCCACTCCCATACTTCACAGAGGTAAGTCACCTCCATTATTCTATCAACCTGTCAGACATACATCTCATCCAAACCATCGACCAACGCCTCTTACACCTCCCAAACCAATGTCACCAACCCTCTCTGCAATAAAACATCCCGACCCGTTAGCAGGTTCATATGCCTTGCTCTTACGGCAATTGTTGCAGTCCTCTCGTCTCAATCTCCCGCCTCTTAGACCATATCACTCTCTCGGACCAAAACCACCATGGTTCGATGACACTCGCATTTGTGCATATCATCGCACGCCTGGGCACGACACGGAGCATTGTCATGCCCTCAAGGTCGCCATTCGCCAATGTTTGGAGAATGACACCTCTCTTTTCGACCACGTTATCAATAAACCTTCAACACCATCCCACTCATCAACTCTCGGATCAAGGCCATCTTGGTTCGACAACTCTAAATTCTGTCATTATCATCACACTTCGGGACATGACACCGAGCGTTGTTGCGCTCTTAAAGCTGTCATTCGTCACCACCGGAAAAAGGATTCCTTTTTTATCAAGGATCCTCTTGCCCCCCGCTTTGACAAATTATCAACACCAACCCATACCTCTCCAACCTCGTCATCTAAATCGGTATCTCCACGTCAGACTAGGGTCCCTTCGCTGCCTTTAACCCCTTTATTCGACATCAACACAGTCCATCTGACCACTAAACCTCAATCGACCTTAACTAATCCATCAAACATTCTCCCTAGCCGCTGGGGGAATTCAACCTTCATCCAAACTTTGATCAATTTTTCAACACAGTCTCGACCACATATCAATCACTCTTTCAACTTAACCTCAACCAGACTAGCAACCAAACATTTAACCCGACCTCAACCAAACATTCGACCCAACCAAAGACCAAATACCAACCAATCAACCCTCGACCTACCATTGACCAACCATCACATGACCAAATCTCAACCAAACATTCGACCCAACCCTTTTATCAAAACATTCAACCTGTCTCAATCAATCAACAACCATATCAACCAACTTCACATTCACTCATCAATCAACACCTGACCAATCCGAAAAGAGGCAAATGGGGCAAGTTTGCTCCTAATTGACTCGGACCTTATCACACACAAGTATACACCAGGGACTTATCAGACCCTGAGCCTCTTAATGCGTTGCATCTGCGACCGTTCTACTGCTAGTCGAGTATTCGTCCACTTGACACTTAACTTGAGCTCGTCCCTTGAGCAATCCTCATTCCTCTTAGTCCTCCTTCCTTTCAACCCTATTCCTCTTAACAATTCCTATTAACCCTTTTATGATGTATGGATGCTTTGTCCTAATAAAAGGGAGCCCCCGACCTTCTATAATCTTGTCCATGACTCAACTTCTATTAAAAACAAATCAAGATGTCAAAACATATCCATGGTCACTATATCAATATCAAAATAAAAAAAATAGACTGCTCCCTCGAAGGACAGCTGTACTATCATTGCTGTAATAAATAGACTGCTCCCTTGAAGGACAGCTATTCAAAAGCCTTTATATTAAACAAAAATCTAGACCACTCCCTCGAAGGATGGCTATGACTAATCTGGCAATAAACAGCACTATTTTTAGAAGCTTCCCACATTGATCAGCTTCACAAACTGACCACCAAGCAAATGACATCTCTATGCAGGCTTCCCGCATTGATCAGTCTGCGCCAAAAAAAAAAAAAAAAAAAAAAAAAAAAAAAAAAAAAAACGAGTCACGGACTTGGCTTGTAGTTGTCTCAGAGTCTCCTATAAAAAGGGGCAAAGTTATCTCTACTCTTAAAACGGGTTACCCTCTTTCCTCCTATCACCTGCTCAAGGGACTTCGAGCTCACTTTAATGTCTAAGTGATTCGATTACCACTCTAACATAACTATGGTCAACGACGTCACGCATGAATGGGGCTCTTGGTTCTCATAACCCCTATCTATGCTATCTTTTTGGTCCTTGTCAATGAAAGAGCGATTCGCCTTCCGTCTTTTCTCTACACTTTGATCACATTAACCTTCATCACTTGTCAATCGACTCAGCTCAACTCTCTTTTCAGACCATCAACATGACCTAGCCTATTCACCCTAGTTTCTATGGACACCAATACACATGGAAACTATCGACCCGCCACAATTTATGTTCAGCATAAACCAATACTTGCTGAAGCATAAATAAACCTCAATTCATTTTTAGCATACCTCCATCATGAATATGGAATATTGCTAGGGATGAAAAACCCATCCACCAATGTTGCAGAATACACCATTTGGAAAAGGCTGCAACATCTTTTTTTTTTTCCTCATCATTTCATCATAACCAAGACCAATCTATCAACTATTTTAACCATCTGTCTACCATTCGGACCCTTTGTCTAAACTACATTGGTCTGAGGCCCTTCCACAGGGGCTATGTAGGCAGCACTCAGATGACATGACTGTCTTCTAGGGTTAGTTCGACCATTCTCGTTTGTTCGTCTCTCTGATGGACAAACCTTCTTGCCTTCTTTTAACCATAACCTTGCCCTTCACCACGACCCATTTCCATCCCTTTGACCCTTCCTCCCTTCTAGGGAGAACTACATCGGCCTGAGGCCCTATCACCAGGGCTATGTAGGCAGCACTCAGTTGACATGGGGTCTTCTGGGGTTAGCTCGGCCGCATCCTTTCATCCATTCATCCATCCATCGACCACCAACCATTAGAGATCATGCCTATCTCCTCCGACCTTGACCACTTCCAAGACATTGTTGCCTTGATTGTTTTTGCATGTATGCTACCTCATGACTGGTTAGTAGAATTGTGCGCAGACCTTTTTGGACCCTCACAAGTATAGGATCGCAAGCCGGTTGATCCACACTACTTGTGACTTTTTCGTGTTTCTAGGAGCACTTCCTGAGCCTGGGATACCTGGAACGCGATGACCCATTTGGAGCTTCAGCTTAGATTGAGTGACCCGATCAGCAGACGACTAAATGCTGGGGCCCGATTACTTCAATTTTGGCACTCCTCGACCCTTGACCTACGACACTTTGACCTAACCTTCTCGTGCAGTGGTATGCGTGCAATCACGACCTTTGCAGCGTTCACCCTCACCCTTTTTTCATCCGCTCTTTGTCAAATCAGCACCCGATTCCCAGTTCCCTTCCCTCGACTCCTGCTTTGAGGGGGAATACCTTATTCATACTCAGGGCATTTCGCTTCCTATTTTTGTCTTGCAGTTCATTCGAACAACCAACAAGACGAAATCAACCTTATCCCTCACCTGGGGCAATCCCTCCTATTTTTGTCTTGCAGTTCATCCAGAACAACCAACAAGACAAAAAGGGGCAAATGTAGACACCGAAATCGTGTCGACTCCCCTGGTCATTCCCTGTCTTATTCTTCTTCACCTATTTAACCCTTGTCGATCACTTGTTCCACCAACCTTGACCCTGGCAGCATGTAAAAATGAGCACAGAGCTAAAGCTAGACTCTATCCCCATTATGCATCTGCCGACGACGGTCTTTACCTGGCCGATGTCACCGACGTCGGTCACCTATCATCCGACGTCGGCAATCTTGCCGACGTCGGTCACCTTGTCGTTATCCATTATCAGTTATCATTCGGTTTCCTGAAACGGTTGACGAACCGTCTCTGGAACCGTCTCTCGCCTTCATCAGCGTCCGCCAACCATTTGAGACCATACCCCGAACGCTATTCAACCATTTTGAAACGCTGATCAATCAAACCTGAGCAATCATTCAACCAACCTGCGAACTCCGACATCAACACTCTCGCGATCAACACTCTCGGCATCAACCAATCTGCATTCAATCTGGCACTGCACAGACAACTCCAACTATGGCTTTCATTACGTCTTCTAGCAGGTAAGTATTTATTCTGTTTGTTTTATTTCTTCTTGGTTATTCTTTATCAGTTCTGTCATCTCGATTCTTCAAACCATAGACCCAGCATCCCTCGTTTACATCCCTGCCTCTGTCCAGACTAAAACCCCCCAGACTCTGTTCAGACCTGTCCCGACTCTCCCTGACCCTGTCCCGACTCTCTCAGACCCTGTCCCGACTCTCTCAGACCCTGTCCCGACTCTCTCAGACCCTGTCCTGAACCTGTTCAGACTTGTCCAGAACCTGCCCCTACCGACGCCGGTCACTACCCCGACCGACGACGGCACCTTAACCGACGTCGGCATCTTCCTTAATCAACGCCGGCACCACAGAGACCGACGCCGGCGACTGTGCAGAATAGTGCTGCATATCAGGTACGCACTTTTATTTTTTGTCATTTATTTCTGTCATTATTATCTACTTTTGTCCAATATTTTGCTTTTTTATCAGTGGGTTGATATCCTTCTAGGAAGTCTTCGTACTTCCAGGATCGGGCGTTCGCCTGACAGCCCACCATATCCTTTGACTAACATTTTTTTGTGTTTTAGCCTTTTCTTCGCAGGTGTCATTCCTCCACAGTAAAAGAGGAGAATCTTTCAACGTCTGATTTCGGTGCGCACGACTTTATCAGGTACTTCTAGCCTTGACCATTTCTTTTAGTTTCTTATTTCTTCTTTGAATGTAGAAAGCAATTTTGCATAGAAACAGTATGTACACTATCATAATTTTAATATTAGTATTAATCCTCATGGAATAATGTGAGTCCTCAACATCAACAATCATATTAGGCTCCAACATCACCTCAACATTAGTATGGTGGATATAATGCACAACAAACATAACAAAGAGAATTTATTGGGAAACAGTCACATGGTTGGGGCTTCTAATAGAATAGAGGAGGATATATCAAAGGGTACCGAGGTGGATATGAAGGAGGTCAAAATAATGATAACTAGCAAGCTCATTAGTCCATTCAATATTATTTATATGGTGAGTATAATTATTTTACATGAAATTACCCCACTAATCCTCAAAGATAGACACACTACATTTATTTTAGATTTTAATGACAACATATTGATGATTTTATATTATTAGAGAAGCAAAGGAAATAAAATATAGTGTGCAATGTGAATATAATAAATGCATAACCTAAGGAAAATGTATTAATCTAAGTAGTTACTAGATAATAACATATAGAACAAGGGTTGCCTCCATTAGTAATGTCATAAGATCATGGAATTAGGTAAGTGCAATGGGATAAATATCATGATCATACTATAGAGAAGGGATTGATGTATCAAGATACGTAGGTACTTTAATACATTCAATAGTAGAATGTGTCGAAAGGAGATGTTACAACCATTGATGCATAAAGGTATGGGCAAATTGTGCATATTATGAGACAGTAAGGTGTTGCGATTGCTCTAACATATTTTTTTAAACTACTCAATACTCTATGAAATGAATACATATCACACATTAAAAATATCTTGGATAATATTATAGAGTGCACATAAAGAGGACAAAAACATACTGAAAAGGTGATCTAGTATGTCAAAACTAATAAATTGTGGGATGTTGACTCATGAATGGACATTGAGCTTGTAGAATATGAAATTCCTAATGTAGAATTTGATTTTTGAAGTAATATCAACATGATTCCTAGATCTAATTCAGAGGCTATTGGTAGGACAAACATTAGCTACAGTCTTATCACTCTTAGTCTTATAGACTATGAGAGGGTAGAGCCAATTGGTCACCTCAAATATGTGGATATTAGAGTTGTTGAACCAAGTCTACAAAGAGATTTTGAGTTCATTGACATGAAAATAAATAAGACCCATTATTCTACCTTGTTTGGTAAGAAATGGGCTTATGATGGATAAATGACTATCAATATAGTGCATAATCAATTAGAGGCACATCAAGGGGATAAGATAGTTATTACCCCATTGAATAAATCATAACATAAAATATATGTTATCCCAAAAGAACCAGAGTCATCCTATGCATAAGATGATAATAGTTGGTTCAAAGTCAGTGTAGATACAATTAAAAATGCTCTATGAGCTATGAAATATCATCTATTTAAACCACAATTTGAGAAACACATACAACCATATACCATAAAATAACCAGTCTACAATCTAGTTCTAACAAAGGCTCCAACTTATCAATTTAAAATTGAAGGATATACCTCTTCATCTATGTGATATCCAACAAATTCAGAGGTAGATTTTCTATATAATATAGGTGCAATAATAATGGATTATACATAATGTACTCTAAAAGGTATCTTAACTTGGGAAGCAACATATTTAATAAGTGGCAACTCAAACACACATATGAAGAATTGGGCTAGAGGAGATCATGAGATATGGCCTCTATGTATGGTGTTCACCATGGAGTGCCAATTGCCACAATATTCTATGATAGAATATCTCAATCATTTTATCTTGAGGTTAGATCACCACGTACTTGATATAGATCAAAGAGTCAATGCACTCAACTATGATTTGAAAGGAACTAATACAACATGATGAGAAGTACATAGAGAATAATAATTATAATGGGATAAAGCCTATGAATTTTTATGAGCACAATTTTAGTTACCATTCGCTATTAAAATAGAGTGGCCATTCTTTCAAGAAGGCCAATGTATTGAAATACACATTAATAAATGTGTAGATATATGGTTTGCACAAGGTGTTGATCCAAGATATTGGGTGCATATTTTCAGCCACACCCTAGTGCCACTTCCAACTATGTGGTATATGTATCAAGAGCACAGGAGAGAGACTAAACATTAGGCAAAATTACAACAAGATTTTATTCAAAATTTTATTTTGATGATGACAATCCAATAGTGCATAATGAATTCCAAAAATTGAATTTTTCTATGTTACATCTAGGTGGAATATTTGGGAACTATGAAAAACTCATCATTGTAGCAAGAAGTGTCGACACCTAAATCTGGCCACTGATAACCTCCAATCAGGTTTTTGACCAATTTCCACCAAAATGCACAATTTGGACTAAAAACATTAAAAAACATTAAATGAGTTGAAATTGATATATTAAAATTCTAATTTTGGCCAAAGTGTCATTAAATGGGGCAATGCAATTTATGGGCCAGCTAACTTTGATCAGATCAATTCAAGTCAAAATGTCAATTTTGCACCTAGGTGTTTTGGATTGCTCTTTTCTGTCAAATTTATTATATGAGATGTGTGCCTTTGTTATTTTGTGTTGACAACATAATAAATGGGATAATTGATCCAATGCATCTGACATGACATCTTAATTCCAATCCAATCAAATTTTGGACCAATAACAACATATTATGACCAATTTGAGTAATTTATGCACAAAGAGCCAAGGTTTGCATCAAAGTGATTAATCATGCTTAAGAGATAATTAAAACCAAATCATGAGCCTAATTAATAATTCCATGGAAATTTTTGAATAATTTATTTTTGGAAATGAATATTGAATATCTACATCATCAGGGGACATCATTTCTTGGGAAGACATCCGTAGGCCATAAATGGATAAAATATCAAGGTTAGCCCCTCCCATACCTTATTAAGACCCTCCATGCCTATTCAATGCCATTTTTATCCCAAATATTGATGGAATTATTTATGAATTTTTATTATAAAATTGGATTAATCCTTAGCCACACATCTCCATCTTGAGATGGATGGTTCAAATTGATTCTGACTATTTTGCAAAATCTATAAATAGGATGCCTTACCTATTGATTTTTAAGCTCTCATATGCCAAAGTTATAATATTGAATTGATTCCAAATATTCATGTAAATTAATGTTATAATGCCCAAATATTGATCCAATCCAAGACAAGACAAATCCAAATATGGTGCCAAGGAGAGATGGAGGTAGCCACACTTAATTGATGTAGACTTCATGAGCACAAAGCCAAGAAAGCCACTACAAAAAGAATTTTAGATCATCCAAGGAAGGTTAAGGAAGGTCTTTATTTCATGTATTAGTTTTGTTTCCATTTAGTTTGTTAACTAAGCTATCCCTATTAATTAGGCCTAGAGATATCATGCTAGTGTGTTTATTTCATTTTATTTTCATTTTGAGACTAACACAATCCTAACCATCCTCTCTTGAGTAAAATTCCTAGTTCACATAATGACACGTCCGGTGGGATCCTAACTCCACATATTTGATCACAAAACTCTTTAAATAAAACTACTAATCCTTTCCATATAGGATTTTGGAGTGAGAGGGCCAAAAAGAGTGAAATTTTAAGTTAAAATTCCATTTTTAGCAATGTTTTTATTCCTATAAAACTTGGTTTTTCTCTCTATTATGATATCACTGCTCACATAGTAGAGATTTTGTGTGAACAAAATCATTATTTTCTAAATAAATTTTTTTTAGACTTGACCAACAATATCATTGTCCAAAATAGTGATATCATCCTTTTAGGTAGTGATATCATTCTTTTGGGTAGCAATTTTATTTTGTTGGGCAACGATTTCATCATTTTGGGCAGTAATTTTGCATAATAGTGATTTCATCATATGAACAATGATTTTGTGTTTTTATGTTTTTTGACTGGTAAATAATAATTTCATTTAATAGTAGTGATATTGTTCATCTGTGCAGTGATTTTGTAGGTAAATAACAATATTGTGTTTTTTTTTTGGTCTGACCCATAACAGTGATATTATTGTCTAGTAATTGTTATTTTGTAGGGAAATAATATGATTGACTATGTAATTGTGATTTCAAAATAGAGAGATCATTTTAAGAAGATGTTTCACTCATTTTCAAATTAGCTTCAAAGTTAAAGGACACTCTAACTTTTTCATTGCAGGGACAGCTTGGAATTTGTTAAAACATGCTTTTTAGACCTTTTTGAAAGTTCAAAATGGATTGGGAACCTTATTTTTAGTGCTTAAAGAAGAATTTAGAATCTTTTAAAATTATAAACTTAAGACCAAGGGGTCAAAAGAACACCACCTAATCTTTCTTTTGGTGTTTAAAATTGAATTCACTTGTCAATTTTTGTCTTCAATAGTTGTTTAAACTTAGAATTTGATTGACAAAAAGAGAGATGTTGCATTTATGCTCTTCCATCCATCCCATTTAAGGAACTTTTGGAATCAAAAGTGTCATCATTATTGCAAACATTCCTAGTCCAAGGCATAGAAAGAATGCCATCTAAAGCACTCCCCAAAAACTTACAATAGTTTGGGTGATCTTGAAAATGACCCTAAAGTCTTTCTCTTATGTTTTTTATTTCATTGCATCTTGGATTGTGAGGGGGACTTCATCACCTCCCACAATTTTTATAGGGAATCTTTGACCTGGGGTTTCATCTCCCATCACTGACTTCATCCACTCCTAATAGGATTAGAGGTTTGAGTAGTTAAACCACCTTCTAGTGTTGGAGTTGCACACGGGACGTATCTACACTTTGGACATCACACTACATTGAACAAGTGATGGATGTAGTAGTTGCAAAAAGGATAAGACCTTTTTGAAACAAGAAAAGTGCCATAGACACTCAATTAAATTATTTTGATTTGCATGTGATATGAAAGTCATTATGTAATTGATGCCCCTAGAAATGATAAAAAACTTGTAGATCTTAAGCAAATCCCCTCTTGCTATGGAAGTATTGTTAGTGTAAGGTGCACCTCAAGGTCCATTTTGTAGTGTTATAATTTGAGAGAAAGGGGATGTAAAAATCCTAATATATAATGCACATTTTAATTTTTAGATGAACATTAAAAGCATCTCAAATGATGTATATTGATCGATTCCAATAATACCAAGCAACCTTGTCAGTTTAGGACTTATGAGCGATTAATTAGTTGGTTTTATCCTGGATTAAAGTCTTGTTTGGAGTCAAAACTTGGTGTGAACAAATGATACAAACCAAAAAACATGGCCCTCATTTTCCTTTGAATAAATAGGCATTATTCTACAAAACTTGGAGTCATATCATCCACTTAGGCACATTTATGTGGCCCAATTAAGTCTAGACTTCTACCAAACATTATTTAAGTCCTTCATTTATAACTTAAATACAAAATTGTACCTTCATAAGCTCATAGGGTTGATGTGTTAAGTGGGCTCTCCATTTTCACTAAACTTGAGGGAGCCTACGTTCAATTTCAAATTTGGGTTGAAGTCCATTTAAGACTCATAATCATTATCACCACTTGATAGACTTAAGTCATTTTGTGCTAAACACTTGCACTTTGAGTCTATGCACCAAACATTTTTGTTTTACCATCATATTTCCATTAAGATCAATTGAATGCATATTTTTTTTCCTTAGATATAGTGTCAACACTTTGAAGGTATGCATGTCATTTAAGTTAATAAAGGTAGTGTTACACTACCAAATTTGTGAGAAACCATCTTTGCCTTAGAGAGTTTTTTAAACAAATATTTTTTCATGTCTTTCGAGTATTCTATCATTGTTACATTGCCTAAAACATTTCAAACATTGTTTCATAGACCATCTTGCATAGAGTTCAAATTTATGCACATTTTTCAAGCCAATTTGAGGGTACCTTTGTGAATATTTGTCTAGCATAGATACACCGTTCACATTTGTTTATCCTATTTGTCAAAACAACCAAGTTTTATTCCATTATTTGTGAGAAAACAAACTATCCCTAAAGTGCCTTTTATTTCATACCTTATACCTATTTAATTAAGTTCATGTCCAAAATTCAAATGCCTAGTTTTTATTAGAATTGTTTTAAATCCATTAGATTAAAATCTCATCTATTTCAAAGTCTAGATTTTGACATTGATTGGCCAAGAGTCCTAACACATGCCTTGTTTGAGCCTCGCTTTTGATGCCGCATTTGGCTAAAATACCTAGCAATGGTTTATTTCTTAGATTAGAAAATTTGAAATGCTATGACCTTAGAGTTTGGCATTTTTTATTTTTGATCCATTTACTTAATCTTTTTGTATAAGATGCATATCATTAGATACTTAATGTTAGCTTATTTTATCATAAATCATTGCATAAACCTCTCCATCCTTTTGATGAATCTAGACCAAGTTTTGAACATCATCTTTTTGACATTGTCTTTTTAGAGTTTGTATAACTATCTTCCCTTTCTATCACAAAACATTCACTATGGATCCCAACATGTATTCCTACACTTGTAGTGGACTCATGTATAATCCATGGGTTAGTAATATGGTTTCACAAGAAGACATGGTGCAATACCCTTATGTAGATAATATTAATAATGAGATGGATCCTTATCCCTCTTATAATACTCAAATAGGGGGATAAAACCAAGATCCATTGGCTAACTATTTGGTTAATATGCCACCATATTTAGAATAAGACCAAAAACAAATTGTACAATACCTTGCTATGATACCTGTTGTTGAAGAACCTTTTCCTCAACAAAAATACTCTATTCTATGCACCTTATACATATGATCCTTATTTTTTTGAAAATCATTTATTGGAGAATAAAGACAATATTTTGATTAGATCCATAGAGGTGGGGGCCAAGTTTTCGGTAGACTTCCCCCATGAAAGTTTACCAAGTCTAGTAAGAATGCCTCACAACATATTGTATAGTCAACATGCTTCTTCTATCAATCCTTTAGCTCTTATCCAAATGACATATCAGGGCCCTAATATGCCTAACAAAGGAAAGAACCTCATGGAAGACCACTTTAAAAAAATGCAGGTAGCATATCAAACCTGTCTAAATCTAACATGCAATTTCAACCAAATGACCATGGTGAGTAAGCCTCTTATTGACTTAGTTACTTCAATAGGAGTTTTGATAGATTTAACTAGTCAAGACAATCAAGATGTATACCCATTAATGCAAAATACTTTGATTGACATCTATTTCGTATGCCAACCATCAAAGAAGTATCTTCTAATTTTATGAATAATAGTGGATAAAACACAGGGTATAATGCGCAAACAACATATAATCCAAATCAAAGAGGTGTTAATACACAAGTAGCTAGCCAAAAAAAATTGCCTTTAGTTAAAACCACAAGTGGATTGCAAAATTAGGGAGTAGGAGTTTCTACATCGCAATCTCAACCATCCACTTCTTCAAGCACACAACCAATAGGATTAGGTAGCTAGCCATCAACCAATGTCATGCCTCAACAATAAAATATGATGAATCCAACTCCTCCTCAATTAATGATGAGTATTATTCTAAAACAATAGGTACAATATAGTGTAACAATGAAATAGAGGCTGAATATTTTACCACCTCAATAGGGGGTAACTAATGTTTCACCTCATCAGGTACTATCAAACATACCTCTTCAATCATAGGCTAGTGTGTCAATTCAAAACCAAATTCTGTCTAACCAAAAATGTATAACTATTGGTCAATGATAGGTGCTAAATCTCCAATAATAATAAAATTACTAATAGGGATTTGTGCAACAAGGAATTTCTAATATTTCTTAAGTACCTACTAGGCAAAAATTACCTTTGGTTCAAAATGTGCCACTTATTTAAAAGCAAGGTCTTGGTTCACAATTTCCCACTCAATAACAAGGTTTTATTAGTTTTTACCATGTCCCTTTTCAACTACAATAGACATAGTATGGTTACATCCCTCCATCCCAACATCAAAATCCTCCAAATCAAACCTTCATTGCCAACCCAAACCAAAATATTGCACCATAACACATGCAATTCCAACATTCAAACCCTAATCTACGTATGTGTATTCTTGGTCCATTTACCAACTGATCCATTATACCCCAACAAATATCTCCATTAAACCCTAGTTTAAGTGCTCCAATTATGACTGCTTAACCATCTACCTAGGCCAATATTCCCACAAGTTACCTAGAGTAAGAATTACAAGTGAAAGATGCAATTGCTGCCATCCAAGTTGGGAAATAGGGTAAAAAATTTAAGTTGGATGATGTGTGTTCTTATCCTTTTAACATGAGCTACTTATATATTCCATTTCCTCTAGGATATGAGCCCCTAAATTTTTATAAATACAAGGTCAAATGTGACCCCAAATCCCATTTAACAAAATTCTTTGTCGCATGCCACTTATTTAAAAGCAAGGTCTTGGTTCACAATTTCCCACTCAATAACAAGGTTTTATTAGTTTTTACCATGTCCCTTTTCAACTACAATAGACATAGTATGGTTACATCCCTCCAACCCAACATCAAAATCCTCCAAATCAAACCTTCATTGCCAACCCAAACCAAAATATTGCACCATAACACATGCAATTCCAACATTCAAACCCTAATCTACGTATGTGTATTCTTGGTCCATTTACCAACTGATCCATTATACCCCAACAAATATCTCCATTAAACCCTAGTTTAAGTGCTCCAATTGTGACTGCTTAACCATCTACCTAGGCCAATATTCCCACAAGTTACCTAGAGTAAGAATTACAAGTGAAAGATGCAATTGCTGCCATCCAAGTTGGGAAATAGGGTAAAAAATTTAAGTTGGATGATGTGTGTTCTTATCCTTTTAACATGAGCTACTTATATATTCCATTTCCTCTAGGATATGAGCCCCTAAATTTTTATAAATACAAGGTCAAATGTGACCCCAAATCCCATTTAACAAAATTCTTTGTCGCATGCCACTTATTTAAAAGCAAGGTCTTGGTTCACAATTTCCCACTCAATAACAAGGTTTTATTAGTTTTTACCATGTCCCTTTTCAACTACAATAGACATAGTATGGTTACATCCCTCCATCCCAACATCAAAATCCTCCAAATCAAACCTTCATTGCCAACCCAAACCAAAATATTGCACCATAACACATGCAATTCCAACATTCAAACCCTAATCTACGTATGTGTATTCTTGGTCCATTTACCAACTGATCCATTATACCCCAACAAATATCTCCATTAAACCCTAGTTTAAGTGCTCCAATTGTGACTGCTTAACCATCTACCTAGGCCAATATTCCCACAAGTTACCTAGAGTAAGAATTACAAGTGAAAGATGCAATTGCTGCCATCCAAGTTGGGAAATAGGGTAAAAAATTTAAGTTGGATGATGTGTGTTCTTATCCTTTTAACATGAGCTACTTATATATTCCATTTCCTCCAGTATATGAGCCCCTAAATTTTTATAAATACAAGGTCAAATGTGACCCCAAATCCCATTTAACAAAATTCTTTGTCGCATGCCAACTAGTGGCATATAGTGACATATATATTTTGTTGTTGTTCCCATGGAGTCTAGTAGGACAAGCCTTGGTGTGGTTTTTAAAGTTGCCCAAGAATTTAGTAATGAATTTTTATGACCTTTAATAAAAGTTTGTGCAACACTTTTCCTACAACTTTGAACATGATATTTCATTAGTCGACTTGACACAAGTAAAGAAAAAAATTGATGAGAGTTTTATGAGTTATCTATAGTGGTGGAGATCCCTTATAAGTTGATTCACCCATAGTTTACTAGATAAATAATTATCTACTATGTTTACTAAAAATTTTCATAATGAGATAACTTATCATCTAGAACTACAATGTGTGCATACTTTCAAAAAGATCATTGACAAAGGTTTGTTGATCGAGTGAGTGATAATTAATAAAGGAGTCATCAAGCTTAATTCAACTAATCAGAACCAAGGTACAAATTAGGGAAGTGGCCAAAAACAACATCCAATCCAAGTGCAAGCATCACAACTAGCATAGGCTAATAACTAAGATAGACCAAAGCAATTCAACCATAATAAGAATGTTGTGGGAAATAGAGTAACTAAGTCACACCATGTCCAAATAGTGCAAACATCATCTTCTCAACTTGTACCACCTTTTTAGCTTACTCATACTTGAAAACCTCTTTAACCAATGCCACAAGTGCAACAACCAAGACCTGCATAACAAATTCCATAACCCTCCTCTAAGGAGAAATGTGCCCACATGTCATGTTTTTATTGATCTTGGAGTGCCTATTGAGTCTATATTTCACAAAATTTACACTACTAATTTGATTAGTTTACCTATACCAAAGCATTATCCTCAAGGCATTCCTCATCCTAATTGATACCATGAGAATGAATTCTATGAATATCATCAGGTCAATAGGCATAATTTACAAAATGTGTGAAATCAAGCATTTGATTGAGAATATGTTAGAAAATGGGGAGATCACATTAGATGGTGGTTCTTCCACTTCCAATCAGACTCTTTTCATCTAGCAAAACCCTTTTCCATAGCATAACTAGTAACAACAATGACAATAAAAATAACTAGTGCAACAACATAATCAACAGTATCAAAACTAAAGGCCAAACTAGCAAAACCAACAACATCAAAATAATGGACAAAACCAAGGTCAAAATGGTAACAACCAATAAACCTACCATGTAGTTTCACATAAATAAAATAGGGTTGTAGGTCATATTCTAGGGGGTAGTGTTAATACCATCTCCATTAATCTTAGATAGAGCACCACTCAATCTAGACCATTAATAAATAATGCCATTCATCCAAATGACATGGATAATCCTTCTTTGACTTGGGACCGCATGTAGGTAAACTAGAAAATTTTGATTTCCACTTTTGAACCTTATATTGATATCTCATCCTTACCCTATGACCACACATAAGTGTATAAACAACTGAGACTTATCTTATCTGGTCCCACACCATCACCATCATTTATTAGCAATCATGGTCCTAAATTCAATCTTGATTGTGCAATCACAACTCAGAGGTCAAGGATTACCATCCTAGGCCCACAACCATTTGCCACTTTGCCCATTATCCAACTAGCCATTCAACCTTAGAATAAGCCATTTACCATTGACTCAAAAAAGAAGTTTGATATTGTGGAATAACTACAGAAGACACTAACCTAAATCTTTATTTTAAGTTTGTTGAGAACATTAACAATCCACAAGAACATTTTGAATGAGTTCTTAACCCAATCTACTATTGCCAATGATATATCCCTTGATAAATTTCAAGCTTTGTTTGGACACCTAGCTTCCACCCAATAAGTCACATTCAACCAAAGCAATGTCTTCCCTTGGCCTGCTCTATGATAATCCATTATACATAGAAGTTTATATAAAGTCGCATAAAGTGAAATGTGTCTTTATAGATAATGGATCAGGCCTCAACATAGTATCTCTAAAGCTCATCAAGCTTCTTGGGTACACAATGGTAGATCTCTAGCCAGAAATAATAACTATCAAAACCTACGATAATCAGGAGAGATTCATAAGGCACCATTAGCTTGCCAATTATCATTGGGACTTTAACCTATGATAGACTTTACCATGTGATTGATCTTGAGTTATTATATAATATGCTTATAGGTAGGCCTTGGTTACATGATATTCATGTAGTCTCATCAACTTTGAACCAATGTATCAAGTTCTCCCATTTAGGGATGAAAGTGAATATTCTAAGAGATTTACACCCATATGAGCATTACAAACATCATAAGGTTGAGTTTCAAATATATAATTACCAATACAACATGAATCCAATTTCAAATTAGTATAAAGGAAAGGCCATACTTATTGATTCTCTAGAAGACAACTATATAGATCCTAATACCTTGGATTCCCATTCCCACATGTCACCTCCTAAAGCTTCCAATCATTACACTATTTTAGCTCATGGCCCAAGAGCATATTTAATGCATGATACCTTTCATATTTCCAATCTTCCTCAAAATCCAAAGGACTTTGGAAGACCTAAAGTTACCCCACATATGCATTAGAAATAAAAGAGAAAAAATAAAGGACATGTCATGTTTGTACCAACATCTAGCCTAGATTCAAACCCTTGTCAGGATCTTGCTCCACCAATTAGAGCACATATGATTACTTCTTGTATTAGCAACTAAACACGGAATTTAACTAGAATGATAAGTAACTAGAAATATGAAACAACACAGGAATATGAGAGACAATACACAATTGTATTAATAATCACTCAGAAGAAAATACAATAAAGAAGATGCCACTTCTTCTTCCACCTCAAAGGCTCGCCACACCTCAAGACCTTCTTCCCTCTCTCTCACAGTCACAACAATCAACTCCAATACAGAGTTGATGTTCACCTCCACCAGTCAGAAACAATGCTGCCAGTACACCAAGTACACAACCATACTCTAAGTAGATCTCCTGCTCTCTGTTGCTACCTGCAAATCACTAGACCTTACTCACCGTTGTAGATCTCCAAAGGAAGCCATGCACACCTACTAACCAAGATCATATAAACACAAAGAACCCTTCTGATTCTCCAAACCAGCACCCACACTTGGTACTGTGGCACTAGGAGGAACACACCATTGCTCTCCTCTCTCTGAAGGAGCTTATTTTGCTCTCTTACTCTCTAGCACTAGTTTACAATACAACCCATGAGTCTATATATAGATCTCATGCTTACAATAATTAGACTATCTTAATTATAATAATTAGACACGCAACTCAAGATTTTAATTAGCCTTTAACATGCAAACTAATAGTCCAAAAATAGACTCTCTGAAATCAACATGCAAACTGCATGTTCACACACACAGGTTGCCGACGTCGGCTCCTCCCTGACCGATGTTGGCCGACTGGTAACCAACATCGGTTGCTTCTTCACTACTATCTGACTAAATTCGATTGATCAAATTGACATCGGTTTCCCTATAACTCATTTTACAACTCTCTGTAACCTCCGTAACTCCTCTTGTTTGCATCTTGGTGAAGCTTTTAGCTCCACAACCTAATAATCTCCCACTTAGAGATAAACAATTGCACCTGTACCTGTACCTGTACACCATCTAAATTATTCCTTGGCTTGTATCCCTCTTCAAGATCAATCCTGAAGACCAACCACCACACAACCTGTGATGCTACACTTGTCATCCAAGTAACCTGCCACATCCAAACCTACAACCCATGTAGTGAAGACCTTGACCCTGCATAACATGTTAACCTACTACTAATCCATCTCAAATACCTAAGAATCCACTGAACTTCCCTCCAGTACTCCTTCCCCAAATTGGCTCCATACTTTCTGACAACCCCCACTGCTTGGGAAAACTTAGGTCTACACTAGACCTCATGTGATTTTGAACCCTGTTCCAAGCTAAGCTTGAACTGTCCAACCCTTGGTGTGCTTACTGATTTTGCATCCTGCATCTTGAACCTCGCCAACACCATCTTCACATCAGCTCCTATTGGAGACCAAATCTCCATGTCTCTTATGCCAAATAATTTGGCTGCTCCAAATTCTTCATGACATGCCACTGAACTAACCTTACCCTTAGCTTAGCAAAACCCTGTATCTCTAAACCTATAACTAGTATACCATTCACATACAGTAACAAGATAATGTCGTGACTCATCATCCACCTGGTAAAGATAAACACAATGGTTACACTGACATTGACTGAAGCCTTGCTTTGTCATCCACCTGTCAAAACCTATACCACTATCCTACAGCTTCCTCAAGACCTTATACCTTGGCCTTTTGTCTCACGTGTCCATCCACTCTCTTCTTTAACTTGGGAATCCATTCCTCTATTAGTGATTTCTTCCAGCTGATAACTCCACCAACAAAACACCTGTTTGGTTCTTCTCTAAGGACTCACACTCCTCATCCATGCCAAACTCCCACTGTTTCTGGATTCTACCTGTATTGCCTCTTCACATCTTCCTGGTTCTCGACCATCAGTAACCAACAAATAAAGAAGGTGAACAATGAATATGAGTTTCACTTACCCTTTCTGACCTCCATATAAGCATTTGAGACTTATTGACAGCTTGTTGTCTACCCACCATCCGTTCCAGTGACCGATCTCGGCCATCTCCTAGTCTGCATCTGACCGACGTCAGTTCCCTACACTGACCCTGACTACTGACATCGTTTCCCTAGCTGACGCTGGTATCCCTTCTACTGACGTCAGTTCCTATTTGATTGATGTCAGTCTTCTTGTTGTTGATGTCAGTTACTATTTGACTGATGCCAGTACCTGTGTTTGCCTATGAGTGATAACTTTTTACCCACGAGCTCCTTTTGGGTCAAAACCCTATTCAAATCAACACAGCCCTGCTCAAAATAATTTAGTCTCCTCATCTGATCTCTGTCCGTCATCTCCTCCATGAACACCAAGGCTTTCCAATTCTTAAGTTTGTCAAAGATATTTGTCTTTTGCTTAAGGACATGCATTCCCCTCCTACATATGTGACCAAGCCTACAAAGCCACATCTCTATAACAAAAGGTGAATCAGTAATATAAGTAGATAGATAAAGGATACCTACTTTCTTACCACCATCTAATTCAAGTGTATCCACTGTGAGAGTTACAATGCATCTCCCATCACCCAACTTTTCTGAAGAAATTAGACTCATCTCCAAGACTGGAACCTGCATGACCTTCTTTAACACCTATGTGTTATCTATCTGCAATTTCAGCTTCACTTTCCCTTCATCAATAATCTGACAAGGCTCACCAACCCCTAAATAAATCTCTCCAAAGTCTCCAAAGACATACCTATGAAAAGATGCTCTATTTTGGGTTGCATGGAAAGAGGCAAAAGAATATATAAACAAAGATTCTACTTTATCCAAAGCAACCTATGCAACATCACCTGCAACATCTACTTCTACACACTGATCTTCTACCGACCAACAATCTACCTTTACCTACTCTTTCTTTCCATTAATCAGACCATTCATGCTATTCAATTTCTCCATTCGTAGCTTACTTTCTTCTACCATTGCTATACTCCCACTCAATCTGAAACCCCTGAGAGTGACCTATAATCAACAAATACTACCAGATTTGAAACCACCTATTAGTAACCCAACCTGGCTTTGATACCACTTGTCAGGATCTTGCTCCACTAATTAGAGCACATATGATTACTTCTTGTATTAGCAACTAAACACAGAATTTAACTAGAATGATAAGTAACTAGAAATATGAAACAACACAAGAATATGAGAGACAATACACAATTGTATTAATAATCACTTAGAAGAAAATATAATAAAGAAGATGCCACTTCTTCTTCCACCTCAAAGGCTCGCCACACCTCAAGACCTTCTTCCCTCTCTCTCATGGTCACAACAATCAACTCTAATACAAAATTGATGTTCACCTCCACCAGTCAAAAACAACGCTGCCAGTACACCAAGTACACAACCGTACTCTAAGTAGATCTCCTACTCTCTGATGCTACCTGCAAATCACTATACCTTACTCACCATTGTAGATCTCCAAAGGAAGCCATGCACACCTGCTGAGCAAGATCATACAAACACGAAGAACCCTTCTGATTCTCTAAACCAACACCCACACTTGGTACTGTGGCACTAGGAGGAACACACCATTGCTCTCCTCTCTCTGAAGGAACTTATTTTGCTCTCTTACTCTCTAGCACTAGTTTACAATACAACCCATGAGTCTATATATAGATCTCATGCTTACAATAATTAGACTATCTTAATTACAATAATTAGACATGCAACTCAAGACTATAATTAGCCTTTAACATGCAAACTAACAGTCCAAAAATAGACTCTCTGGAATCAACATGCAAATTGCATGTTCACGCACATAGGTTGCTGATGTCGGCTCCTCCCTGACCGATGTCAGCTGACTGGTAACCGACGTCAGTTGCTTCTTCACTGCTATCTGACTGACGTCAATTGATCAGACCAACGTCGGTTGCCCTGCAACTCTCTGCAACCTCTGTAACCTCCGTAACTCCTCCTGTTTGCATCTTGGTGAAGCTTTTAGCTCCACAACCTAACAACCCTTTCAAGGGAGATGAATCATGGTTATACAATGACAATAAAGATGATTGTTATAAGAGTGAAAAGTATCCTATTCCCAATAGGATCATGGAGAATCAATATTATGAAGGAAGAGGCCTCAGACCAAATCAACAAGGAACCATTGAGCTAATTTCCATGACCAAATACAAAAGACCTTATGGACTTAGATTTAAACCACTTGGGGGTGACCCCACATATCTTATTCATGTTACATCACTGATGAATAGTGATGATTATGCCAATAGCAAAGTAAAGTCTGATCATAGACTTATCTTTGATGACCTAGCTGAGACTAACCTATTTGATAATAATGCCATTTATACCCTTACCTCAGTAATTTATCAAAACCCATTACCATTATACTATCCCCAACTAATAGATTGGGACCAACAAGAATCTAGTTTATCGATAGATGAGTTTTAGAATGATGAGGAATTATATGATTTTCTAGGCCTTAGAGACAATGTTCCATTGGGAGATCATAAATCAAGATTCTCAATCAAATTAGATCCTAAAGCCTATTTTGGAGAGTGGGTGAACACCCTTAGCCAAATTTTTTTTTATAAAACATTGAGGTCCCAAATTAAAAACCTCTTTGAGGTACTTTCTAATTATGGAAAAATAAAAGATAAAGCCCAATCTAGTGGTGAAAACATGTTTTAGGCACCATTAGATGGGGGTGTTCATTCTTCTTCAAATTTAGACCAGGAAACCACCAATGATGAACTTACCTATGGATTTGAGTTTAGTTTTGAGAAACAACAAGTGTTTGATCAAATTCTTCAAGAATTTTTGACTATTTTTGTCATATGGATAGATATCCTATTGGGGGATTTAGATTCATCATGACTAGGAGAAGTTGAAGAGTAAGTCCTAACAGAGACCTTGATATAGTCTGATAGTTCCAGTCTTTGCCTACTATCCTAGAAGATAGTTCAACCCTTCTAGTAAAAGATACAATAGAGGTAAACATTAGGACTCCATTGGAATTTAAATGGATAAAATTAGGCACATCCCTCAACAAGGAGGAATGTGAAGTCTTTAAATATCTATTGAGAGAATTTGTAGATATCTTTGCATGAGCTTATTCTGACATGCCAGGTTTAGACCCCACCTTAGGTTTACATCACCTTATGGTAAATCCTAATTCCAAACCAGTTAATCAAAAGTTACACAAGATCATCTTAGTATTATTATATTAGTAAAGATAGAGTTGGAAAAACTCTTAGAAGTAGGTTATATTCAATCCATTGACTACTCAGAATGGATATTTAATGTTGTACCTATTAGCAAAAAACTTGAAGGAATCAAAATCTATACTAATTTTTGAGACGTAAACAAAGATTTCCCTAAGCATGACTTTCCATTGCCTAATATTGACATGATTATCGACTTCATAATAGGTTATTAAATGCTTTCACTCATGGATGGATTTTTAAGATACAACTAGATCATAATAACACCAAAAGATCAACACAAAACAACATTCACCACTCCATGGAGAACATGTTGTTATTAGGTAATGTCATTTGGTCTTAAGAATGCTAGAGATACATATCAAAGATTCATGACTAACATATTCCATGATATGATGCATGATATTGTTGAAGACTACGTCAATGACATATTAGGCAAATAAAAAACTAGGGATGACCATCCAACAATGCTACATAGAATATTTGAAAGATTGCATGAGTACAAAGTCTAATTGAATCCAAATAAATGTGTGTTTGAAGTAACATCAAGAAAATTACTTGGATTCATCATGTCTCATATGGGCATTGAATTTAATCCATCCAAAGTCCAAGCTATAACAGAGATGTCACCACCAACCAATTTGAAGTAGCTTCATAGTTTTTAGGGCAAGATCCAGTCAATCTAATGCTTCATATCTTAGTTAGCAGACAAGTGTCATCCATCTACACATATTATAAATAATGGATTTACATTCCACTGGGATAATCATTTCCAAACAACTTTTTAGTAGCTAATAATTACCTAACAAATTTGCCTATTTTATTACCCCTATGCCAGGGAAACTATTTTTGTTGTACCTATCAACTACATATAATGCCTTAGGGGCACTTCTATCTTGACATGATGAAAATATAAAAGACCATGTCGTATACTAATTCATCCATACATTGGTCATGCATGAACACAACTATACACCTATTGAACAATCTTGTTTACCCATGGTATTTGTAGCTCAAAAATTATGACACTACATGTTGAAAAATAAGACCATGGTCATTTCAAAAGTAGATCCACTCAAGTATCTACTATCTAAAAAAAAATTAAAAGGTAGAATGGCCAAATGGATCATGCTTGTTAGTGAGTTTGACATCAAATATGTTAATAAAAAATCCATTAAGGGGCAAGTTATTGTAGACCAGCTTGCTGAAGCACCCCTTATAGACATTAAGCCACTCACATTCCAATTTCTTGATGAATCCATAATGACCATCATTAACATACATCTTAAAGAATAGCATTGAAATATATGTTTTGATGGATCATTCATGGCACATGGATTAGGGGTAGGGCTTTTATTTATTACACCATAGGGGGATCTAATCAATAAATCATTTAGGATCAGTTTTCCTTGTACCAATAACATGGCCAAATATGAAGCACTTATTGCAAGGATTCACCAAGTGATACAATGGAATGTATCTCATCTCAAGGTTTATGGTGATTCTTAGTTAATCATCAATTAGGTTATAGACCACTTTCAGACCAAAGATGATAAGTTGGTTCCATATAAGGCCATGGTTGACACTTTCAAACAAAACACTATTGACATTCAGTTTGAGCATATACCAAGGGAGGTAATAGAAATATAGATGATATGGCCACTAATGGATATTTGATTCAAAAAATAGACAGAGATAGAGAGTATCCATCCTTCATCAAGAACTTATTCACACCAGCTCATGAGCCTTCCACTATCATGATGATTTGTGATATTGTTGGTCCTAGTTTTATCTGGTACTTAGAACTTTACAACTACCTTCATGACTAAGTTTTACCACCTAAAATATCTCAAAAATAAACCAAAGCCTTTATCCATCATTACACTCATTATACTTTACTTGGATCAACCCTCTACCACCATAATTTTGATGGAACTTTACTTTAATGTTTAACTTTGGTAGAATCTACACTAGCATTATGGGAAATACACAAAGGAGTATGTAGATCCCACTCTAGTAGGGTAGTCTTATCTAAAAAGCTTTTATGTACTGGTTATTATTAGCCCATAATGGATGCAAATATAGTTGTATATGTAAAGAAGTATAACAAATGTCAACGAGATGCCAATCTGATTCATGCCCCAGTGAAGACTTTGAAACCAATGTTGACACGTGGCCATTTTATACATGGGAACTCAACCTCATTGATAAAATCAATCCTACATATTCATATGGACATAAAAATATCCTTACCACCATTGAATATTTCACTAAGTGGGTTGAATCTATACCCTTCACTTACATGATTGGAAAGTAAATTTCCAAGTTTATTTTCAACCATATCATCTACCGCTATGGTATCCTCTCTGACATTATATCTGATAATGGAGGATCATTCAAGAACAAGGATGTCAACAAGCTATGTGTTGAGTATAAAATCACACAACATTTTTCTAAAACATATTAACCTCAAGGTAATGGTCAGGCTGAGGCATCCAACAAAATAATTGTTAAAATTCTCAAAAAAAATTATCAATAATGTCGGTCACAATTAACACCTTCATATATTCCATGCCCTTTAGGACTACCATACCAATCATTGTACCCCCATAGGAGCCACTCCATACTATTTATGGTATAGAGGCCATCCTTCCTATTGAGGTCAAGTTGTCATCTCTATGCATCTTTTTCAAGCATGTCTTAGATGACCATGACTATCAAGTAGCTCACTTGCAAGAGTTAAACCTAGTTAATGAAAAATACATAGTTGCACTCAATAATCTTTAGGAATATCATAACTAACTCAAATGCCACTAAAATCAATGTGTTAAGTATAAAACATTTGAGCTTGGTGATCTTATTCTTAAAGAAAACCAAAAGAATACCATGGCTGAGAAGAAGCATAAAGGAAAATTTAAACTAAACTAGATAGGGCCTTTCATCATTACTATAGATTATGGATCAAGAGCATACAGGCTCACCACACTAGATGGAGATGAACTCCTGGAGTTGATGAATATTATTCACCTCAAGTGGTACTATGCTTGAGCATTATGGTGCATTATCTATGAGGACCATTTTAGTTGTGCCACTTTATCACTATTCTTCTTTATATAAATATCATTCTTATCATTCCTCTTAGCCTATTAATTATCAATTTTACCATTCCATTCTATTGACCCAACATGTTTTGAATCCTATCTACCTAGCTTGTTTGACTTTGGTTTCGCCAATAGTTGCACATTTTTAGAACTAATGAATATGATCAATTTCAATAGTTGTTTTGAGCATTTTAGATAGAGATAGTATTTTGGAGTAGTATGATAGAAGTTTTAGTGGTTACATCCTTCATTTTTTGTTCCTTTCTTATGTCCATTCTTACTACTAATTATAACCTCTTATGGGCAAATCAGTACCATTGATTTATGGCATTGTGTCCTAGTTATAACTGCCTATGGTACATAGTTGCACTCAATAATCTTCAGGCATATCATAACTAACTCAAAGGCCACTACAATAAGTGTGTTAAGTATAAAAAATTTGAACTTGGTGATCTTATTCTTAAAGAAAACCAAAATAATACCATGGCTGAGAAGAAGCATAAAGGAAAATTTAAACCAAACTAGATAGGGCCTTTCATCATTACTATAGATTATGGATCAAGAGCATACAGGCTCACCACACTAGATGGAGATGAAATCCTTGAGTTGATGAATATTATTCACCTCAAGTGGTACTATGCTTGAGCATTATGGTGCATTATCTATAAGGACCATTTTAGTGGTGCCACTTTATCACTATTCTTCTTTGTATAAATATCATTCTTATCATACCTCTTAGCCTATTAATTATCCATTTTACCATTCAATTATATTGACCCAACATGTTTTGAATCCTATCTACCTAGCTTGTTTGACTTTGGTTTCGCCAATAGTTGCACATTTTTAGCACTAATGAATCTGATCAATTTCAATAGTTGTTTTGAGCATTTTAGACAGAGATAGTATTTTGGAGCAGTATGATAGAAGTTTTAGTGGTTACATCCTTCATTTGTTATTCCTTTATTATGTCCATTCTTACTACTAATTATAACCTCTTATGGGCAAATCAGTACCATTGATCTATGGCATTGTGTCCTAGTTATAACTGCCTATGGGCAAACTAGGGGCAATAATTATTTATTGAGCCTTGACATACTAACTAGCCATTCTCTATGTGGTATTATGCCTTTATCCCAACTATGCCTATTTTGTTTAAATTTACTAATACATTAATCATATTCCTTCATTGTAAGGTAAAACTAAAGTGACTTGAGGTCTTACTCTAGGACTATGTAGGTAGTGCTCAATACTTGTTGAGGTCAGCTCAATCACCCTTTCCATCCATGCTCTCACTATTTTACAAGAAACCTAAGCCATGAACTCACCATTTTATGAGAAACCTAAGACACACTCTCACCATTTTGTGAGCTTGAACCATTTTAGTGTCTCTTCATTCCCAATCGAGTTGAGATACTCCAAAAATTCCAAAAACATTTGTAAAACACTTAGCAAAAAACAAAAACATTGACCACTTCTTTGCCTTAAAATATTTTGGAAAACCTTACTGAGTTGTAAGTAAATCACTTGTCACTTAGTTTCCCCACCCTTTTTGGCCTTTTATCCCATGTACTTGCCATTTTTTAAGACTATTCCTATTCTTCTATCACATCCATTATGTTGTTTTCATTAGTTATCATTTTCTTCCCATTTCCTGGGAGAACTACATTTGGCTTGAATTTTTTGTTGGATATTACATTCATAAAACTATGTAGGTATCATCAACTTGCCTAGTTCATATGGAGATAGCTCGACCACCCCTTTCCTTTTCTTCTATTCCCTCATTTTATTAGTTTGTTAAGTTATTGCCTATTTTCTAGGGGCAATGTTCGTATGGCTTAAAATTAATTTGTTTGTTTATTTGTTTATTATTTTATCTGTGTGCCTATTTTTTTTATTTTAGTACTCTTGCCTTTATTCAATTTATGTGCATTCATTAGCTGATTCTTTGCTTGCATGTACACTTGAATCCATCTATAGTCATATGTTTACATTATCATCATGGTTTCTATCATTGGTGCATTATTTTATATTAAGTATTGGATTATGGGAGTCAGTCCTTATGCATATTTTAGCCAAGTCATCATGATGTTATACCATGATACCTACTAAAACATGCTACAACAAACCTCAGCTTATGAAAGTTTATTCAGCAATGGCAACATCAACATCTCTTCGACACTGACATCCTGATTCACTCCCAATCATATCCTACACAAAGTAATTAAACAATGAAAGAATTTAAACCTTTGTTTAGTTTAGATGAGCATCTCCTTACTATCAAGTTGTTCTAATTAATATTTATCCTTTGTATTAAATTATCATCATCAGTCAAATCAATCATGTTTGACATAATCAGGGTCCAATGATTATAACTGCCTATGGGAAAATAATTGTACACCATCCCACTTGCATTTTTCAATGATTATAACCACCTTTAGGAAAATCATTGTGTTTTCACCCCTTTACTTTTTTTCCCATACAAGGGCATGTTTCTATCTTATTTGTTTGTCCTAACTAGGATAGCTTCATCTTCTCAATGATTGTAACTACCTTTGGGTAAATTATTATGTTATCATACCATGTTACCACTATCAGGGTACAATGCTTATAACCTCATTTAGGAAAACCATTATACGCCATCCCACTTGCATTCTCAATGATTTTGACTACTTTTTCAAATGCATTGTGTTTTTACCCCATCATTTTCCTTTCTTTGTTCTACTTGTTTTGCTTCTTTCTTTTTAAGGGACCATTTGCCAACTTACTTATACCAACCATTCCTTCAAGGGGGGAATCATATAGTTATTTCATCATCATTATAGTTGTAGGCATATAAGACCTTTTCATTCTTTGAGAAGATGTTACTACGCATATAGCTTGCAATGGCTTCCCAAATAGGGGCAAACTATAGACACCTAAACATGGCCACTGATAACCTCTAATTAGGATTTTGACCAATTTCCACCAAAATGCACAATTTGGCCAAAAAACACTAAAAAACATTAAATGAGTTGAAATGGATATATTCAAGTGCTAATTTTGGTTAGAGTGTCATTAAATGGGGTAATGTAATTTATGGGCTAGCTAACTTTGATCAAATCATTTCGAGTCAAAATGCCAATTTTACACCTGGGTATCTGGATTGCTCTTTTCTATCAAAGTTATTGTACGAGATGTGTGCCTTTTTTATTTTGTGTTGATAACATAATAAATGGGATAATGGATCTAATGCATCTAAAATCACATCCTAATTCTAATCCAGTCAAATTTTAGACCAATAACAAGACATTCTAACCCATTTAAATAATTTGTGCACAAAGAGCCAAGGTTTGCATCAAAGTGCTTAATCATGCTTAAGATATAATTAAAACCAAATCATGAGCCTAATTAATAATTCCATGGAACTTGTTGAATAATTTAATTTTGGAAATGAATATTGAATATCTACATCATTAGGTGACATCATTTTTTGGGAAGACATCCCTAGGCCATAAATGCATAAAATATCAAGGTTAACCCCTCTCATGCCTCATTAAGACCCTCTATGCCTATTAAATTCCCATCTATCCCAAATATTGATGAGCCTATTTATGAATTTTAATTACAAAATTGTATTAATCCTTAGCGACAATTTCCATCTTGAGATGGATGGTTCAGGTTGATTTTGACCATTTTGTAAAATCTACAAATAAGAGGCCTTGCCTATTGATTTTTAAGCTCTCATATGCCAAAGTTATAATGATAAATTTATTCCAAATATTCATGCAAATTAGTGTTATAATTCCCAAATATTGAGCCAAGCTAATCCAAGATAAAGCCAAACATAGTGCCAAGGAGAGATAGAGGTAGCCACACTTCATTACTGTAGACTTCATGAACACAAAGCCAAGCAAGACACTATAACAAGCATTTTGGATCATCCAAGGAAGGTGAAGGAAGGTATTTCTTTCATGTTTTAGTTGTATTTCCATTTCATTTTGTTAACTAAGCTCTCCCTAATAACTAGGAGTAGAGATGTCATGCTACTATATTTATTTCATTTTGTTTTAATTTTGAGACTAACACAATACTAACCATCCTCTCTTGAGTCAAATTATTAGTCCACAATAAGTATCTCAAGATTTGAATCAAGTGAATCATAATTACAAGGCTAATAAATAGGATTAATCTATTATTAGACTCTATAATAGAATTATAGATGAGCTGACATAATCTAGTGATAAGGGGATCTAGAATTAGAAGGATTATGTTAACTAAATCGAGAAATAGAGCCAATAAATTCCCAAATCATAGAATAAGTTGAAGAAAGAATATGTAATGTAAACATTTTAGAATGATAAGGATAATAAACTTTGTGAGAGGCACTAGCCAATAGATCTAACAAAGTATATCAAGAACCATTGAAGAAGATGGAAGAAAATATTGGAATAGAGTCTGTGCCCAAACTTGCAACTTTGGGAGACTACCAGGCACATAATGAGATTTCAGAGGCATTATTACTACTAAAATATTATCAAGATGTCTTTTTGATTGAGTTCATAGAAGTTAAAAGTGTATATCCATAATTGGGGGCGATGCACATTGAATTGAAAGAGTGCACTAAACCCATTAAGAAGCGCCCATATAGATTAAATCCTAACATGAAGATGAAAGTAAAGGCAAATTTGGATCACATACAAGAAGTAGGGATAATCTATCTAATAGAAAAGGCTGATTGGGTTAGCCCATAGTAGTACAACCAAATAATTTTGATGAGATTTAGGTATGTAAGGATTACCATGCATGAATGATTATTGCATTAATGATCTATTTATCATACCATTCATATATTAGGTTCATGACTTAGTCACATGCCATGAGGTATACTCATTAATAAATGGATTTAGTGAATACCATTAAATACCTATTACATAAAAATACCAAGCTAAAACAACTTTTACAATGGAATGAGGTTAGGTAATACCCTTTGGTCTTAAAAATTTTCTAACATATTGATTTAGGGTTATGGTAATTGCATTTAAATATTTTATTCATGATTTTTTAGAAGTTTATTTTGATGATTGGGTTGTCTTCTCTTTATTCAAAGATCATTTATCTAATTTATTGCTCATGCTATAATGTTGTCAAGCCTTGCACATTACATTGAATCTAAATAAGTGATTATTTTTCACACCTTTCAATGTTCTACTGGGTCACATCATATGCCATTATAAAATCCTAGTTGACCAAGCTAAAATTGTAGTAATCTTGGGGATGACACGTCCAACTAGTTACAGAGAGGTGTGAACCTTTTTGGGTCATATAGGATATTATAAAAAATTCATCAATGGATACAGAACCATCTCTGTACCATTAAAAATTGTATTATGCAAAGATATAAAATTTGAATGAACACTAGAATGTCAAACAACATTTATTAAACTCAAACAAAGGCTAGTAACATCTCTTATCATAGTTTTTACTAATTGGAAGAATCCATTCCATGTGCATGTGGATGCTTATAGTATTGTAGTAGGATCTCTCTTAGAGTAATCGAGGGATGGTGGGTTAGATCATCCTATACACTTCATAAGAAAAAAAATCTCAAATGTATAGAAAAATTATATGACCACAGAGAGATTATCCTTTGTAATGATGTTTGCTTTATAGAAATTTAGGCATTATCTTTTGGCCACACCATTTGAGTTATTTACATATCACCAGGCCTTTCAATGCCTAGTTAACAAACTTATGTTGGTTGGATGGATCTCTAGGTGGATAATGATGTTTCAAGAATTCTAATTCAGAATCAATGTCAATCTAGGATGAGAGAATGTGGTACCTAATCATTTGATCAGAATTTAAAGCAAAGAACCAAAAGAAATACATGATGAATTCCCAGATACACACTTTTTTAGAGCCTCTTCAATCCCTAACAATATGGAGGACATTGCTAACTTCCTAGAACAAGTAACTCTTTCTACACACTATGTTGAAAGTGATAAGAAGCAAATGGTTACACTAGTGATTCCTTATAACCTCATCAATGGATTTCTATGTAAGATCAAAAAGGATGATGTTCTATATAGAGTAACCTTAGAACATGAGCAACCATAAATTATTTAGGAAGCACATAAAGGAGTCATGAGAGGCCATTTCATAGGAGAATCCACCATGAGGAAGATATTGTAAAGTGGCCTTTGGTGGCCAAATTTATTTCAGGATTTGCACAGGGTGGTAAAACATTGTGATGTTTTCTAAAGAATTGGAAAATCAAATCACCAAGATGAGATTCCCTTGGTTCCAATGATAGCATGTCAACTTTTTAATCTTGGGGCATTGATTTTTTATTGCCCATAACTCCTCAAAGCAAATGTAGTCGTGTGAGATATATCATTACTATAATTGACTATTTGATGAAATGGGTGGAAACTGTTGCAACACCAAGATGTGATGTGAAGGATGTCTCTAAAATTTTAAATGAGAATATCATAATAATGTTAAAATGTTTGATAAAATTGGTTAGTGATAGATGTATTCACTTATTCAACAACATCTTACTAAATATTTCCTAATATCACAATATAAAATCATGACCTATCATCTACAAGTAAATGAACAAGATAAGGCTTCAAATAAAGTATTAGGTAAAATGTTGGTGAAGATTTGAAATGTTTAAATGGATTATTGGGAGGATCACATTTTTGTGATTATTTGGTCATACATTAAAAATTATAAGTGTGCAATAGGCTTCACTTTGTTTCAATTGGTTTACGGTCTTGAGGTAGTTATACTTATGAAATACATTATTCCTAGTCTGTGCATTGTAATGATTTTGAGGTTGGGTGATCAAGACTCACTAAATAATATATTGATGGATTTGGTCAAGATGGAATAAAATAGATAAAGAGTGTAGTAGATTAATAAGTTAATTTAAAAAGTTTGGCATGATTAAAATTTATGATCTAAGGAATTATATCCTAAGCAAGTGGTATTGCTCTATGACAATAAATTTAAATAGTTTTTGGGAAAGCTACACATTAGATGTAAGGGACCCTATATCATTCATGATATTTCATAAAAAGGTATAATTATTTAAAATATTCATATAGAACCATTATAATAGGGTATATAAATGGTTTTAGTCTTAAGCCTTACCATCATTAATCTCTATCATTCATCATTGTCAATGAGAGAGGGTGCTAAGTAGCACCATATAGTTAGGATTTTTATTTAATGTTGATATATATATATATATATATATATATATATATATAGAGAGAGAGAGAGAGAGATTTAGTATGTTTTCATAGTGTGATATTTGTGTCATAACACATTAAAACAAAGTTTGGACAGTCAAGATCATAGAGTGTGATCAATAAATGTAGACATCCTAAAGGAAAGATAACTATTAACCAAAACATGGTGTTCATAAATTAAGTTTGAAAATGAGGTATTGACAAGATAGGTATGGGGAAATGATAGTTAGTGGTCATTTAAAACCATTAATGACAATGCACTTGAGAGATTACATATTTCCTAAAGTAGATCACTTGACAAAATGATAGGATGGACCATAGAAGAAACTAGATAGAAGAAAGGATGTCACATCACATCAACTACCTACCTATGGATGGAACAAAAAATAGTAATTTTCATATCAAACAATAGTTAGTTGACATAAATTTTTTAATTAAACTCATGTGACATTTAAACTTGATGACTTGATGGAATTGGGTGGAAAAAATTATAGAGAGCACAGACAACACAAATACATTACACACTTTTACAAATAAGAGAACTTTATATTTTGTATTTAAAAAAACTACTTGTACATAGATCTCTCACTAGTACTAGACCAAGTAAATAAATTATTCAAATCAATCCATAATAACAACCATAGATAGGGAATAATTATTGATTCCACTCACCAATGTGTAGGAGGAATTGGGGATTGATATCAGATTTAGATAGACTAGATATCTTGACCTAGACCTCTTTGACTCTTTTTATGTAGTGGAAGCTACTTTATTTGCCCTTGACCCATAATAAGTAACACAAGCAAGAGCACTAGCACTTCAACATTTGCTATGATGCTCTAATGTTGATCAATTGATCAAATTACCTTTCTAAAAATGCTACAAGCTCAAGGGTGAAATATCAAATAAAAAATAAAGATGATATATGAGATCTTAGAGGAGTATGAATATATTTTGGATACATCTACAATCCAATTTCAAATGGATAACAAATAATATGTTGAATTAGAAGTAGTAGCTTAACAATTCATTATCTACAGCTAAGTTAGAGTTTAACATGGAAGATAAATTCAATGTTGTGATGGAAGATCATATGGCTACCCCTATAGTAATTAACAATGCACTCAAGTAGTTACTTGATTCAAGGTATAATGCCATGCAAAAATTGTAGACCTAGAAAAAATAGATTATGCATAGTTCATTTATTGGCATCCAGGGGTATAGGTATGCATACCAATTATAAGAGCTATCCCAGGACATATAGATCAAATCATCAAATTATAGGGCACTCATCACCATTACAAAAGATGATAATATTTAGAACCTGATGGTAATTTAAGTCCTATTGCACACATTGCTCACTATGGTGTAAGAAGTGTTAACTGACAATAAAATGCTAAATCAAGATTTGTCCCAGATGGATGCCTTCATTCTAAAACTTGTTTATGAGTCACAATTCATTCTTACACAATAATTATAATAAATGTTTCAATAAAATAATATTAACACAAATTCACAATAAGCCATCTAACAGCCACAATAGCCTCCACTAGTTGATTTTATAGAACCAAGTGCTTCATCCACTACTCTAGTAGAACCATCATCACAATAACCTACTATGCAACCAACCCAGAACATGCCACCACCTACTCAATAGGTACTACACATTTCTAATTTTGTAATTTTCAAAAGTTTTTGGCATAATTTTGGAGGATGGCCTTAAGCATTAAGAGTGGGGCTAGGGCTAGTTGAAAACCTATAAAGGGAAACCACTTGGTTAATTTAGTCTATTAAAAACATGAAAGGGTGGTAGGCTAATATGCTACTTATTTAAAGACCTAAAAATGCAACTAAGTAATGTGCAAGGGGTGGAAACCAATAAATAATAACTGGAGTGATAACTATGACTCTTATTTTTGGTTCAATTCCTTAGCTCAGGCTTCAAATTAGGATTTATTACTACGACATTATCTCAAGACAAGACAACTATTTAAGTCTAGGAAAGTGTTGGGTGTAGAATAGGGCTACCAAAATCATAGAGTATATTTGATGGACACATGTGTGACTTATACTATTTTATCTTTTACATAATATTTTGTATGTATTTGACCTTTGTAATCATAACAATAAAATTTATAATGTGAAGAGTCCTTACTTTTGGGCATAACAAAAGGCTAGAATATGAAGATACAATGCTTTTTAAAACTCTATATATAGCATTCAATTATATTTAGATATGGTTTTGATGTGATAGATATTAATACATATCATTGTGAAATTATTTTCCTATGTATATTTTATCAGTGTTATGTGCATAATGAATACTCTAATTTCTTTAATTTGTTAATCATATGAATTTATACCAATTTTTTTATATTCTAATAAGTATGCATTTATTTTACATAAACTATCTGTTTTGCATATTAATGAATATATTCAACCTGTATTACCATATGTCATTTACTTTTGTTACTTCATGCTCAAGTTATCCCTATATTAGCATGTTCTAAAGGGTTTTCTAAGAACCTCTACTAACAATATGCATGATCTATGGTTTAGACATTGTTGTAAAAGTTTTCTTATGGTATACATGCATTACAACATGAACATGGGTTTTTTTATAGGATTGTTATCATCTTTTAGGAGATAACTATCTATAAATATTTTTGTTCGTGCATGAGAAACATCAGATAATGCACTCAAAATGGACATTGTAAGAAACTTTGATACAAGAGTGAACACATTTATTAAGGCACAAGTCATAAAGATGGAAACTCAATCACATAATCTATCTACAAATAGTGTGCAAGAGTCCCAAAAAGGATTGTGGTGTATAAATTATAAGTTAGAATAACGCAAAAAATAATTTCACATATAAAAAGGTGTAATCTGTTACTTCATGGTTTTAAGTTTGTAGGGAAGATCATGAGACAATAAGATCTACATCGATTCAAAAAATTAGATAATTTTAGTCTATGTGGTGTAAGATCTATGACACACATGTGCATGCCATAATTAATTTTGGGTTATTAATGAAATATGTGGTACACATGGAAGAAGATTAAATCAACACCAACAAAACAATTTTCCATAATTTCAATAACCTCAATAAGAGAGAGGTTATGGTGAGATATACTATGGATAAAGAGGTGGAAAAATAAATGCAAATAGATAATAAGGCTCAGGTTTAAGTGGGGAGTTATTTATCTCTATCAAAGTTAATGTATAAAATTATAAAGTTGTGCTCACCATGGGCAAGGGCATAAGATTAAAGAGTGTCTTGATCTTCATAAAAAGATATTACAAAAAGAGATGGTATTAAATGATTTAGGAAAGATAATGGTTGTGAAACATGAAGAAAATTGGGAGACAAAGGATAATGCATACAAAGGGACACATGCCCAAATGTAAACATTATTACAATGGATGAAGTTCACACAAGCAATGAGAGGTATTGTTCCATAGAAGTAAAATACACTACTCAAACAAGGAGTAAAGGTGATGGACCACTTAGATGCATAATTTTATGATTAATTAGTAGCAAAAGCAAGGGAGATAGTGCAAAACATCTTAGGAGAGTTATAAATAACCAAAAATCTAAATTCAAATATGAGAGAGAGAGAGAGAGAGAGAGAGAGAGAGAGAGAGAGAGAGAGAGAGAGAGAGAGAGAGAGAGAGAGAGAGAGAGAGAGAGAGAGAGAGAGAGAGAGAGAGAGAGAGAGAGAGAGAAGTCCCAACTCAAAATAAATGGATAAATTTGAAGTTTGTGAATAGTCTCCAATAGGGGAAGGGATAAACCCATTTCTTTTAGGATCACAAGTTGTAACCTAAGGCACAAGTTATAGTTTGTGGAATAAATTGGTAAACAATGTGGCTATAGACTTGTCTCTAAAATTTTCTTGTATTATACCAAGTGACTCCCTAACAACATGTAATATTAAAAAAATAATGGATATATATATATATATATATATATATATATATATATATATATATATATATATATATATATATAATGATCATATCTTACAATCATCTGATCATCATAAAAAATTCAAAAGAGAGAGAAGAGTAGGGAAAAAAGAAGTTGTTAGATTACCATTGAGTTATTCCTTTTCTAAAGCAAACACTTTATATGATTCACTATGAATAACCAACATTGATTGAATCTAGCATTCACTCAAATTTGAATAAACATAATGCAAAAGTCTAAAGACTCATCAATTATGAGTAAATTCTAGCAACATCTTTTGGCAAGATAAATTGATGATAGAAAATAGTGAAAACATATTCAACTATGACAATTAATAAAGATGAGAGGTCATAGCAAAAAATAAATAATTTATACATCCATATATGGTAATAAAAGATTATAGATTAACCATAGAAAAAGTCAGAATAACATAAATATTAGCCTAACCTACTCATAACAAATCATTTAAATCTCATACAATAATCATTTTGAGTTAATAAAACACAATATTAATCTGAATTGATAAATCAAAAAATAAGAACAAACTCATCGAACATCCACTATGATATCTCAAGCTTGCCAAGTTTACTAAATCATTTTTAATGAAAATATTCTCAATACAAAGTATTTATACTAGTATAATGGGTCACTGCATTTCTTTTTAAAAAGCTTGCATGTGATCACTTATTTTTAAAAACTATTCTAAAAATAAATCTAAAGCTTTAAATTTAAATTTAACTAATCTAAAGAGATCACTAAGAAATTATCTCCATTTTTGGGTCACTCGAACTTATCTTATGTCTAAATTAATTGACCATTCAAATTTTAAAATTTTGGCCCTATATGTAAGAAATGGTCACTGCTTTAATTGTATGGTTACTTGAGGTCATTTTTAATCATGTTAAGTTCACCATTTTACTCACTCATGGTACTTCTATAAGTCAGTTCTTGATCTTTAATTTAGAGGCCACTACAATTCTAATTGTAAAAGTGGGGATCATTATAATTAATTGTGAACTAAAGTTATTAATTTATATTCCCCTACTACATACTCTATATAATCTAATGATTCATTACGTTGGTGTCATATTTCCCTATGAAATTTGTTGTATTCAATTTTAAACTCAATGAAAAATCAATCAAAATTGGAGATCACTTGTGACCTATAGCAATCATCAGTGATCCTTGCACATTGAATCCAATTTGAATTTGAAAGGTCCCTGTGTGATCAATTTATTCATATTGTTTTAAATTTTTTTATAAAATAATGAAATTTTATAACTAATAGGTTTAAAACTAGATAGTTATTATATTTCTAAAGATGTACAATAATCAACAATTCTAATTCTAAAAATAGAGATATATGGAAAATTATTATTTTTGGAAAACACTAAGAAGGAATATACTTGATTCAAACTCATATATTTGTTATTTATTTAGATGCTTGTAATTAAAAATTGATAAAATATGTCAAATTGCATGCTCAGGATCAAGGGTAGAATATGAAACTACTCGTGGATATGTTTTCCCTAGTTGTATTATAGTACAAGCTACTCGAGTCCTTTAACTATGGTCTTGTCCCATTTGACTGTGACTGTGACTGATAGAGAAATATAGAGAAAACATAATTTTGATGATGATAGATTATTAATATCCTTCCTAAAATATATTAGAACTATATTTTAAATATGTAAAAAGAAAATAAAAAATGATTATTTGTAATAAAAAAGTGCAAAATTGCATTATGAATATCGCTATCCTATTTAAGGGGGCAACCTCCTTTGAGAAATCTAAATTCAATACAATTTGTGGATGCTTTATCACTAGTATAGAATCTTATTTATACTCATTCTTTACTAAATAAATATTACTTAACATGAATATGGGATTATTACAATGGTATTGATCAATGTCTTACATATCATATGCCTCTATAGCCTTTTATTAAAGATAAAAATTACAAAAAATGGCTAAGATGAAGGGTCCTAACATGCCCTCCCCCTTAAAATATTTTCTATCAAATTTGAGGGTGAGGAAAATGTTGTTGGAACTAAATAATAGGTTTGCATGTAGCATCTTATAGATATATCCTCTGCCATTGTACTAGAGCTTACATGATGACATGATTATAGAGTTGATAGGAGTGCCCTTTCAAGATAGACTTAGGTTCCAAAATGAGAATTTTTTCAGCATCAAACTCTAGAAGCATTGTTTGGGTGGTGACATTCTTATTGACAACCTTATTTAAATAAGATACATGAAAAAATGGCTGCATATGGAATGAAGTTAGAAGTTCTAACTTAAAGGTGATGATGGTGATCTGGTGGAAAACTTTATTTGGCCCATAGAATTTATGAACTAGTTTTTAGTTGTCTTTCATCTTGAGAGAGGACTATTTATAAGGTTTTAGGCAAAGGAAAACCATATCTCTAGGTTGAAAGGCTCATTATGAGTAGTGTTGGTTTACATGTCACTTCATGCAATTTTGTGCATTGTGGAGTTTGTTCTTGAGGAGATGAAGGATATTATCTCTTGCATTGAGGATATTCAACTACCTACACTTAAGAAATTCCAAGTATATATGAGAGATGATATGATGGATTTTGACCATAGATAACTTCATACATGGTCATCTTGGTGGTGGTGTGGTAGGAGGTGTTGTACCACCATTATACAATTGGTAACCATTTTACCCATTGATTTTACTACTAAGTGGAAAAATGATGGAGATAGGTTTCTAAACATTTATTGATAATTTTTGTCTAACCATCAATTTTTGGATGGTATATGGAACCCATATTCATATGGGTGCCTAGGTGCTTGAATATTTTGTGCTAAAAATGAATCATGGAAGTTTATTATTGATCTGATATAATGGAGGCTAGAATGCCATGAAGTTGAAAGATTTGATCAATAAATTTTTGGGTTATTTTGGAAGTAGTGTAGGGGTGGGCTGAAGTACATATCTAAGCATAGTTAGAAAGGTGATATACCACCATGAGAATGATGTATTTACCTCCTAATTTGGTAATCATTCAATCAAATCCATAAAAATGTCAATTTAAAGACATTGTGATCCACATCCCTTCTTAGGGATACGTCTTCCCACTGAGGTGATCATCACACGCCATGTGTTCAACCGGGAATCACCTCGGGTGCTTCGTGGCTGGCCATATAGGAATCTAGAAGAGGGCCCAGATCACTCTAGAGATTTTGGCATGATGGCCAGTCTTCTATTGGTATCAGATCTAGGTCTCGAGGTCGAGACTTGTGGAAGCTGGTGGGCATGATCCACATCCCTTCTTAGGGATACGTCTCCCCATTGAGGTGATCATTGCACACCATATGTTCGACTGGGAATCACCTTGGGTGCTTTGTGGCTTGCCATATAGGGATCTGGAAGAGGACCCAGATCACTCTAGAGCTTTTGGTGTGACGGCCAGTCTTCTATGTGGAATTAATGGGTGAAGATTTAAGATAATACAGCATTCAAGGCAATAACTATCACTAACAATTTGACTTCCAAGATTTAAAATAATATAGAGCTTGAGGACATAACAGGTGAGGATTTAAAACAATACAAAATTTGAGGAATTAACTGTCACCTAAAAATTCAACGTCTAAGATTTAAAACAATATAGAGCTATGCACAGCCCTACCCGATCTACCAGCCACCCACTCTGGGGCTTTATAATAACCACTTCAGCAGCTGTGGTCCATTATACTACCACATATTAGTGCTCATTATACCACCCAAATTGTTTCTTGGATCATTCCTCCCTTCTTGAAAAGCAATGGTCCCCATTGCGTCAATGTTCCCCATCAGGTGTGGTAGTTGTGTCTTGATTTGATTCCCGATGCACACTTGGAAGGGACTGTGGTTTAGGGAACTATGCAGGGCCTGATTGTTCACCATTTATGTCTGACCATCAGTCTGTGGATGGAAGGCCGTGAAATTCTTCAGCCTGGTATCTATTTGCTTCTGTTGTTGTGTTGTTTGTGTAGTCAGGGCTATAACATCGGCCCTGTTAGATTCCTATGGCTTGACCACCATGAGAACAAATTTCTTGGCACTAATCAAAGAGACAGATGTAGAAGGTGGTACTTTTGGTACCTTATAGCATCATGTTCCAAGAGTGAGAGTGATCCTTCTAGTTCTTGATTTGTATATGCCATGTCGATCATACATGAATAGCTGACCAAAGAGTACATCACAAACATCTAGATTGACCACATCACATAAGACCTCATCTTGGAAAGGTTGTATTGCATATGAGAGAAGACATTGGTGGGTGACATGGAGGTTTCTCCCTGGACTCAACCATCCAATACTGTATGGTTTTGGGCTAGGCTTCATGGATAGATTTAGGCTTTTCACAACATTAGTAGAGATTAAATTCACTTGAATTCCACTATAAAGAATGAAATTCAGAGGCTTACCTTTCACCCATAACTTAGAGTGAAACAACCTTTCCTTGTCATCTAGCATCTTGTCGTGTGTTTGTGATGAAGCTACAATGGCTTTAGGATCAGCATCTATAATTTCTTCTTCAACCTCTTCGACTGCAGGGTCTGTATGAGGTAGAGCAGTAGATGTTGAGGATGGTGACTCAGAAAGTAGTGATTTGATAGCTCGACATTATTCTTTGGAGTGAGTTCTAGATTTGTGATAACCACACCACTTCCTAGTCTTTCCTTCCTTTTGCTTCCGATTTTGGCCTCATGTTTGACCTTCTTTATCACTTTTCCATTTTGAAGACTGATTCTTTATATCCATTCTTCATGTCCTGGCTCCTCATCGAGGGAACTTCCTTTCAGTATGCCAACACCCTTCAAGGTTCAGGTAAATTTTGATATTCCCACATTTGAAGGCAAAATCAATGCTGATGCAGTAGAAAATTGGTTGGATCAACTATCTTCCTACTTCTCTATAAATAAGTTCATTGATGGAGAAAAGATCACCTTTGCTCTTTTGAAATCATCATTTCCCATGAAAAACTGGTGGGAAGTGTACAAAAAGAGGTTTAGTACATATATCATTGGCCTTGGGGTGGAACCTACTTGGGATGATTTTATGGAAGTAGTGAAGGAAGAATACTATCCCAATGGAGCATATGATGATCACTGGCCATCATGCCAAAAGCTCTGGAGTGATCTAGGTCCTCTTCCAGATCCCTATATGGCCAGCCAAGAAGCACTCGAGGTGATTCCTAGTCAAACACGTGGTGTGCGATGATCACCTTAGTGGGGAGACGTATCCCTAAGAAGGGATGTGGATCACATTGTAAAATTGGTAGTGGTTGGAGTAAACCAGGTGTTACCATTATTTCCCCTTTATGGCATTTACACGTATCACATTCTGTGACAAATTTTTGGATATCCTACTTTATTCTAGGCTAAAAGAAACTTAAATAAATTCACTCATAGGTATTTAGTAATTCTAAATGACCTGTAAAATAGGAGGTATGAAACTCATGAAATATACATTGGTTGAACTTGGATCCAACAATTAATAGAATGCAAGATTTATATCACAAGGTTTGGCCATCCCAAGTATAGTGAGGTTTAGAAATAAGATCAATAAATAATTAATGAATGAGTTATTGTATAGGGTTCTCATGATGCCACTCTTGTTGAATATAATGTATCTAGTCTCAAATGGGGATAAATATAATACACAATCACGCATATTGTTCAAAATCACAATAGAGTGCACCATCCACAAGGTTTTCATTTTCATTTTTGTATGTGATTTCATATTCATACCCCATGATTTTAGAGACATGTTTATACTAATATGGGGAAGAGACTCATTACTCCAAAAAATATTTGAGACTTTGGTTATCAATTTTAATGTAAAAGTGTTGGCCTACCAAGTAGGGACATCATTTGTTGACTACATGGAGGATAGTCATCATCTCCTTGTCATATGTGGACCATGTCAAATTTCACCTATAGAGGGCCTTGATAGTGAAGGCAATGGATCATCCTTCCTATATGACTATAGTACCAAGTCCCATGCCACAAACATCACTTTCAATAATAAATGGTTTGGAGAAATTAGGCATGACCAATACTGATGTAATACACATCACTTGCCTAGGGTGATCAAAGGCTTATTATGATGATGTCGACCATAAAAATGAGTCTTTACTAAGAATAGTTGTCAATGGGGTAAAATTATTTCCATAATCCTTGATAAATTTTTGATAGTACCCCATCCGGTCAAGAAATCCATGCATAATTTTGAGTGTCCTAGGTTTTGGTGAATATTTTATAGACTCAATTTTGATTGGATTTACATGAACACTAGCCACTAAGATAATATGTACTAGGTATTCAACCTATCATTTTCCAAAATAACATTTTGAGATCTTTACACATAATTAGTTCTCAACAAAAAGTTATGAGGTGGTATCAAGGTGTCTGAAGTGATTCTCCCAAGTTCTACTATAGATTAAAATGTCATCAAAGAAGACCAAAATGGACTTCCAAAGAAAGCGACATAATTTTTTCATCAATCCCTTGAATTAGGAAGGGGAATTAGTAAGCTCAAATGACATGAATAGGAACTTGTAGTGACCATCATGTGTGCAAAAGGTAATTTAAAGAATATCTACCTTGTGAATACATATCTCATTATAGCTAAAGCATAGATCTAACTTGGAGACAAAATTAACACCATGGAGTTGATCTAGAAACTCATAAATTACCAAAATGAGAAATTTTTCATTAATGGTGAGCTTCTTCAATTCTCAAAAATCAATGTAGAGCCATGGGCTAGTGTTGGGTTGAATGACTCCTATTTATAGGATGTCTTGAACCATATTTTCAATATTTGATTTATGGAGAAAGGGGTAGTGATGTGGCTAAATTTTTGGTGGTGTAATACTTGGGAGGATTTTTATGTGATGGTATTCAAGTTGGAAAGGAAAAAATCTTGTTGGTTACTCAAATAATAGTGCATGCTCGACCAAAATATTTTGCAAGTCAATTGGTTGGCTAGAATAATTTGAGGAACCTATGGCTTTAATAAATTTCTCCATGTGATGAGAGTTTTTGGAAGAAGGAATTTTAATGTGTATTCATGTCTGTTCTCAAATAACTACATCTAGAGCTCTGAAAAATCCCACAAAATAGGTCCAAGTATTCATAGCCATTATATGCCAAGAATGGCATCACATCTACCCAAGGTCAAAAAAAACATGTTGGTCCTAAATCTATATTTTCCTTCTAAAATGTGAAAATTGTGACATTTAATTTTTTAAGGCAATGTTCCACCATGGCAATTACTACCTCAAAACTAGAACATAGGTGAACAAAATAGTCTACCCGTTTAGCCAACTAAGGGTCAAAGACATTATGCATGCTTTTGAAATCAATGAGAATGATGAGGGGGGATTTTTTTTAAAAATGTCATTAGATGCATTTTTTTAGGAGTATTACCCTTGCCAAGGATTACATATAAAATTTTAGGTATGATTCTAATGGCCCCAATTCTTTACTTTCTCACTTGGGTACATCTGAATATGAATCAGTAGCATCTTCCAATTATTTTGTATCATGTGGGGAATCAATAGTAAGTAGATAAAAAAAAATTCAATGCATTTATGGCCCTCGATGCATTTTCATCACAATTATATCACAACCCCTTATCATGACATGCACACATTTCTACCTCGTTGAGATGTTTAATTGGAGTTGAATTGAGAGGGGGGTTTATGGTAGAACATTTTGAGGTATATGGCTTGGAGGGTGCTGAGTTAGAATAATGATGTTATGATGAGATCTTGAATTATACAAGATTAACTAAGCCTAAGGCTTCCATCATGGTTTAAGGTTTGAACATTTTGACCAAGGCTCAAATCACATCCTTGAGTCTGATAATGAAGCAACTTTTAAATAAATCAGGAGATATTCCTTTACTCTAGTTTACCAATTTATCAAACTTAGTTTGATACTCTGACACTGAAACATTTTAGAAAATCTTAGTCAAGGCTCTTTTGAAATCATCATAGCCATTTGGTCCAAAATGTACCAACAAGAGCTTGTGAAAATCAACCTAAGTTGGTTCTTCATTTGATTTTTGATACCATTGGTGCCATTGGACAACTTCCTTTTACAAGTGAAATAAAGTGATATGTGCCTTATGCACCCCCATTATGTTATGCAGAATGAAATATTGTTTAACACAATAAGTTTGGCTAATGGGCTATGTACCACCAAATTTTGGAAAATCCAATTTAGGGCCATGCAATAGTGTTTTAGAGGAAAATATACAATTAGAATGTTTATCCCCATTATTTTTTAGCACCCTATTTTTCTTGGAGGCCAAGTATTTAGTCATTTAAGTAATCAAGCCATGAGTCAAATTATGTTTAAAATTAATCAATGTCCTACATCATTGCATTGGTCCCCACATGGGTGACAACCATTGACTAGAGGGTCTGGGGGTGTTAGAAAAAGTTGAATGAAGTTATATGTTCAATTGATTGGCTTGATAAGATGATCACAATGGTATAATTTTCACACATATTAATAAACATTAATAAACTATGCTTTTGGTTTTTTAGGTGTTAAAAAATTACATGTAATTTTTTTTTCAAAAAATTGAAATACCCGTTAAAATAATTGTCTTGATGAGAAAATCACAATGGTGCATTCAACCTATAGGCTCTATTTTTTGTATTTGTATATATTTTATATATTGGATACCAATCTAAGTGTATTTAAAATTTTTGGAATATTCTAACCATTTTCATTACTATAATTATTATGTTTTTATCTATTGTATAATTTTCTACCCTAATTTTCATTGTGTGTTGTCATTACTTTTTCCAATAAAGTGAAGTTAGGTCTATGAATATAGGAATGTTAGGGTTACAATAAAGGTTAATATATGGTGTGTTTTCATTGTGATCTTGTACATATATTTATCTTATGTGTATAATAGTATTAGTTCAATACTTTAGAGTACTAACTACAATAGATAACCAATCCATAGCCCATTACCCCATCTCTGAGGTATAGTGTAAGTAATTTCTTGGGGATAACCATTTACCAGTGCATCACATAAATAAATGACCAAAGGATTCCTATGGATAGGATAAAAAACATTAGGGGGTCTTCTTATATACCTAAAGCTATGTGAAAGCACAAATCCATACATAATGTTATCTAGTGGATTACATATTGGGGAATAACCCCTCACTCCATGGATTTAGGGAAAACTAAAATCTGCTTAACCCAAAATGACAACTCTATTTTATTTTTATAACTACCAAAACAAAGTTTATACCTAAAAAAGAGAGAAAACAAAAAAAAATTGCTGAAAATCTTGGGCAAAATCTTAAGGCCACTAATTTATTACCACTTTTTATCACTAAGATCCCATTTACATGAGGTAAGAGCATATGGTGGAAAAAAGTAGATAGCTATAAATCACTGAAGTTGCTACATAAAATGGTTTAGAAAGAGCTCTGATTAAAGGTGTTAAGATCCTTACTAAAACATATTTCAAAAATGAAAAAAAATATATATATATATATATATATATATATATATATATATATATATATATATATATATATATATATATATATATATATATATATATATTTGTATTAAAAGAGTGCAAATTTGCTTTACAAATACCATTGGCCTATTTGAGTTGAAACCTCCTCTGAGCAAGCTCAATTCAATACAATTTGTGGATGCTTTCTCACTAATCTAAACTCCTATTTATATTAAATTTTCACTAACTAACCAATACTTCCCATGAATTTAGGATTATTACAATTGGCTTGAGAGATATCTTGCAAATCATATGCATCTATAATATTTTATTAAATATAACAATTACAATAAAATGGTTAAGATGAAGGGTATTAAAATAGATCAAAAGCAAGATAAAAGAGTATTTTTGGATAAGAGTTCTATAGGTGGACAAAAATATAGGCCACTCAAGTCTATTTACTAAAGACTTATCCTAGTTGACTATCATGAAAATAAAAGTGGTGTGCCTCATGCGCTTGAGTCTATTGAGTAAGTCAAAATATCATGATTAAGGTTGCCATGCAAAATTTTTTGTTTTATTTCTTTTGTATTTAAAACCCTAACGTCACTTTTAAATCTTGATAACTTGAAAAAAGGTGGGGAGTGTAATGGATTGAGCTGACCTCAATCACCCTCTTGATGATTGACCATTTCCCACATATCCAATACTTAAAGGGGGGAAATCAAGCCCATGTAACTCTCCCACCTAGAGTGATTTTGAAATTGTATTTCTTAACCCTGTGTATCAATTATAAAAATGGATTTGATACTTGACAATGATAGCTCTTAACTTACTTTGAGATGCTTTAGACTTGGCTTGTGGTTGATCCTTATGAGTAATCTTAAATTTGGAAAGACTATGATAGATTTTCTTAATGTATAATAGTGTGTAAACTAGAAACTAAGTGACAACAAGTGAGGATAATAAATGAACCATGATGTGTATTTGTAGGTGAACCTTTTGATAATTTTATGTAGCTATCCTTATGAAACATGTAGGAAAACCTAAAATAATAATTTAAAATTTAGAAACTAGTCACTATTTGGCATGGGATGCAATTGCTCTAGGTTTACAAGAGCACAACAACATTTATGTTCACCTAGCATGACACTATCCCAAAATAGCAAGGACAACTATCTTAAGAAAGAGACAAATTAAGGGTGATTTTAAGTATTTTAAACATTTGAATTTTAAAATTTTGTTTATAATGATGGTAAACAAAGGGCCAAGCCCGCATATAGATAAAAATATTATGAGAACAATAAATAAGAGTCATGTATTTGGGTACAATTCATGTAGCTTATGATGTGTCAAGAATTAACATTATCAAGTACATGTGACTAGATTTATGTATCTAATTTCCCTTAATTTTATTCTAGTAATGAAATTACTAAAGGGAATAATAAATAATTAATCCTAGAGTGTACAACACATTTTTTATTTGAGACAATTTTTCAATTGTGCAAGCCACTTTAATTTAGAAAACCCTGCAACAATACCTGAAGTAGTCATTTGTCCACTTTAAATTTTGAAAAAGCTGAACTTTGAAAATTGAAAAGAGAGTAAGGAATGGGTACACTTGTATGGGGATGAAACCAAATTAATTTGTAAATTGTAAGTAATGATGGATAATTGTGCCCCCTTATTGAAACACTTGGATAAGTTGAACCAATAGTGAATTGAGAGTGATCAAGTCTGGATTTTATATATCTAATCAATCCCTTGAGTTGAAAATATGCATGCTTAAAAATCTTATGAATGAATAATAATACCTAATGTACTAATCCAAAAATTGGAACCATGATGGGTTTTCAATAAGTGATGTCAAGTTTACAGAGTGTCACTAGAGTCAAACTTATATTACCTGTAATAAAATATGAAACCACATAATGGGTTTTATATAATTAATGGTAAGGCCATTGAGTGTCACTAAACTCAAATGCACATTATCTATAATAGATTGAATCACACTACTATAGATGGATCTAGATTCTATTTGCATTATTGAAAGAGAATGAATAATATCCATACCCCCATCATAACCACATTGCTCATATATTTAAATTAAAATATTTTTTTGCCTTTGAAACTATGACTTGAACTTTGAAAATGTGCATGAACAAGTGTCATGCCTCTTTGAATTTTTAATTTGAACCTTGAACTTTGAAAATGTGCATGAACAAGAATCATGTCCTTTTGAACTTGTGCCAAGTTGATATATAATGTCATGCATCCATGTGCTCAATTATAACTATATTTTTAACTTGTAACTTTAATCTTGTATCCATGCTTGTGCAATTAATTATGTATAATTCTATACTTTGAATTTTTTTAAAGTGAGTGCATAGGCATGTCATATGTCTTAAAAAATCTATATCAATGTGCCAATATATTTCATGTGTTCTATTTATTATTATTTTGAATATTTGAAAACATGTACTCTATTTTAGAATCTAATTTTGCATCACTTTGAATCTTTAAACACTATAATTTATATATTTAAAATCTATAATCTATCCCTAATATTATTTTTGTCTATCCATGGTCTTGAATATATAAGACAAGCCCACTATGATGCCCCCTTTAAAGATGAGGGATGAAACCTGCAAGTCACTTATCTCAAAATAATTTTTAATTATATAATGTGATAAATATATAATCATTTAGTATTATGTCAACATGTGGATAATATTTCATCATAGTAATGTAATTATCATTGAAACATGTATGTAACATATTAAATGCGAGGCATACAATTGTAATGTCTAGATAGATTTAGTAATGAAGAATACAATAAAGCAACCATCTTTGGAGCATATTGCACATTAAAAGTGCATGATATATATCATTGCACCACTAATCAACCTCAACAAGCATAACACAAAATATCACACAATAAGACTAAGGGTTGCATACATTGGACATGAATATGTCACAATAAACAAGTCCAAAGGTCACATACAAAGAACATTAAGAATGTCAGAAACAAAGGACATGTTTAAATGTTAAACATACTAAGCAAAAATTTCATAGATATGTTCATGCAATTTTCACACAAGGGCTAAGGGCCACATAATAAGCAAGTAATGTCTATCCAATCATGCAAGAAAATAAATAACATCAAAGAAGCATATAATAAGTGAAAACTAGTCTATTCCATCTATGTGTATCAATTTCATATAATATAAAGGTAGTATATCCATGTAGCACGATGTAAAATACAAGAAAATAGAAAGACACTTTTAAGATATGTATCTTAACATGGTTGAGAGGTCATAGTAATATATAACATATTATAATGTAACCTATAGAATGAGATGCCCTAAACATAAGCATGGCCACTAGGTAGAAAGGAATCCAACATTTAAGAATCCATGTATAGTATGTCATGCATAACATTTATATACCTTGTGAAATGCATGTGTTTAAAAAAAAATACACTATCTACCAAAATATGTGATATGTATCATATGTAAAGAAGTAAACTAACAACTTATGTCATGCTTAGGTCCCAAATTTTATTTTTTTGAAAATATTTTTGAATGTTTTTGTAATGTTGAAATATTTGTATTTTTTGTATTTTTGATATTTTTGAAAGGAAACTAGTCTATGATCCCATCAATGGGAGGAACATGGTGCATGCTTGGATCATATATGTTGATAGTGACATTTCATGGGTGAAAAGTGCTATGTATAGATGAATACGAAATTGAAAATGCATCAAGGGTTATAATGTAACTATCTCAATCACTACTCATAGAATATTTTGTAGGATATGTAACTTGAGAAGGTGTAAGATTTGGTGGAGTCTATTGTATGGTTAGATAATGTCTCGTTGCCTATGTTAGTTTTGGAACATGCTAAATTTTCTGAGGTACTTCCTTAAGATGCACTATAGAATATTTAGATTTATTTTAACCTTGAGTAACTCTTTGATATGAAGCTTATTATTTATGAGGGTGTACCACTCTACTTGGAACTAACTGTATATAAATAATATGTATATGTGCAACAATTGGTTCTATGTTATGCTCTTAAATGGGTGCACTAATTATCTTTGTATTGTGATCTTAAATATATCATGTAACCAACTGCAATGATGGTAGTGGATGAGGAGGAGCTATTGCTGACTAGGGAGGGTACTAATATTATACTCCTTGAACTCTAACCACTTTATTACATTGTATGTATTTGGGGCATCTATGTACTATAGATGGTACAATACATATTTTTTTATATCTAAGGGCATCCTAATAACATGTTGAAGACCCTTATGCTTGGTATGACTATAAATGGAGTATCCATTATTGTTGAATCAACTTGGAGAGGTAGCACTATATGACCAAGGGTATTTTGTGTATGTGTATCTAATGTTTTCATTATTTATGATGTAGCATGTAAATTTTGATCTATATATCCAAGGATGCGAAGGAGTGTCATTGTACATGTATTTTCACTTGACCCATTGTCAAACATGACACTATGTATAGGTTGTCTTTTATCTATGATTAAATAAAGAGTGCACATCTATTTGAATCATCATCATTGATTTCACTTTCATTAAAAGTGAACATAGAAAATTGGGTTGATGTACCTTTAAATGTACCAATAATTCCACCTATTAGATGCTTGTATGTCTAAGGATGAAGATGTGCACTGCATACATGATGTACCTTTAAATAGTCTTATGTTTTATTTTACCATTATTTAGAAAAGGATTATTGAAGATTTTTAGGTTTGCATTGTCATCTTGTTCTGTTATAACTTCCTCTATGGGTTTTCTTAGTTCAATAGTATTATCATCGATAAGATCTTGTATCTTATGCCTTAACCTAAAACACCTATTTTTAGAATGCCCAATACACCTATGGTATTCATAATATGCATTTATATCAGATCCATTAGGTTGAGGTTTGCTCAAATTAAGTTTGAATGGTCAAGGTAGAGCTATGAGATTGCACTCGAGTCATTTATTTAACAAGACATGAGGAGGTTAAAGTAATTGTTGACCAAATTTTGACCTCAAGTCAAAATTGGTCAACCCCTCTAAATTAAAACTATCATAGGGTTTTCAAAACTTATATGTGGTCTTGTCATGGTCTTAAATTATCCTAAATAGTTTTCATATGGTCACATTAGTCATTTAGTAGCTTGGTCCAAGGTTTAGTCTCATGTGTACTTATCTAGTTATAGGAGTCATTTAAAAGGTATTGATGTTGTCAAACATGGTCAAAGGTTTGATATGGTTTAGAGTCATTATAAAAGGTTATTAATTTGTAATTAAGGTCATAATATCATGCATTGGCCTTTTATTTGGTTCTTAGGTACAAAATTGTCATTTTGGTCACCTTTTAGCCTATCTTGTGAAGTTGTACATACCATTCCAAGAATCAAACATTTCAAGAAGAATCCTAACATAATTTATGTCATAAATAGGTCAGATAATGTTTAGGTATGGTCAAAGACTTATAGGTCCTCTTTGTGAACTAAAAGTTAATTATTCTATAAATAAACAAGTTAAAATAGGGAAATTTATCTCAATGTAGATGAGGGAGAGTTCACAGACCCTACTAAGCACCTATCTACTTTCAAGATAGGAGATAGATAAGTAGACATGGTTTACAAGCCTAGCATGCCTATACATGTATGTATATGGAATTGAAAAGGTAAAAGGTTGAAAATGTCATGAAGAAGCCAAAAATACTTTTAAAATGGTGAGAATTAACATTATATAAGGCTTATTTATCTTTAAGGCCATGATAGGATTGAGAAAGTCAGTTTCTAGACCTTATGCTCATATTTATCTAATAGCCATCTATAACCACCTTTGAGGAAATTCTCTTAATTAGTGGTGTTGGTGAAGTATAGATTTTCAAGACACTATGAGGTCCTAATATATAAATAACATGAAAAATTCATTTAGAGGTTTAGAGAGTGTAAATTGAATACCTTGAGGCCTAAAGTGCAGTCAAGACCTAAAAGATCAGCACTTACAGTCAAGCTAAAAGAAGGTAGTCTTGAATATTGTATATAGTGAAATCATAATGAATTGATAATATTAAATAAAGGTGTTAGAATTTTAAAAATTATAAAAAGTCTTTTAAGTTTCAAATAATGTAAATTCAATGTTCTAAAAACCTTTGAAGGCACTCAAGACACCCTAATGGACACCTATAGGCTACAATCAAGAATGAGTTGGTTTCAAGCCCGAGTAAGGAAAAACATGTGTATGAAGAACACTGAATCCTATCTCATGTTGAAAAAAATTAATAGGATTTATTTAAAAAAAAATTAAATATGTTGAAATGACAAATGAGGTTGGTTAAAACTGAGTTCAAAACCTCTATACACAATCAGATAACAACCTATAGGTTTGCCTAGGTTCACAAGAGTTTTTGCTTGATTAGAGAAGAGTAAAGGTATATGAAAAGTTATGAATGAATGAATACTATTTTAAGATTATATATGATGATAGTATCCCTAATTTTAAACCTCAGACCTAATAACAATGGTGAATAAGGTTAAATCCATGTCTAGGCCTAATGAGCTTAAGCCCACACACAGGCCTGCTTGCCTAAATGAGTGAGGATCATTTTTAAAAAATTAAAATATAAATTATAAGGGAGGAAATTAATTTTAAAATGGTTTAATATTGTCATAAACATATCATATATATCCTTAGACTTGATTACAAGAGATAGAATGAAGACAGGCTATGTTCTAGGCCAAATAAGCCTAAGACATATACAAGCTTATAAGTGCAGTCATGAACAAGTGGTTTTTTGGATGTAAAGGGATGGTTTTAATGTTTTGAGAGGTTAAATATGATATTTTATAGTATCCGATACCATCTAAATATATATCAAAGTAAGGAAATTCCAATTTTGGCCTTAAACCCTTCCTCAAGTTCCTCTCATGCAAGCCTACACTTTAAAAATAGTCTTCTCCTGCTTGGTAAGATCATGAACCCAAAGAATGGAGTCAAGTGGTTTTTTTAGGAGGTATAAGGGTCACCATAATTAATTTTTTTGGAATAATTTTTTTGACTAAGTGTTTTACCTGCATGATCAAAGGCTAAGAGCCCTGACTACTCTCAAATGGCTTGCTTGCAACCTGAAGAGCACCTTCTCACACTCATAAATTTCATGAGGTTTTTCATGGAACCCAATGGTGTTTTGAATTTATTTATGGTTACCCTAACTAAAATATTTTGGAATTATGAGAAATAAAGAGGATATGTTTTTTATTAACAGTCCTTAAGAATAAAACATGCCTAAAACCCTGATAGTGACTAGTCAAGAGAAATGGAATCATAAATCACATGTAATGATCTATATTTTTCATAAAACCTCTTTTCTATTTTTTAGGACTCCAATTAAATTCTCCATGAGTAATTTTTTTTTACTTTTAATTGTATAGACTATAATAAATGTAATATTTTGCATGTTTTTTAGTATTTTACAAAGATTTTGAGAAAAGGAAAACTTGAAAACCATTGGAGGAGGCCATTTGGGATGTGTTTCATATTATAAATACAAAAAATATTAATAATATATTATTTATTTATTTAAATAAATCTCTTTTTCTAAGGCAGACTCAAATAGGCTTAAAACGAGACTAGGTGGCAAGGTCATTTCATGGTTCTCACACTTCCACGAGGTTTTAGGACCTCAAATTTTACATGGAGGTTTGTGATAGGCTAGGTAAATATAATAACATTATTTTGGGTGATTTAACACATGTGGGATAGGTTTGGATCAAAAAAATAGGGTTTTAGGGAAGGAAGCCTAATTGAGGAGAGAGAAAGGTGTAAAATGGACTTCCACTTAGAATCTAAACATTAAATTTGACATGAAGTTGTAAGGCCATACTGGGTCATCAAATATGTTCTCATTTTATAAATATACTCTATACACACTTATATATAAGTAATTTAATAGGTATCTAGGGTTACAAGGAAAACAGGCCTAGTGAGAGTTTAAGGAGTAAAATGGAGTCTTGAGAGTTTTTCAAGAAACCAAAATGGCTGGTTGTAGGTATAATAAGATATCTAAAGTCCATCCATGGAGATAGAGTGACTTGGAGAAAATTAATTCAATTTTTGAGCCACTTGGTCCAAGCTAGGCATGAGAAATGAGGAGTTTCAAGACACCTATGCATATGAATGATGAAATATAAGATCAAAAGAGTTTTTTAATGCATGATAGGTGTCCAATGAGGAGGTTTGAAGGAATTTATGGAGAAATGATGATTTAAAATACCATTTTCACTCTTCTTATGCAAGGAAGGGTAGTTTTCAATAGGAAGATCAAGGTATTAAGCTAAGTTCTAACTCATATGCCACTTGGATGATTAGAACATCTTCAAAAGTGAGACACGTGGATTTAGAAGACCATTTAGACTATTCATAAATCCTCCTTATTTTTAAATATCATATGGACATTTTTAAATCTTATCTTTTTATACCCCTCTCTCTCTCTCTCTTCACAATTCTCTATATAACCAACCACTTTTAGCTTTGAAAAGGATCCATATTTGGTATGATAAAGCCCTACTAGTTTGAGTAATAATTTGTCCTTTAAATTAAAGATTTAAATCTAGTTTTAATTTCTCAATTTATTATCTAAGTGTGTGAATTAGTTCATGCTTGAAATGAAAGTGATAATTATCTCTCCTTGTGTTCATCTCACTCTCTCATGCTTTGTGCAAGTAGTCTTCCCTCTAACAAGTCACATGAACTGTAGTTAGTTGTTTTGTATGTATTTAAGTTTAAGTAAGAGTAATGATGTCTATAATTAGATCTCCTATTCATCTACCTTGAGAAATTCATTTCATCTTACCTTCATGTTGAAACACTTTTGTTATAAAAACCTTGGGTGTTGAGATTAGTTTTGTGAATCAACTTTCATAGTACAAGTTCATAGTAGTGTTGTGGAGTTAAACTTGGTGCATCACCTATATTAGGTTAGTGTTAATCCTTTCTATCCATTTTATTTCAAATTATGTAGACTAGTTGTTATTTTTAGGTGTGGTTCAAGGGAGCTAGCCTTTCAATCTAGAGACTCATCTCTCCCATAGGTCACCCACAACTTGAGAGATGTTTCCATGTTAGATCAAATTGAAGGAGGATGGAGTATACCTCATTTAGGGTGAAAATTTGACACATAATAGTTTTGGCATGCCAAGTGTGACTCATAGTCCAATAATTTTTCAAAGGTAGATGTTAACCTTGGTAAATTTGAAGTTTTAAGGCTTTTTTCATGCAGTATTTGGCAACTCCAACACTTATTAACTCTTGGTTTTAGACTAGTGTTCTATTTTCATGCCTAAGGTAAACACTATATCTTATAATAAAGGCATTACATTTGAATTTATACAGTTACCTTACTATTCTCTTAGAGTAAAGATGTTTTTTAATACCCATACATATTTGAAAAAGTCTTTGGCTACTCACTTACCCATTAGAAGACTTTTCTTAGGTCTAAATTGAGAAATGGTAGCCCCAAGGAACTTAATTTTGGTGGCCTTCAATGGCCATAGTCCTTTATCCCTTTCTTACTATAATAACATCCCTATGTCATCTCTTAAAAGTGGGCCTTCATACATGGGAGAAGTTATCACTACTCCTATTGAACACATAAGAAACATTGCCAATTTTTGTTATTCATAACATCATCGAAGAGGATGTTTACATCAGGTTATTGGTTATATATTTTAAGGGAAAGGCACTTGATGGGATGAATTGAGTAATGATTTGAGAAAGAGTTTTGAAGAAAAATCTAACCACTTGTCTTTGACTGAGCAATAGACCACAATATATAGAGCACCTTATGAGGCCATTCAAGACTTCAACACAAGATTCCAAAAGACTTGGGATAGGATCCCACTCTTGGTGTGGCCTACTGACCATCATGATTTCCTTTAATATCTCAAGGATTTCAATTTTGATATCTCTATGATGATTCAATCCATGGGAGGGGATACTTTGACTAATGTTTATGAGACTACCATAAGGGCTAAGAACTACCTTATTCAAGATGGTAAGACAGATCCTAGACGTCCTATGCCCTTGTTTCCTAATGTGAAATCTCCTGTACCCACCATTACTCTTATTCCCACACCCAAGCACAAGCAAGATGCCCTTAATCAACCAAGCAAGTAAAGGAGGAAGATATAATTAAATCTCTTAAAGAAGAGGTTCAATCTCTTAAGAGGCAATAACAACAAGAATAATGAGGTCTCTTCAAGGCACTTTCCAACCCTACCATTCTTACCAATCTCCTAAACAACCTTCTCAATGTCAATATCAAGGACAAGGGAAACTAACTCAAGTGAGGTAACACAATGGGCAAAATTAGAATGTTCCTTCTACTTATAAAACATGTGTACCTATCCAAAACAACCTTGTACAAGATAATTGAGAACATATTATTTAATAATTTTACCACAAGTCAAATTAGTTCAACCCTTTATATATTCAAACTTGTTATAGGCGCCTTCTATGGGTGTAAAATGTGTAACAAGGTCTTAATAAGGTCAACATTATGTTTTATCCTTATCATATTTGTCTTAGTTGGCCCTAAGTCATTCTAAGGTCACATTTTGAGTCATCTATTGAAGTGGTGTGTTTTCCATAGGAGTAAAAGTGTTCCAAAAGAATATTTAACATCCTACATATCACAATATATCAAGAAAACCATTTTGACACTGACAAACTATAGGTGCAATGTTGAAAATAAGAAGATCAAGTAGTTTCATGTGGTTTTAGGTAGTTTTATGGCCTATACAATATTTTGGGAACATGTGGATACTTTAAAAGTGTCTCTTGGAATTCCTAAAGTTCAATTCCATGCTTGGGCAACTTTTATAGGTCTAAAAATGAGCGAAACCATTCTATCTTTCCCATCACCCTCCTAAATAAGATAAATGGTCAACCGATTTTAGTTTGGTATGACCAGGAGGAGTTGATTTAGAGAAAGTGCACTTGGTGGGTGGTATTAATCTCTATGTACTACAAATTCATGGCAATATTTAGAGGATTGATGATATATGCTCTATGAACCATTGTTAAGAGTGTTAGTTCCTCTTTTCTACCTACACATCCTCATGGCCTTCAGTTTTCTCCTATGTTTGGATTGGTATGATCAAGTCAAGTTTTATACATGTTTTTAAGGGAATTACCATACTTATAACATGGTTCTTAGTCTCATTTTACTAATTAAAGGCACCACTGAGGTCTGCAGTCACTATATCATTAGTTGTATAAGTTTCTCTCTCTTGTATTGATCTAAGATAAAAGGACACATGTTTCCACTCTCACATTATATGGTGATAAGTTATTCTATTGGATTTTTAGTCTTAAATAGTAGTAATTGATGGAGTGAAGAGGTTTAGAAACATGGCATAGTTAAGAAGCCTTGCAACATCCACCTATAGGATTGTGTGAGAGTACTTAGATAGAGGTGTGGTTAATGGTTAGAGCCTATGAACACCAATATGATCTCATGTTCCATCATAAATATGGTTAAACCATAGAGAGACCTAATGTTGACAAGTTTTTGATTTGGCACATAGTCTTGAATTTGATGTTCACCAATAGGTAACTCCAATAGAGGTCTAAATAATGTGAATGGTAGAGGTTTGAACTCATTTGAAACATTCAAATAGGTCTGAGAATGTAGATCAGAACATTGTGACAATAGTGAGTTCCTTATGTGTAGTCAAACTTGAGTTCAATGTGTATAAGTTAGGAAAGTTGAATCTAAGATACTTTACCTTAACTTCTATGAATCACATTTTGCTCATATGTTATGCCACTCCATGGTGAAATGCCTTGAGGTCTAGGTAGTATAAGTGGTTTATCTCATGTATTCTAAACCTAAATCAATGTATTGACATGATAAAGGTGGATATTTAATCTAAAGAGGATAATGCAAACAAGTTTCCAATGCAGACAAGCTTCCACTATAGATATTTAGTGGTATTTGAAATAAAGAGAACCTTGATACTATAGACTTGTATCATAATGATGGTATAAGGGTGAGAGCATGATATTAAGGAAATAATTAAGCCATTTAAAGTGTGAAATAGTGATAATGTCTCAAGGGATAATATAAAATGAAATACTGTGTCAAGAAACACATCACTACCTACAGAAGGATCCCATGGTTTCCCAAATGAAGCATTTATAGTCTAACTATAGATCCAGTGTGTTGATAATGGGAGGTAAGAGGCATGGCTTGCATGTATAGTAAGTCTATTTTATGTAAAGATGATCTAATAACATCAATATCAACTAAATGAGTTGGATAAAATTGATTGGACATAGGTTATTACATATAGGTACACCTTAAAGTCTCTTTGATTATCACCTACAGTTGACATAGTCTAACTACAGACTAGCCTAGGTAGATGAGTGATGTGAGCTTGGGAGAGTGGAATAGGTATATATGGATGAACATTATTAGTACCACTATAATATTGGTATTTATAATAGCATATGATACTTAGAGAAAGGAATCAGAGCAAAGACAAGTCCTAACTTGTCACTCAACTTGAAACCCTATCAAACCTTGCACAGTCAGTCCCATAAGTATGTCTTGAAGTTTGTGATGTTGAGGCCCCTAGATGAGTGATCTAAACATGGAATTTTTACAAAAAATATAATAACTACCTATTTAAGACTCCCATGTCCTCAATTTAGATAGACAAATAAGGGAAGTGCCCTTTATTTTATCTCAAATAGAGGGTACTCCCAGTCAAAATGAAAATTGTAGGTTTGGTGTATGGATGAGAAAGGGGTGAAATGAGAAATCTTGGATGAATATATTATATTGTCTATAATTTATTTGGACATGAAAAAGTATGAATAAAAACTATTTAGTCCTAAGAAACCACTTAGATGTGGTCATGGGCAACTAGGCACAGTCAGGCCTATTAGGCCTAGAACTAGGCCTATACCATAATGACCTATAGCGTAATTAAAAATACAATAAGACCCTTAAAATTAAGTTGATATCATATAATGGGAGGTATATATTCTTCAAGAGCCATTGGTTTGCAGAGTAACAACACAAAGTGGTCAATTTGACCTAATTCCATGACATGGGTACATAAAATGTAGTTAAAAGCTTGATAGGCCATTTTCAAACACTCATACTTGTATGAACACATTGCATGGTTCCCCAAGGAGCTAGGGGTAGTTGATTAGGGTCCTCCACTTGGTTTCAATGGAATTTGTTTAGGGGTTAGATGTCTAAGTTTTATGAATCATCCCTAAGAAGCAAAACTTTATAAAACCCTCTTAAAACCCTATCTATAACTTGATGGAGAAGCACTCAAAAGTGTTTAAATGGTATAGAAATTATTTTGGACTCACTGAAGACTCTCTCAAGCTCTTGGACATCTAATTGGTTTGTACCATACTTGTATGGATAAGCTAAAGTCAAGGTTTTTTTACAATTTTTGAGTGTTTTGTAGGTACAAAAGAGGATAAATAGGTGAGATCCATTGAAGGAGGTCAATAGGGACTTATTATAACTCATTATGCATGAAAGATCCTTTATTATACCATTCATCATAGGCATTCTTAGATAGTTAGTGAAGATGACAAGTGACTGCCTAGTGAGAAGATGAGAAGTCCAATTATGGGTATTTTTAAGGTCTACCTAATGGAGTGGAAGGAAAATAGGTATTGAATATGTTTCCTAACACCTATTACATAGGTTTGGTTTAGAAATTGAAGGTTACCTTGATGACAAATGTGAATAATGATGCCTAAAAGACCAATGAATGACTATAAATGGTGAGTACAAGTGTCATGAAGAAGGTTATCAATTAGGGAGGAATCTAATGACTATTATATCTTATTTCCAACCTCCCTATGATAATGAATATGTGTCATTTCTTCCTATTTTAGTTTTGAGTAGTCAAGACATGCCTTATCATGAAGGCAATTTTCAAGAAGGCCATTTGAGGACCCTATGCCAGTTTTGATAAAATTTTCATGCTTTAGATGGACACTTGTATAAGAAGACCTTCATGGTCTATTTAAAAATCCATTATCTTAAAATGTAACTAGTTCTCATAGTTTTACACTTGTTCTTTATGACCTTTCCACTCCCCTTCTTCTCTCTCTTCTCACATGCTCTATAAATGCAAGCCATTTTAGCTTTTGTAAAGGAATACACACCTAATAAAGTGAAGCCCTACTAGTTTGATACTATATTTTTCCTTTGAAATAAATATTTTCAATCTATTTTTGATCTCATAATCTTCTTATCTAAGTGTGTGAAGTGGTGCATAGTGAAGTGTTCAGTGATTGGTATCTATCCTTACCTTCTCTTTACTCTTCCATGTTTGATGCAAGTAGTTTCCACTCTAATAAGTCAGATGAAGTGTATTCAAGTGAATTTTTCTATCTTTAAGTGTAAGGAGTAGCCTTAGTGTCTGCAATCCAACCTATGGTTCACTCACCTTAAGTAGTGTAATGCATATCAGTTCCATGTTTGAAATACTAATGTTAGAGTAATCTAGGGTGTTAAAACTAGTATTACGAGTCACGTTTCATATTATAATGGTATGGTATTCTAGTGGAGATAATTATATTGTATCACCTCATTAGATTAGTTTGTTTCCATGGTTCCTTCTATCCCTTTTCATCTAGGTAAACAAGTAGTGTAGGTGATAAGCAAGCAAAGAGAAATCTAAGGAGCTAGCCCTTAAACCTAGAGGTTTACCTCTACTATAGGCAACCAAAAAGACTATAGGTAATCCCATTTATCCTAAATATTAGAGTAGGCTTGAAAAACCATATCTAGGGTGCATTATTTGGTGACAATAATTCTAGCACACTCGATGGGACAATTGTCTCAAAAACATCTTGTCAAGGTGAATGTTAGTCTTGACAACATCACAGTTTCATATGGTGTTCTAATCAGTATTTGGCAACTCCATTCAAGGTAATATCTATTTTTAGACCAAGTTTTATAATTTCTTGTGATCATACTTCATGGTTCTTTATAGGTCAACTACTAGTAGAGGTATCAACCCTATAAACCCACTCTTTTAACCTGAACTTCCTCTTGAAGTTTAACATCCTTAGCCTATCTTGACCTTTAAAGAACAAGAGGACTTTGCAAGCCAATTATATCAAGAGAGTGAAGAGGAAATTGAGGATATTATGGCTATGCAACATGCCTTCCAAGCCTTTAACATTAAAAATCCCATACACCTCAATGCATATGATGATATACCTCCTAATGCTACCAAGAGTGTTCCCACATTCAATGGGGAAGGTCATGTCACCCCTAATGAGCATATTATAAAAATATATAAATTTTTTAGTTTTCAAAATGTCATAAATTCAATATTGTAATTAGACTACTTGTCATGTCCCTTAGATGGAAAGACCTTAACCAGTATAAGACATTGTCGGGAGGATGTATCACCACTTGGGATGATTTTGGAGAATTAATGACTTTAAGGTTTGAGGACAAAAGTAATTATTGACCAAATTTGACTTATATTTAAATGTGATCAACCCATATAATTTTAAACTTTTGAATAAGGTTTTATAGGTCTTATGGGGTGTCATGTTGGTCTATTATCTTACTTGACCTTGTCTTAGTCCTTGTCTAAGCTCACCCTCCTTGAAATAGCCTAGTCAAACTTGGTCAAACCTTGGTAAAAATTATTCAAAAGGTAATTTTGTGTAAATTTTTCTTAAGATTGTATTTATCATGTTTTAATGTGTTTACAAGTCATTAATTGGTCATTTGTTATGTCTCATGTGCAAAAAAGGGTCTTTTGGCCACTTTCTAGATTATTAATTGACTTGTAAGAACTTACAAGAGGGGGAATTTGTCACCAAGGTGAGTTTCAACGTGGAAGAGGTTAAGATAATGTTAGAGAGTAGTTAGATGGCAGCCAAGGGTCAATTACAGTAAAAAAAGGGAGTTTATCCTTGCTTTTAGGCCTTTTTGGGCACTTGTACAGCCTCCATGATCTAATATTTAGATAAAAACATTGTGGGGTGTCTCTTCACATCCCCAAAATATTTTACATGAATTGTTTTTCAAATATAATGTAAAAAATTTCATCTACAACTCATTTCTCTTCTTTTTCCATTAACAAGCTAAGGAAGGGCAAGTTCAAGCACTCACTATAGACCATACAGGTGGAGTTGGGAGGAGTGCTTCTATGGGTGGATTTTAATCTTAGTGAATTAATTTTCATAACAATAACTTTAAATTTGGTGGCTCCTCCTTTGTGAACAATCTATTACACTCTAGGTAGCTTTTTATGGGCTTACAACCATGAGGGGGTCATTATTTGAGCTTGTCTCAGTTTTTATTGTTTTGGATTGATGGGTTTATGTGTTGTAGGTGTTTATACATGATATTAAAGACATTTACATGATTATTTTAGTTTTGTAAAGCTCAAGAACTTATAAAATCCTTTTTTAGGCTTATATATGCTCTCAAGTATTCTTTTTGCACTCTCAACTATTACAGGTGCCTAAAATGAAAGTTTTTATGTTAATATTTAGGATTGGAAGTGCCTAAAACATTTGAATTCATAGGCTTACACTTGATGTCCAAATAAGGGAATATGAGGCTTAAACCATGCACCTTATTCACTATTTTTTCCTTTATTGTCTACATGTTTAAGAAAGATGCACCTACAGGGGCCTCCATGATAACATTATGTTTTGACAATAAGCTTGATTATGTTTTCAAATTATTGGAGACATTGGGAGTGATTTTGATAATTTTATTTGATCCAATTTTCATATAGTTAATCATAACAATGCTCCATGCCTCTCTTTTATTCACTATCTGCTACCATTCATCACCACCTACAGTGGCCTAAATAGATTATGTAGGGGTCTTTTTAAGGTTATGAAATATTGGAGAATCACCTTTTGTCTTGGAGTTGTATGAGTGCATTTAGCATGTTTAGGAACCCCTTGGAAGGGATGATTTGGCAAAGGGAGTATGGAAACATAAATGAAATTCAAATAGATGTACTTAGACCTCTTGTCCTTAAATAATGAAAATAGAGATCCTTAGGGTTTTTTGAGATAATGCATATCATAGTAAAAAAGGTTTATAATGCTCCTAATTACTTGGTTTAGTATCCCTATCTACATATAATATCTAGGAAAAGAATGAATTCAAAAGGGTGGAGGAGTTTTTGAACATCTTTAAAAGAGGCAAAAAACCACTGAAATAGGGTAGTGTTGTCTACAGGGTTGAGGCAAAGAAAGGAACTTTTCCATCCAAGTTGTAAATCAGCCTTCCATCATGCTCAAATGACTTTAAATAACCCAAAAATTCATTCAATGAATAGAATATCACCTTCAACAAGGTTGTAATATGGTTTTGACTTCTAATCACTCTCCCCTATCTATACACAAGCCTAGGAGGTGAAACACAGTCAGTAAGGGTCAAATAGTGAGGTAAAAGGTGGGATTTTGGAGCTTGTTTTAAAATTTCAAGGAATTTTAAAAGTGTTTTAATATAAAAATACCATCATGGAAATTTAGATCACCTTCAAGCTAGTTCAAACATCACCAAAACACCTACATGTAGGCCTAAATGCATAAAACACAGTCTTGCTGAAAAAGATGTTGGAAGGATGGGGTGTATGAGGTATAAGTTTGAGTTTTTATCCCTATTTTAATATTTTAGGAGTTATAGGGTGTTTTTTAATTCTTATACCATTCAATATTAATCAAATCATCTCCCAACAAGTTTCAAATTCCCCCATATGCACGTGCAGGTTAGACAGTGAGTAAAGGGTAGTGTTTGGTAGATAAATGACCTAGAGAATGATTGCATGAGTCCCAAGTATGGAATTATGATCATGAAGGATGGTATGATCTCTCATTAACTATGTAAAATGTCCTAACCTATACAAATAATGGAAACATGGGTATCCTTCAAGGAAAACATAGTTAGTTGGTAAGCATGAATAAACATAGTTTAAACAGGGTTGGATGGTTTATATGATGTAAAAGTGATCTCAGGTTAGGTATAGCACTCCATGAAATTATCACATTGATCCAAAATCCAAGAAAAGTTCTCAAAACAAAATAACACTTTTTTCAAAGGCAAAGCACAAACTTATACCCTGTCTACCCTACATATTTTGCTTATTTAGTAACCAATCTAGGAATTTAAGGATTTAGAGGGTCAAATGAATGAGTCAAGAGATGAATTTTGGTATGGATAGTCCTTACCACTAGAAAAATAAACCCCAATGTTAATTTTTATCAAAAAATAAGGAAACATACCCCTATTCTATCTCAGAATAGGGGTAGTTTCCTCATATAAAACATAGCTAGTTTGTGATAAAAAGGGGGATTTGGTGGATAGGGTATGTTAGGGGTCTTGGATGAAGTTTTTTAAGCTAGGAAACACCTGAAACAAGCTATATAAACTTGATATAATGTTTGAGACCAAATAGGATAGCCTACACAAGAAGGTTTGCAGCCATCAAGGTAAGGAAGAGAATAGACATGTTTTCAAATGCAGGGGCATTTCAAGTTATAACCTTAGACAAACACCAAAATGTTTTTAATCCATTGAAGTGAATTTTAAGTTCAAATAGAGTCATTTTGAGTCTAAGTTGTAGGCAAACCTATTGGCAAGGTCTGGGCCTAATGCCAAATAGGGGTCAAGTTCCATTCCTAGCTCTTAGTGAGATTTTATAGTGATTGAGATAGGTTTTTGGGATGTATTCAGAGGTGTTAAAACCTTTTTTTTTAATATAAATTTCCAAAGAAGCCATTTTTGGCTTAGGAAGCATTCAAACCCTATTGATTGTATAAAATTGACTCAAATGGTCACCTTCAAGTGCTTAGAACTCTCATATACCTTTACATGGGACCTGGATCTATTTTGGGATGATGGAGAGGTTCCTTAAGAAGAAACAAGTGGAATTTAGAGAGGATTAAAATGTTTATTCTTTATGAACAAATGTTAAGACCAAAAACCACTCAAAACCCTTATAAGCCCTCATAGATTTGATTGGGAAGATCTTACAATTTGAGTATCTAGATGCAATGGAGGTGACATGAAACCACTTGGATGATGTATAGGACTCTCCATATAATATTCACATGTGACTTAGGTGTACATAATTATATGGAATTGGGAAAATAGGGCTTATTTTGACTATTTTTTGTGTTTTACAAGCTTGGAAATGTTTCAAGACACCAAATCACTTTTAGAGGGAAGATTAGGACTTTTTATAAGTCCTCATGGTCATTGGATCAAGTGTATAAACTCCTAAGTGTGCCTACCATCTCTTTGTTTTCAGCCAATCTAGTGAGCCAGCTAGGGAAGACTTGGAGAAAATGGTGAATCTTCATTTAGAAAGCCTTTTAAGGATTATTTATTATAATTGATGCCATGAACACTTGGAACACATGCCTTTCATCTTATTTTATGGATCATATTTTAGGTTTGAATATTTTTTAAGTATCAAGTGTGAGAGGTAAAGGGAAAAGGGCTATTTTGAGACTACCAAGGATGATTATGCATGGCTAAATGATCATGAGTGGTCTAGGATCTCACTAATGCATGTGTGGACCTAATAGTAACCCCTCCTAATCAGAATAGTCATCAAACCTAGTTAGTTATATTTTTAAGGAAGTTTTGGAAGGCCAATCATGACAGGAAGTTTTCTATGCATGGAAAGGAGTTTTTTAACCATTTTTCAGGTCCTAAATGATTTAAAATAATATTTGTAACTCTTGACATGGAATGACTCACCCCATACCTCTCTCTCATGCATTTTTAACTTATTTTAGAAAGTTGACACATGTCCAAGTGACTCTTGGACTCCCCTTCTCTCTTTCTTCCCACATCTTCTATAAATTGAGCCTTCTTGGTTGTTGTATACATATTTTTACTTGGGTATGGTGAATCCCTACCAAATTTTTTCCCTAAATCAATAAAGACAAGTGTTTTAACTCATTCAAATATTTCACTAAGTGTAAATGATGGTTTTTGGTCTTGTGCAAGTGTAAGTTTCATTTACCTTCATATGTTACTCTCCTTAGTACCTTGTGTGTTTATGATCTCTCTCTTATAGGTCATCAAGAAGTGTCAAAGTGGATTGTAGGTGTAGTGAGTAGGCTAATAAATAGAGTGTCTTAGAGTGCCTATTTTCTAGTTCCTCCTAGCCTATGCTATATCCAAGACCCCATATTGAAGCATTGATGTGAGAGGGAAGATTGACATTTGGATGAAGTGTATGTGCAACTTGTCCTTAGTTCCAAGTGCATGATAAGGGTATGAGTAGAGAAAATATTTTGGTGTATTATCTCTTATATACTAGGTTTACTTTCACATTATCCCTATCCCTTTTCATCCCCAAAGTGTTAGTAGTAGGATATGAGCTTTAGTGATGCATCAAGGGGAGCTAGCCCCTAATATAGAGATCCACCTCCTAATAGGGATACCCATAGCCCTAAGGTCATTCCATTGTCTCACTTGAATGAGGAGAAGCTTGTCCCATCTCCTCATTGGGTGAAATTTCAAGTGATAATATTTTTGGCATGCTCAGTGGGGATAGAGGTCCATTCCTTGAGAAGTTTTGGTATTCTTCTCAAGATACCAACCTTTGGAGGTAATTCACTAAGCACCAATGGTGACTCCAAGTACATATCTACTAGTTAAGCAGTCCAAGTACACCTATTGAAAGTTATTTTCTTATTTTATACTCTTTTTGTGAGTAATTCAAGGATAATTGTGAGTTTGAGCTTGTTTTAACACAAATTGAGGAGTTATGTCCAACTTTGCCTCTTCCTCCTAATTATGAGCAAGTTCTTGGCCAACCTTGTCATGATCCCCATCAAACATATGTTGTGAATAGCTAGCATTATCAGGTTTGTGCTCCATCTATCCCACCTAGCTCCTCTCCAAGCCATTCCATTGATAGTTTCAAAAGGACTCTCATTGGTTATCAAGACTATATGTTAGACCTTGACACTAGGTATGGTTGTGGTCAAATTATCCCTAGTGTTTGTGTCAAGAATATGAGGGATGCTTTGGAGAAAGTTAGAAGGGAATGGATCCCTATAGATAAATCTCATTGGCCATGTCTTTCTAATGATATTCTTAATATTTTTGGTTTGATCTTCCATCTAGAAGAAAGGTTGATAACTTATGAACAAACTCCATCTTAGTAGCCTCAAAGTCTCCCAAATTCTTTGTCCATCCCCTAAAACTTCTCCTCTTGGAAACCCATTCAATAAAGTAGCCAAGGGATGGAGGATATCATGATGTATCAGGTTGGTACACTTGGAAGATATTGTTAAGAAAAAATATTGAGTTTTGAAGCTCACCTTGAAAGGGAAATTGAGTTAGCAAATCAGATGTTGAGGAAATCTATTATGGTAGTTGAAGGTGAACTATCTAAACTTACTTTTCAAAATTGTAATCAAGGTACCAATCCCAAGGAAACTCCAAGTTTCATAAACATATCACCCCTTCATCATCCTCCCAATCCCATGAAAACATCCTTAAACCTACCTTCCCAAGATGGAAAGAGGTGATGGCAGCTCATGAAAAAAGAAACAAATCATGTTTAAGTGGAGAAGCTATTTGGGAAGAGAAATTTGGAACCACTCAACTCCCTCCTACCCCTCTTAAAGAATCTATTAAACCCATATTTCCACCCCTTCTAACTAATCAAGTTCTCCCTCCTAATGTTGAGAATTGCATTGTTACTTGGGAATCCCCTTTGGCCAAGCTTCCTATTTTTGAAGTGCTTAATGTTGATGTCACTAGGAGGGAGGATGAGATTGAAATATCAAATTAGATTTGAGATGGAGAAGGGATGAATGATGGTGAGGAGAGGTCAGGTTGTGAGGATATGAAAGAATATTCCCCTTGTGTTGGAAAATATGCCTTGAAAGAAGTTCCCTTAGACTCCAAAGAAGAAGAAGAAATGGCCTTTTTGTCTCTCCTTTTCATGATGCAGACCATCCAAAGGATGATGATCTATGGAAAATATTTGAGAGCATATGTAATGAATTTGAAGCTCTCAAAGAACCTACAAATACCTTGGAGCTGACTAGCCATGACAAGTAAGAAGATGTGTCTCAAAAGGAGGACATGTGGTAGATTTACATGAAAATGTTCTAAGAGTATGAAGAAGTTGAGAAGACTAAGCTCCTAGACAAACAAGTTCAAGATGTGGGAGAACAAATACATGTTAAATGGAAAAATCATGAAGAGAGCCTAGACCATAATGGATCAATATATGATGACCTTAGGCCTTTTGAAAGTGACTTAGAGCTTGTCTTTACATCCACCTATGCAGCTACCTCCACAAACTTCCATGAAGAATGTCAACAAGAAACACTTATAAATGGTCCTGATATAATGATCCTTGAAGAGTTTGAAGAGATTATAATAATGGAAAAGGATGATGATATCCTTTAAGGAGATGTAAACTTGCAACAAGTTGTCCCATGTATGGATGTGTCGAACTATCATGAGGAAATGAGGGGACAATAGTATGAAGTGTGCTTTGAAGTCCAAGAAGACTTCATCTACTTTAAAAACCTGTTTGAGATGAATCCACTCAATGGCATGTCAAATCAAAGGGCAAAGAGAAAGCGAGAGTCATCTAAAATCCCATATAAGAAGAAGCATGCTTAGTATCCTCACTCATCTAGTGAGGAAGGAGACCCAAGCTACTTCCCTTTTTTATCTAGGAAGGGAGGTATGATCAAGATGAATGTACATATTTGTTTCTTTTTAGTTTGTCTTATTTTTTCCTAAGTGCTTAAAAGCACAAGTGGTGTGTGTGTTTGTCCTTGTTGTGTGTTGTCCTTTCCTTTATGTGTTTTGAGGTAGGATTATTGTCTTCATGGTCTTTTCAAGGTCTGGTCCTGATGTTTCCATGTGTATTTTGACTCCCTTGCCCAATGGATAGGATAAGGCTAATAGTTCTTAATATAGGCAAGCATGTTACCCCTAGGAGTTGCCAAATTGTAGACCAAATTTGACTTCTATGAAAATGAGGTCAACCCCTATCATTTTAAACTTTTGAATAAGGTTTCAAAGGTCCTATGGGTTGCCATGTTGGTCTATTATCTTGACCTTGTCTTATTCCTCATCTAAGCTCACCCTCCTTAAAATGGCCTAGTCAAACTTGGTCAAAATCTCATTTTGTGTCAGTTTGTCTTAAGATGGTATTTATCAGTTTTCAATGTGTTTACAAGTTATTAATTGGTCTTTTGTTATGTCTCATGTGCAAAAAAGGGTCTTTTGGCCATTTTATAGCCTATTAATTGATTTACACAAACTTCCAAGAGGGAAAATTTGTCACCAAGGTGAGTTTCAACATGGAAGAGGTAAGGATCATGTTATAGAGTAGTCAAATGGTATCCAAGGGTTAGTTACGGTCATAAAATGGGAGTTTTTCCTTATTTTTAGGCCCTTTTGGGCACTTATATGGCCTCCATGATCTGATCTTTAGCTAAAAATGTGGTGGGGTGTCTCTTCACCTCCCCACACTATTTTACATGGTTTTTTTCACCTAGAATGTAAAAAAATTCATCTGCAACTCATTTCTCTTCTTTTTCCATTGACAAGCTAAGGAAGGGCAAGTTCAAGCACTCACTATGGACCGTACAGGTGGAGTTAGGATAAGTGATTTTGGGGGTGTATTATAATCTAAGTGTAATTAATTTTCATAATAATAACTTGAAGTTTGGTTTTTCCTCCTTTATGAACAATCTGTTACACTCTAGGTAGCTTTTTATGGGCTTACAACCATGAAGGGGTCATTATTTGAGCTTGTCTTAGTTTTTATTATTTTGGATTGATGGTTTTATGTTTTGTAGGTGTTTATAAATGATATTAAATACATTTACATGCTTATTTTACTCTTGGAAATATCAAGCACTAAATAAAGCCTTTTCTAGGCTTATATATGCTCCCAACTATTCTTTTTACACTCTTAGCTGTTATAGGTGCCTAAAATAAAGGTTTTCACACTAAGATTTAGGATTGGAAGTGCCTCAGATGTTTTAAGTCATATTATTACACTTTATGACCAAATAAGGGACTATGAGGCTTAAACCGTGCACCTTATTCATTATTTTTTCCTTTGCTATCTACATATTTAAGAAAGATGCACCTAAAGGGGCCTCCATGATAACATTATGTTTTGATAGTAACCTTGATTATGTTTTCAACTTCTTGGAGACATTGGGAGTGATTTTGAGAAGCTGAGTTGATCCAATTTTCATAGAGGCAATCATAACAATGCTCCATGCCTCTCTTGTATTTATTGTATGCTACCATTCATCACCACCTACAGGTGGCCTGAACAAATGGTATAGAGGTCTTTTTAAGGTTTTTAAATTTTGTTGAGAATCACCTTGTACCTTGGAGTTATTTGATGGCATGGTAGCATGTTTAGGAACCCCTTTGAAGGGCTAATTTGGCAAAGGGAGTATGGAAACATAAATGAAGTTCAAATAGATGTACTCATGCCTCTTGTCCCTAAACAATGAAAATAGAGAACCTTAGGGTTTTTTGAGAGAATAAATATCATAGTCAAAAAGGTTTACAATGATCCTAATTACTTATTTTATTATCCCTATCTACATACAATAGCTAGGCAAAGAATGAATTCAAAAGGGTAAGTGGAGAGGAGTGTTTGAACATCTTGAAAAAAGGTTAAGAAAACACTAAAATGGGGTAGTGTTGTCTACAGGGTTGAGGCAAAGAAAGGAAATTTTCCATCCAAGTTGTGAAGTAGCCTTCCATCATGCTCAAATGACTTAAAATAATCCAAACATTCATTTAATGAATAGAATATCACCTTCAACAAGGCTATAATATGGTTTTTGACTTTTAAGCACTCTCCCCTATCTGTACACAGGCTTAGAAGGTGAAACACAGTCAGTAAGGGTCAAATAGTGAGGTAAAAGGTGAAAGTTTAGACCTTTTTTTGAAATTTCAAGGAATTTTAATAGTGTTTTAATATACAAAGACCCTCATGGTAAGTAAGGTCACCTTTAATCTAGTTCAAATGTCACCAAAACACCTACAGGTAGGCCTAAATGTATGAAACACAGTCCTAGTAAAAAAATTTGTTGGAAGGATGGGGTCTATGAGGTATAATTTTGAGTTTATATCCTTATTTTAAGATTACAAGAGTTATATGGTGTTTTTTTATTCTTTGACCATTCAATAGTAATCAAATCATCTCCCAACAAGTTTCAAATTCCCCCATATGCACCTACAGGTCAGATAGTAAGCAAAGGGCAGTGTTTGGTAGATAAATGACCTAAAGCATGATTGCATGAGTCCAAGTATTTAATTATTATCATTAAGGATGTTATTATCTCCAATTAACTATTTAAAAATGCCTAACCTATACAAATAATGGAAATAGGGGTGTCCTTCAAGGAAAACATAGTCAACTGGTAAACATGAATAAACATAGTTTGAATAGGGCTAGATGGTCTATATGATGGAAAAGTGATCCCAGGTCAAGTAGAGTACTACATTAAATTATAAAAATGATCCACAATCCAACATAAGTTCTCGAAACAAAAGAGAACTTTTTTCAAAGGCAAAGCACAAACTTATACCCTACATATTCTGCCTATTTAGTAACTAGTCTAGGAATTTGAGGATTTAGAGGGTCAAATGATGGATTCAAGAGATAAATTTTGGTATGGATAGTCCTTACCACTTTAAAAATAAACTAAAGTGTTAATTTTTATCAAAAAAAAATGCAACATACCCCTATTCTATCTTATAATAGGGGCAATTTCCTCATACAAAACATAGGTAGTTTGTGAGAAAAAAAGGAGATTTGGTGGACAGGGGATGTTAGGGGTCTTGAATGAAGGTTTTTAAAGATATGACACACCTAAAAATATATATATATAACCTTTATATAAGTTATAATACCAAACAAGATGCCATACACAATAAGGTTTGTTGTCATCAAGGTAAGGAAGAGAATAGGCATGTTTCCAAATGCAGGGGCATTTCAAGTTCTAACCTTAGACAAGGACCTAAATGTTTTGTATCACCTTTATGGGGGTGAAAATGATGTGTTTAAGTTTTTTAAGTTTATGTTAAGTGAAAATAGAGTCATTTTGAGGCAAGTTCTAGGCCTAATGCCAAATAGGGATCAAGTTCCATTCCTAGCTCTTAGTGAGCTTTTCCAATGATTGAGACAGGTGCTTGGGATGTATTCAAAGGTGTTCCAACATTTGGTTTGCATATAAAGTTCCCAAGAATCCATTTTTTTCTTAGGAAGCATTCAAACCTTGTTAATTATATAAAATTGACTTGAATGGTCACCTTCAAGTGATTGGAACTTTCATATACATTTGCATGGGACCTAGATCTATTTGGGGATGATGGAGAGGGTCCTTAATAAGACACAAGTGGAATTTGGAGATTATTCTAAAGTTTTTTATTTATGAACAAATTTTTAGACTAGAAACCACTCAAAACCCTTGCAAACCCTCCTCATAGACTTGATTGGGAAGATCTTGAAATTTGAGCATCTAGATGAAATGGAGGTGACATGAAACCACTTGGATGATGTAGAGGAATATCCATAAATTATTCACATGTGACTTAGGTGTACTAAATTATATAGAGTAAGGCAAAAGAGGGATTATTTTGACTAATTTTTGTTTTTTGTAGGCTTGGGAAGGTTTGAAGACACCGAATCACTTTTTGAGGGAATATTGGGACTTTTTATAAGTCCTCATGGTTATTTGATTGAGTATATAAACTCTTAAGTGTGCCTACTAGCTCTCTCTTTTTAGCCAGTATAGTGAGCCAACTAGGGAAAACTTGGAGAAAATGGTGAATCTTCATTTGGAAAGCCTTTTAAGGATTTTTTTATTGGAATTGATTCCATTAAAACTTATAACACATGCCTTTCATCTTCTTGTATGGATAAAATTGTAGGTTTAAAGAGTTTTTAAGTGCTAAGTGTGAGAGGTGAAGGGAAAAGGGCTATTTTGAGACTGCCAAGGATGATTATGCATGTATAGATGATCATGAGTGGTCTAATACCTCACCAATACATGTGTGGACCTATTAGTAACCCCTCCTAATTATAATAGTCATCAAACCTAGTCAATTTTAGTTTTAGGGTAGTTTTGAAGGCCAATCACAAGGGGCAATTTTTTGTGCATGGAAAGGAGTTTATTAACCATTTTTTAGGTCCTAAATGATTTCAAATGATATTTATAACTAACAACATGGAGTTGATCACTCTATCCCTCTCTCTCATGCATTTTTAACTAATTTGAGCAAGTTGACACATGTTCAAGTGACTCTTGGACTCCCCTGCTCTCTATCTTCCCACATCTTCTATAAATTGAGCCTTCTTGGATGTTGTATACATCTCTATGCCTAGGTATGGTGAATTAATACCAAATTTTTGCCTTGAATCAATAAATACAAGTGTTTTACCTCATTAAAATATTTCACTAAGTGTACATGATGGTTGTTGGCCTTGTGCAAGTGTAAGTTTCATTTACCTTCACATGTTACTCTCCTTAGTACCTTGTGTGTTTTTAATCTCTCTCTTATAGGTCAGTAAGAAGTGTCAAATTATATTTTATGTGTAGTGAGTAGGATTCTCAATAGAGTGTCTTATAATTCCTATTTTTTAGTTCCTCCTAGCCTATGCTATCTCCAAGACCCCATGGCGAAGAATTGATGTGAGAGGGAAGATTGACATTTGGATGAAGTGTATGTGCAACATGTCCTTGGTTCCAAGTGCATGATAAGGGTATAAGTAGAGAAAATATTTTGGTGTATCACCTCTTATATACTATTTTTACTTTCATGTTATCCCTATCCCTTTTCATCCCTAAAGTGTTAGTAGTAGGATATGAGCTTTAGTGATGCATCAAGGGGAGCTAGCCCCTAATCTAGAGATCCAACTCCTAATAGGGATACCCATATCCATAAGGTGGTTCCATTATATCACTTTAATGAGGATAATCTTATCCCATCTCCTCATTAGGTGTAAGTTTAAGTGACATAAATAATCACACATCACTTATTTACCAGTAGAATGTGATTTAAAGAGCTCCCAAGGAGATAATGCATGACTTCAATGAGATATTTGAAATGAATTGGCATAGGTTGCCTCCCCCCATGATACCCCCATCAATATTTTTTTCCCTAAATACCTAAGATCTATTGGTACTAGCATATCCATCATGCTACAGTCCATGGGTGGTTATACCTTGAAGCATATGACCTAGCCATTAGAGATGAGAATGGCCTAATACAAGATAGAAAAATACACCCAAATTTTTTTATGCCTCTGATACCTAATATGTTTTTTTTCATTCCAAGTGTTTCTTAAGTCCCAAGTGCAAATACCAAATCTAGAGCTTCCCCTAAGAAGATGCCATTGATTAGGAGGAAAGGTCCAAGGCCTTATAATATATAGTATGGAATTAATCAAAACCCCTACCCCTATACTCAAAAATTAAATATGTTCCCACGTAAATAATATGTTTAAGGTAGAGGTCAAGGAAAAACTAAATTTAATAGTCCAACTAATGCATACAACCTAACTTCCACCTCTAACAAAAGATCCATGGTCATGGTTCATAATAACATGGTCCAAGGATAAGAATGATAGTAAGGACAATTAATGGATGAGAATGAAGATGTAGGATAGGCCTTGGTTTCTCAAGGAGGAGTCACTCCTCAGTTGTCATCAAAAGATGAGAATTACATGCAAGCAAATGAATGATGGTAGCCCTAAAAAGTGAACCTTGTAAACTTTCTAGTGGAAGACACCTTTATTCTCAATCAAATTTTTTTAATTTTTGATAATAATATATCCAAGAGAAAGGATTTAAGGGATGTCAATGGTGTTAACATAAGTCACAATTTCAAGTAACCCTCCTACAATGTATTAAAGTGTGACTGTAAGTGTGATAGTCCCTATAAATTTTGCACCTATTTCAAATTAGAATGTAGGAGGTGTAACTAAAGTGCTCCAATGTCTCAAGATCAAGGCACTTCTTTACCTTTAAGGACACAATAAATGGTAAATTTTCCTTCTTTGAACATTGTTGATTCTTTGAATAATGTTAAAACTAGTATCTCTCTTTGGGAAGTGTTTCACATGCTCAATCAAAAGGAGCTTCTTGAAGAGCAACTATCCCAAATTCACCTTATTCATCAACCATCAAGCCATGGTAATGTTTCCACCACTAATTCTCCCACTCACATTATGGAATATTCCTCCAAATCTAAAAATCCTTCACCCTTCTATCTCACTCTCATTGTTGGAGACAATCTTGGTCATAACTACATTATGGACAGTAGGACAAGTACCTTTGTTATGTCCAAGCTTGTGGTAAATAAATTAGGTTTGAAATATGAATCATAAATTAGGTTTTACAACTTTATGGGACACTAACTAAGTTAGTGGGACTAGTCAAAGGATATAGTTTTCTTACATGATTATCCTAGCTTCATAATCCTTCCAGATATAGTAGTGATTGATTTACATGCTCACTTTGTTATCTACCTCTCAAGAGATTTCATATCCAAGATAAGAGGCTACCTCTTAGTTCATTGATCCTTTTGGCCTTGAAGAAAAGGTATGGATCAAAGGTAACCATTACAACTTAACCATTGGCTAAGTTTCATATTGATCCCTATGTAGAAGTAGTCTCTAATCTCAATTGCATAATCAATGATCAAAAAGATTTTGCTATGGATGATGGAGTATCCTCTAAGCTTGAGGGTATCTCTAATTTTTTTCTAGATGAGTATGGTGTTGACACACATGGACATGATCCATACACTTTCTTTAATCAAATTGATCTTGGCACATACATCATGCATGAGGAAGGTGATGGACATCTGAGGTAAGCATTGAAATTTATTTTCCAAAAGTTGCTGAGAGAAATTACCTTATTCATATGCATGATGATGATTGTTTGTAAATAATGATAAACCAAGATGATGATGAAGAGTATAATGCCATTATGCTTGTACATGATGGAGGAATCATTGAAGGTGATAGCCATAAAGAGGAAGATGACCCATGGTAATAGTTTCATGCCATAGTTCAAGAATTTGAATAGCTAAATATGTTGGAGCAAAAAGAAGAAAATCTTGAGGTTCCTATATATCAAGTGCATTCTGTCCTAGAAGAGAGTGAAGTTGAGGCAACTTTGAAGATTCCCAAGATTTAGTTTGAGAGGTGCCAATTGGACATGATAGAAGTTAGGCAAGCTATAGGCTCAAACAAATATTTAGGAGGGCAAGATGGAGCATTCATGAAATCTCCAAGAGGCACACTTAAAGTTAACAAAGGATCTAAATATGGTAAATTTTTTGACCATCTACATAAACAAGTGTTTATTGATAAGTATGCTTCACATGATGGATTTTTTTCATGGAACAACAATGATACAAGAGGTACCATCTTTGATCCTAGTTGGATTAATGGTGATTGTCCTTCACCTCAAGTGTTTGAGGTCTGATACATACTAGGATAGGTGTGTGATTTGCTTATGTTGTGTGTGGTTTCCCTAAGTATCCTTGAGAGCATAGTGTGTTTTCTTATGTGTGTTTGTTTCCTTGTTGTATGTGTTGTGTTTGGTATCTTTTAAAAGGCTTATTAGTGTCAATATAATGCATATATAACTCCATATCCCAATGGATAGTATAAGGTTACTAGTCTTTGGCATAGCTAGCTTACCACCCTTAAGAAATTTCCAAAATGTTGACTAATTTGACCATAAATCAAATTAGGTCAAATCATTATATATTAAAACTTGTTATAGGGGTATTCTAGTGTGTAAAATGTGTACCATGGTTTTAATGAGGCCAACATTATGTTTTATCCTTGTCATATTTGTCTTAGTTGGTCCTAAGTCATTCTAAGGTCACATTTTGAGTCATTTATTGAAGTGGTATGGTTTCCATAGGAGGATAAGTGTTATAAAATAATATTAAATGTCCTACATATTATAATATGTTAGGGAAACCATTTTGGGATTGACAAACTATAGGTGCAATGTTAAAAATAAGAAGATTGGCTAGTTTCATGTGGTTTTAGGTAGTTATATGACCTATATATTAGTTTGGGCATGTGTGGCTACTTCAAAAGTATCTTTTGGGATTCCCATAGTTCAATTCCATGCTTGGGTAACTTTGATAGGTTTGAAAATGAGCAAAACCATTCTATCTTTCCCATCACTCTCTTGGACAAGCTAAAATGGTTAACTGATTTTAGTTTGGTATGGCCAGGAGGAGTTGATTTAGAGCAAGTGCACTTGGTGGGTGGTATTACTCTTTGTGTATTAAAAATTCATGGAAATATTCAAAGGATTGGTGATATATTATCTATGAACCATTGTTAAGAGTGTTAACTCCTCTTTTTTACCTGTACATCCCCATGGACTTCATTTTTCTCCTTTGTTTGGATTGATATGAGAAATTCAAGTGTTGTACATGTTTTGTAAGGGCATGACCATACTTGTCACATGGTTCTTAGTCTAGTTTTCATATGTCTATTATTTCACTGTTACATACAATTCTACTTCCTCCATTTTAAGAACTAGTAACCTCTTCCATTCTACCTCTCCATCATGCTTGGAGACTTATTGGTACATAATTATTTAATTGATAGTAGATCAAGTACATCAATCATGCCTAAATAAGTGGCAGATAAGTTTAAGTTGAAATATGAGTCACAATCTAAGGGGGTGTCATAATTATATGGATCAACTACCAAGATGGTTGGAATTATCAAAGGTTTACATCTCACTCTCCATGCTTTTCCTACATTCTCCATCTCCCAAGATGTGGTGGTTGTAGATGTGCCACCACACTTTGACTTTTACTTGTAAAGGGACTTCACTACCAATATTGAAGGGTAATTGACTTCATATTGGTCCTACATGTAATTTAGAACCAAGTATGGTGTTAAATTTTATATCAAGGCTAAACCCTTAGCTAAGTTTCATGTGGAGCCACATGTGCCTAATACTTTGAACATGAAATTCAACGTCAGTGATGAAGGAGACTATCCTAGTGATCAAGAATGTCTAATACCTTTTAATGGCATAGCTAACTTATACAATGATGATTAGGGAGCTGATAAACATGGTTTTTATCCATAAAAACATATTGAAGAGACATGTCTTGGCACATAATGTTAGAGGTACAATCACTAAGAGGGGGTGAATTAGTGATGATAGATATTTAATACAATTCTACCTTTAAACCCTTTACGATTCAACACATACAATTATGAAGCATACACATCATTCATAATAATGAAGAATATCAAGAATAAAATACTTTATATATGTGGGAAAACCTCATGGGGGATAAAACCCACTAAACCCTACAAGATAGACTACATTCCTATAGTAACAAGATCCAACATTTCGACCAACACTAACTGATCAAGGAACACCCATCCCATAAGGAGGAACTAACCCCCTAGGCAACCAAGCACCCAATTATATACCTTGAAAAAATCATCTTAAACAAATGTTTTTACTCTTTAACTGATGATTATCACCTTTTTTTTCACTCTTCACCTTCACTCTTTCACCCAAACAATCTCAAGGACTCTTTCACTTAATCTACCTCTTCTAGTATCATTAGGTACAATAACCTGTGTATCCACCTACATCATCTTGATTAGATAAGTAGGAATAATATTTGTTTCTCTCTAATGATCCTCACTAACCTGTACCTTATCGTTCAAATTTTCTCTCCTTCGCTTGAATACACACTTACACATCTAGCACAATTAGTCCAATTAGACCTTGTACTTATACCACTCTATTATTTTAACCCATCTTGGTTAGCCAAGATGATTTACATATTTCTTATACCTTAACATAGGTCCATACACATGTTACATGTGAGAAACACACTCTTCATAGGTTTGTCATTACCTCATTAGCCCCAAACACCATTAGGTCTTGGTGAGACCTAAAACAATTAGGCCTTCATACTCACACAATATATGTGAGACTAATAGGACCACCTTTATCCTTTAATAATGATTAAAACACATAAAAAAATATCTCCAATAGACTCTTACTCACTCCCTCATGGGTCCATGCCACTTGGAACACCAAATCAACACTTGAACCTACCAATTAGGTCTCCTTGCTCTTCAGGTCTTCATATCCAGAAAACATAGTCTCAAACTTTTGAAGCAAAAACTCAAGTATTTCACATATCCATATGATTATATCACATGGGATAACCATTTATGACCTGTAATACACCTCCACATTCTTTAGACACTTTAACACATGATCTAAACAATCAAATAAACTCTCTCAAAATGACCACTCAGACTGGTCATTGAATGTCAAAATATAGTCAAACTATTTTGACTCTATATAACTAATAAGTGGAAAAATATGACATCCAATACATTCTCATTAATATTTGATACTTATTTAACATCTTCATATTCATTTGTTTCTTTAATTCTTCCCAGAACACCTTCAACTCACTCTTGCAACATGGTCACTCAATCTGCCAGTGCATTCAACAAACATAGTCAAATTATAAGCCTTTGTTCACACTAAAGATTGATTTTTAAAACCTAAAAAATATAAATATATAGTCTTTATGGAGTATAAAACACTTTCCAATATTTATTTTATCTTGAAACATCAAGATACTATAAAAAACAACTCAAATATCCTTCTTGAATCACTTATAGATCATGGTCAAACATAGTCAAATTTGGAGATTAATATCTTTGATTGTATAGACATTAAAAACTTATAAATAACTTATATGGATGCATGCACCTTGAATTCCTCTTCAAATTTTATTTTTACTCCATCAAAAAATTCTACCATATGCTCAAGGTATAGATCAAAAACCCATCACTAGTTTTCTTTCACAAATTTGAATATTTAAATTCCAATGGTCACTGTGTAAATACTAAACATCGAACACTTTATCATCATCTCATGCTACCTAGTAAATTGAAAAAAATATGCACCATTTATTTCCTTATAAGTCTCCTAAATTTAACCTACAATATCTCATTATTGATCTTAGATTTGTGCTTCTGTGATCGGGCCACTTAGCAGCTCTACATGCTTTCTATGCACCTTGTACCATTCAGTCAAAGTGTTTATGTCACTTGGCAGTTTTGCATGTAATCTACTCATCCTTTTAATTATTGACTTAACACCAAAAATTTATCTCTAGCTTCATGATCATACACTTACCATTGATCCCAATCTGATAGGTTTCATGCTCACTATTAAATCTGCTACTCAAACTCCATGATTGTGACACGTCTTCATCGTGTTCATTCTCAGGATCTTTCACTAATTGACTTCATGCTCACCATTAATCTTAGTATAAAAATTATAAATATCATCATTATATCCTTATATAGTCATAATAAATGCTCATCATTATATCTATGATATGATTAAACGCTCATCATAGATCTTCGATAATGCAAATTTGGCTAAGTATGGGAACGTAGTTAACTTTGTCTAAGAGGCCAACTTTGCACTATTATAGTTTTTTATACACCCAATGTCCAAACCTAAAATTTGAAATACATAATCATCTCTCATAGGGGAATCCATCCATGTATCAAACTACTCCTGAAACCTTCACACATGTGAAATATGATGTCATCAATATGCTTACATAGTTTTATCTATCAATATGACTACTTAATCTTAGACATTCATATGATTATTATGATGAAGTCCTTTCACTTTCATAAGCACTCTAAGTGCTCACAACACCCCATATGGTCTCTACAACATTTCCATACCATCAAACTATCAAACATAACTTATTTTTCATTAATGCACTAGTATTTCATGCTCTCTTTGACATCAATGACAACCTAATATCAATGACCATGCTCAACAATCCCCCCCTTTGTCATTGATGGAAAAACACCCTCAGAATGACTTCATTTGAATAATGACTTCATTTTAACTCCTTAATTCTAATCTTTCTCCCCATTTGACATTAATGAAAAAGGGTCTCTTACTCAACATGCTAACAATCATTCCTCAACATCATGTGTGTATTCAAATACTATTTATGATGCTCAAGATACTTGCATACTTTCAAGCATATGAATCATTGTTCTCCCTTTGACATGCACCAATCATAACTTTCACTTCTCTGATCCTTGGACCTAAAAAACTACTCATAAAAATGTTAAATATCCCCCTAACATCAAGCTCCATCTCATGTCATCTTTTATTTGACATACACCAATCTGAACTTGAGATTTTCTGATCCTTGGACTTGTCTACCTACAGAACTCACAAGCTCTCTTTACTCATGCATGAAGATTCAATACCTTGTCAAAACACATGACTTGCTTTGATCAAGTCATCATATAAATCTTCTTGAATTCATAATTGTATCAGACTTATTCATATCTCATTCATGATTGGAAAATCTCACATATACTCCCCCTCACATCATGCACATCTTCTTTAGGCCACTCATGCTAACTGATTTAGATCCCCCTTAGCCAAACACATCTTCAAATGATATTATTATCCTAAAACATCAACCAAAGCTCAACTAGTATCAATCATTCTTCATTTTTCTTGTCAAGTGTCTCCTTGAAGCCTAGATAGAGACACCCTAACCCACAATGTATTAGAACAATGTGAAACCAAGAGTTGCCCACAAATCCTCATATTCCTTCTCCTTCTTGGTCATTTGATACTGATAGCTTTTCTTCTTCTTATTAGGATTAATAAAATAAACATGCTCATCTACAATAATATTCTCCTTTTCTTCTAGCATTGGATTGATAACATATGGAGAAAACAAAGATTCGTGACATACCTTTTCAACTTAAGAAAGAACCTCATCAATGGGCATTGACAACTGATGTTCTTTGCATGAAACTTTCTCAACAATAGCAAGATGTTCTCTTAGATCCATACATACCTTATAACTAGCCTCAATTAACATTTTGGTCTTTTCTTTGAGCTTGATTTGAACTAAATTTTGATTCTCCTTTTTTATCTAGATAGATGACACATTCTCTTGGCATTCCTGAGCCTTCTTAATATCTAACTATTCTTCTACTTTAATAGGCAATCCAACTTGATCTTTCATCTCAATTGAACTAGTTTTCTTGTTCTTGACTTCCTTAGGATTCTATACCAAGGATTGACCTTTCTTGAGTACTCTAGGATGTCTATACACCTTCTCATGACTTGAGATCTTACTTATACAATATCCTAAAATACAACCAACTTGATGACAATAGAAACAAATAACATCTTGTCTCTTAGGTTCATTATGCTCAAGATTTATTGAATTAGGTCTCCATACCTGGGTTAGTATTTTCTCATGAATTCTATGGTAGAATCTAGTAATGTGACCAACTCTTTGACAATTGTAATAAACAATATCTTCCATACCTTTTTCTTGAATATGGTAGTGATCTCTTTTTGACTGATTGTTTATTTTTACACAGTCCTTTGCCCTATGACCAATAATATGACAAACAAAAAATGGAAAATAATATATTTTGCATACCTTTAAGCATTTGGTTATTTGATTGGTTTCTCCATTTTGCCTTTGACCTAATTTGACTTGCTGTATTTCATGCTACCAACCTCTTTGTCTTATTCTAATTTATTTTGATCTTCTTCAAGTTTACCTATCTTCACTATGACATTTTTATGCTCATCCTTTAGGGAAACAATATTATTATTTAATTAAACACATTCATCTCTTTATCATTTATTCTTGAACTTGCAACATTGAATTGAATTCTGAGATCTTGGATGTTTTCCTTATCCTCCTTAGCCCTTTTGGCCATGTCATCTTTTAATCTACATGCTTGCTCTTCCATAGACTTGATCAGTTCTTGATTCTCTTTTCCTCTCTCATGTATTTTATTGACAAACTCCCCTTAAGAGATTTAACTTGTTCTTCAATACCTTTGACCATATTCGTCATTTTATAATTCCTCTTCTTTTGTTCATTTGGTTTACCAAGTGCACTCATGATCTTAGCTTATAGATAAACTTCTTCTTCTTTTCTCTCATAGCAAACTTCTTCATCAAACATGATGATATTTTCACCTATATTGTACCTTGGATCACCTTCAAGTGGTTAAAATTTCACAAAAGGTCCTATTCTAGTACCAATTGTTAGAGGTAAAATCACTAAGAGGGGGGGTGAATCAATGATGCTAGATATTCAATCCAATTTCAAACCCTTTAAACCTTTAACCATTCAACACATACAATCATGAAGCATACACATCATTTCTAACAATATTCAAGATCAAGCACAAAACACATGATATATGTGGGAAACCCTCTTGGGGGATAAAATCCACTGAACCCTACAAGATAGACTACAATCCTATAATAAGAAGATCCAATATTTAGATCAACACTAACTGATCAAGGAACACTTATCCCTTAGTTTAGTGAGACACCCATCCCACAAGGAGGAACCAACCCCCTAGGTAACCAAGTACCCACTTATCTACCTTGAACACATCATCTTAAACACCTATTGTTTCTCTTCAATTTATGATGATCACCTTTGTTTACACTCTTCACCTGCACTGTTTCACCTAAATAGTCTCAAGGGCTCACTCACTCAATCTACCCTTTCTAGGCTCATTAGGTCCAATGACCTGTGTATCCACCTACATCAGCTTGATCATACAAACATGAATTATCCTATTTTTTCTCTCTGATGGTTCTCACTAACCTATACCTTCTCTTTCAAAGGTTCTCTCCTTTGCTTGAATACTTACACATATAGCACAATTAGTCCAATTAGACCTTATACTTATACCACTCTCTTCCTTTAAACCATATTGGTCAACCAAGATGCTTTACATATTTTTTATAACTTAACATAGGTCCATACACATGTTACATGTGATAACCACACTCTCCATAAGTTGGTCATTACCTTATTAACCCCAAACCACCATTAGGTCTTGGTGAGACATAAAATAATTAGGCCTTCATACTCACACAATACATGTGAGACTACTTAGACCACCTTAATAATTTACCAATGTTTATAATAGATCAAAAATATCTCCAATAGACCCTTTATAAATACCTTATGGGTCCATTCCACCTTTAACACCAACTCAACACTCTAACCTACCAATCAGGTCTCCTTGCTCTTTAGGTCTTCATATACAAAAAACATAGTCTCAAACTTATAAATCAAACACTCAATTTTTTCACATATCCATATGATTAAATCACATGGGTGAACCCTTCAATACCTATGTTACAGCTCCATATACTTTATAGACTTCAATATAGGCTCTAAGCACTCAAATTAACTCTCTCAAAATGATCACTCAGATTGGTCATATACAGTCAAACTATTTTGACTCTCTATAATTGATCAAGGGAAAACTATGACATATAATACCTTTTAATCAATATTTGAGAATTATTTGACATCTTAATGTTTAATTGTTTCTTCAATTCTACTCAGAACACCTTCAACTCACTCCTTCAACATGGTCACTCAATCTTCCAGTGCATTCAACAAATATAGTCAACTTTTAAGCCTTTGTTCACACTGAATATGGATTGGTCAAACCTCCAAAATCCACATAGGTAGTATTCATGGAGCATATAACACTCTCAAATAGTTATCTCATCTTGTAACATTAATAAACTATTAATAACAACTCAAATATCCTTCTTGGATCATTTATAGACCATGGTCAAACACATAGTCAACTTTGGAGCTTAATATATTTGATTGTATAGACATTCAAACCGTATAACTCACTTTTATAGATGTTATTTGAAGTCCTATTCAAATTTTATTTTTAATCCATTATAAAATTATGTCATATATTTAGTATATATATCAGAACCCCATCATTAATTTTCTTCCACAAAATTGAATATTTAAATTCCAACGATCATTGTGTAAATACTAAACATCAGACACTTTATCATTATCTCATGATCCTTGTAAACTTTGAAAAAAATACACACCATTTATTTCTATATAAATCTCTTAATTTTAACCTACAATCACTCACCATTAATCTTAGATATGTGCTTCTACAATCATGTTATTTGGCAGCTTTGTGTGCTTTCTACACACCTTGTACCATTTAGTCAACACACTTGTGCCACTTGGTAGTTCTGCATGAAATATAAGCATCATTTGAATTATTGGCTTAATTCACACCATTTATTTTTAAATTTATGATTATATGCTCACCATTGGTCTCAATATGATAGGTTTCATGCTTGTCGCTAGATCTGTTGCTCAAACATTGTGATTGTGACACATGTCTTCATCACATTCATTCTAAGTATCTTTAAGTAATTGACTTCGTGCTCACCATTTATCTATATCCAATAAGTATAATGTTCAATTTTAGTTCCTTATCTAGTTAGGTTAAATTATCATCATTATATATGTGATCCAATTAAATGCTTACCATAGATCTTTGATAATACAAATTTGGCTAAGTATGGGAACTTAGTGAACTCTATTTGAGAGGCCAAATTTGTAATGTTATAACTTTTGCTATGCTCAATGTCCAAAAAAAAAAATTAACCACATGATCACCTCTCATAGGGGAATCCATCCATATATCAAAATATTCCTGAAACCTTCACATGTGTGAAATATGACATCATAAATATGCTCACTCAACTTTATCTGTTAAGATGACTACTTAAGCTTAGACATTCATATGACTATTATGATGAATTCCATTCACTTACATAAGAAATCTAAGCACTCATAACACCCCATAGGGTGTCTGAAACATATACATACCATCAAGCTATCAAACACAACTTCTTTGTCATTAATGCACTAGTATCTCATGCTCTCTTTAACATTAATGATAACCTAACATCAATGACCATGCTCAACACATACATTTTTCATGAAGAAGATGATGAGTTTCCTGAGGTAAATCTTAATGATCCCATTCAACAAGATTCTTGGGGTAACTGTTTTATACATATGGATGATGATGATGATGATGATGATGATGATGATGAGTTTCTAAGTGTGTTAGAGTATAGCAATGAAGAAGATGCAATTTTGCTTGCTCAAGATGAAGAAGTTCATGAGTGTGACATTAAATAATAAGGTGATGATATATGATATAAGTACCATGCCATAATTCATGAGTTTGAACAAACAAGTAAACTAACTCTCCCTCAAAAGAAACATGACCTTGGTGATAGGGTCAATGATGAACCTAGTGAGCATAAAGAGGAGTGTCAAGTCACTATCAAGCAGACTGTAACCTTGAAGGAATATAATTAGGTCAAGGTAGAAGATTATGTTATTGAGGAGTAGTATAGGCCTCAATATGATATTTATTCATTTATAGATGTGGTTATCAATCAAGAAGGCAAGTTTCATGCCTCTAAACATCAAGCACATCATGGTTCAAAATAAGGTGAAGTTGAGAAAGTTTTTATGACTCCCAAGAAGCATATTGAAAAGCATAAAATGAGCATGAAGGAGACAAAATAGGCTAAACTATCAATTATAACTCAATGAGAGCTAAAATTACCCTTCAAAGGAGTTTCAAGTGATGTAATTATATATAATAGAGGTTTCATGAGTGGTAAGTCATTTGATCACCTTCATAAGCAAGTTTAATCAGACAAACATCCATCATATGGTGATTTATTATCATGGAGTAGATATGATTCTAGAATTTTTTTTTTGGAACCTAGTTTAAGTCAAAGGAATTGTTTCATCACCTCAAACATGTTTTGAGGCATCTAAATAATAGTTTAAGTGTGTTGTTTTTTAGTCTTTTATGTGTAGTTTTCCCTAAATGCCTTTGGCATAGTATGTTTACTTTTGTTACATGGTTTGGTGTGAGTTTAAAGTAATTATAAGGCATGTTAGTTTCAAATTATAGCATAATATTGAGCCCATTTCCCAATAAGAGGATAAGGCCACTAATCCATTAGTATTGCAAGCATGTTACCCCTATGAATTGCCAATTTGTTGACCAAATTTTGACCTCAAGTCAAAATTGGGCAATCCCTCTAAGTTAAAACTTTCATATGGTTGTCAAAACTTGTATGTGGTATTTTCATGGTCCTAAATAGTTTTCATATGGTCACATTAGTCATTTCTTAGCTTGGCCCAAGGTTTAGTCTCACATGTACTTATGTAGTCCTAGGGGTCATTTACAAGGTCTTGATGTTTTCAAAAATTATCTGAGTTTGATATGGTTTATAGTCATTAAAAATGGTTATTAATGTTTTATTATGGTCATAATATTATGAATTAACTTTTTATTTGGTTCTTACATATAAAATTATCATTTTGGTCACCTTTTAGCCTATTTTGTGGAATTGTAAATACTATTCCAAGAATAAAATGTTTAAATAAGACTCATAAAATATATAATATTAGAAATAGGTTAGATAATGTTTAGGTATGGTTAGATACTGACAAAATCTATAGTTCAATGCCTAAAATGAGCAAAATGACACTTTACAAGCATTTTTGGGCACTTATACGGCTTTGTAAGATCACTTTTTAGATGAGAATAGTTTCATAGTGTTACTTGGGATTCCTAATATTATTTTAAGGCTTTGTATCAAGTTTAAATTTTAATAGATAATTAATACATTCTCTCTCCTCTATCACTACCTTCATAAGCTCAGAAAGGCAAATTTTAAGTGGATGGTATGGCCAAGAAAGAGAGAGTGGGAGCTAAGATTTTAGACATTATTATGGGCCCTAGTAAGATTAAAACTATTGGAATTATTTTGTATATTCATTTACTATCCTTTATGAATAATCACTAAGAGTGATAGCAGGTCACTATGACTTGTCCATCCAAGCAGGGTCTAATTTTTCATTTGTTTCTCCACTTCATAATTAGATGGAGAATAATTATTTTGAGGAATGTTTTTAGAGGTCAAATATATCCTTTACATGGTATTTTCATCATCCAAATCATCTCCATGAAGTGTCTTCAATAACATTAAGAATGTCTCAATGTACAAGGTGTTTCAATCACCCCTGTTGTAAGTTTTGATTGTTTGAGATGTTGGTCACTTTTAGAGGTTTCGAATACCCCATTTCTCATGAAAATTCCAATCACCCTCTCATGATTCATATATTATCTCTCTTAAGATGGCTCCTTATTGATATTCTTCAATAAATTTCATATGCCTTGCTCTTTAAAAAGCATGAAATAGTTCATTAATGGTCTTCTATAGGTCTAAGTGCCATGTTGGATCTAAATGGTTATATGCATTAAAATCTGCTCACCCCATTAATTCTACTAATTATGCTAATTTTAGCTAATTTAGCCTATAACTACATTTATTAGATAATTTAACTAATATCCTATTGTCCCACATCCCATTTCTATATCCTACAAACCTTACCCCATCCTAAAACCAATAATCCCTTCATTAACCCACTAACAAAACCTATTGACCCACTAACCTACTCCCTAAGCCACTAGCTAATTTAAAAATACAAAATAATCTACCTACCCAACTACCACCCTATTTTAGCCTCTCTTAAACCTCTAAACCCTAATAGGATATTTATAGAATTGGAGGATTATATAAGTCTCCTCCATTTTATCCCCCTTCCTCTAGATTTTTCTATTCTAGAGATCTCCATAGAATTAAAAATTCTATAGAAAATCCCTAGCCATTTATCTCAATGGATCAAATTTAAATTTGAGACATTGATTTCTCCCTCCATTCCTATATAACCAAGCTCATTCCCTCCCTAAAATACCTTATAAAAACTATCAAATTATTGCCATTATATTGCATCCATATAGCCTTCTTGAATCCATCCATATCCACTATCAAGCTCAATCACCCATTGGAAGCCATTATCAACATCAAGCACGCAATCCAATAATATTTAAATTTTTCATCAAAAAAAACATTAGAAAATATTGTAGAGGAGATATAAAGAGGTAAAGTGATGGTAAAACATTTCTTATTGAACTTATTATCTTTTTTATCCCTTCCTACTTGTGTGTTTAGATTTTAGTTTTTTATTACTAAAAGTAGTATTAGGAGTTGAATCTAAAATTTAGGCTACATTTTGGTGACCACGGTGGGAAATTAACCCCTTAACTAACCTTATGATCTTGTTAGAAGTGATTTGAATGCTTGTAGGATAAACTAGATGTGAATTGAAGACCTAATTTTGAAAAACTTTCATGCACAGGTGAATTATGGTTTTGAACTGGTATTAGTGGTATTATAGTAGTAATATTGTAGGTCTAGTTGCAATCTTGTTAGTTAACCACTAATGGCTAAGGTCTTATATAGGTTTTTGACTTTTGATAAAATTTTAACTTTGTAAGTTATGATTTTTCCCTGGTAATCATGGTTTTGTTGGTTAGAGTTGTGATCTCATGAAAATTAGTAGTTAGGGGCATATCTATATTCTATCTTTGTTAACCCCCTTCTATAGGATAATTTATTTTATATTTATTTGTCTAGAAGTGTTATAATTTATATGCATATGGAAAGGAGAGGTTAATTTGGTACTAAGTTTTTAGTACATAAGACACAAAGTCATGACTTTGATAGTTACGACTTCACCTTAGTAATCATGGTTTTGTTATTTATAGTTATGGCTTTTGAATAACTTGAGTTTTCCCTATACCTTTGGTTATTATCTATCAATAGATATTTTTGTAAGATGTTATTATTATGTTTCTATTATCTCAAGAGGTATTTTGTTCTCTGGATGTAGGAGGAAGAAGATTGAATCAAGCTTAGGACCATTTCGCCATCATCTACAAAATCATGACTTTGAGATCTGTGGCTTTGGTCTGGTAATTATGGTTTTATCATCAAAAGTTATGGCTTTGTCCTTATCCATTAAATTGGTAAAACCTTGACCTATCAATTTTATGATTTGTAGACAAAGGGTTTTTGTTCTTATAAGAAGTTTTAAAGTTTCTTGTAATAAATCAGGTTTGTCTCTTTCATCACCCTAACCATTCTTAAATATAGACACTTTTGGCCTTAACTATGTGCTTTTAGAGGATACTCACATGTTTTTTGTCTGTGTATAGGATTAAAAATGGGTCGAGGAAGGCCAAGGAAAATATGAAATACCTCACTGTAAACTTGTTTCAACCCCCTAATACAAAACTGTAAGTCTCAAACTTGTGACTTTGACTGACAAGTAGTGATTTTGTGGTTGCAGTTGTAGTTTTGTAGATAGATAGGCAAAAAAATAGTTTGGGTGATCTATTAGACTCAATAGTTTTATCATTCTCTATATATAGTAGAATTATCATTTTATCATTTAGCATAAAATTTAATTTGAGACTTGTTCATTTAAAAGGTCTTAATAATATAATTATCATAAGAGGCTGAGAAGAAACTTTTTTGTAGATCTTTCTATCTTATAATTATCTGAAAGACTAGTTACCTCATTAATATCCATCTACCCTAGATTTATTTTATATTTTTTATATTTTCTACAAAACCATAAATTATGAATTTATGTGAGTTACAATTTTGTTTTGCTAAGTTGTGGTTTTTTCTAATTTTTATAGTTTTATAGGTTAACTGCCATAGTTAATTAACTTCTACAAGATCGCAACTCATAAACTATGATATTATTTTGTAGTTGTGATTTTGTGCTCTCTAGTTATGATATTAAACTATGTATTTATGGTTTTGTATGAACTTGTGGTTTTGTAAAAGTTAAACTACTAACCCATTTTGGTGTAGGACCCCTAAAGAGGTGTAGGACCCCTAAAGACCAAGGCACCCCACTTTGTCTTCTAACCTTTGTGCTTGCAAGAAGGGGTGAAAATATTATATTATCTCATATTTTATTATAGATACATCCTTTTTGTGTAAATTGGATTCATTAGATATACTTGTGTGTTGTATTTTTTGCTTGTATATATTTATTTGTCACTTAATTTTATATACTTGTGCCTCTCACACACATGTAATTAATCAATAAATTAATCATCTTGTGCTTACTTATTTTTTATCCCCCTTGAGTCTAGGAAAGCATGTGATGTGGAATACATCCCCATGCACAAGATTAGCAAATATGGGTTGGTGATGTGGATTTAATCACCATGCACTAACCAAATTTTATGTTCCAATAGAGTCTAAAAATCAAGAGAGTTGTCTTTCAGTGCCTAGCAAAATTTCCCATGAAGGGTTCCATGGAGTGAGGGGTGGTTGAGCTCCAATACATAGCGAAGTTAAACAACATCATATATGGACTTGGGCCACACTATACCTTCACGTATATAGGGGATGTACCTAGAAACCCTTGTGTATACCTAGATTAGGAGACTTCAATTGTAATAGGTGTACTGCTATAGGTGTCAGTATCAACTCCTAAGTAGCCATCCTATGCAAATGGGGTCAAGAGGGTATGGATGATTCTATAATGGGTCACCATAATACATCCTCACCCATAAGGTTTTTTGATGGTATAAGCATTGAGTTACACACCCTTATTAGTTGACTAATTTAGGATTAGTGATTGTGTGTGTTGTTTGAGCATTATATTACACCCATTATATTTGCAAGTTGAGTCAACCATACCATATTTTGTGTATGACACCCTAGATACTTGTTATCACTTGGATTTTTACCCTTTTAGGATATTTCTAACCTCTCCTCATCTAAGTGTCATAATGGAAACACTTATAGGCTTGTGTGTACCCTAAGGATGAGGTGAATCTCTAGATACGACTAGCTCCCTTGACGTATCACTTTGGATTGTAATTAAACCTAAACTTTGGGGGGGAAATGGAGAGAGATAATTAAAACCAAACTATTCTAAGGGAGGTGATACACCAAATAATATTATGACTTCCAACTAGCTGCATGTTACACATGAAATCAAGGGACAAACTAAACATATACTTCTCTAATCTACATCTTCTCACATCAATGTTACATTATGAGGTTATGGATGAATGTGAAAATATAGGAAGACTATACAAGAGTCCTTGAATAACACTCATGCAAATACTAACTCACTCAATCCTTAACATTTCCTATAACACTTTACATGCCCTGCAATAAGAATCTTTCCAACTGCAAATAAGATGCAAGAATGAGACATCATGCTAAGGAATCCTTAGTCTTAACTAAGAAAGATCCAAAATTCAAGAAAAAAACACTAAGAATAATCATTAAGAAGTAAAAATAATTAGTATTATTGATCAAATGGTATGCAAATGAGTAGGACTTCACCATACTCAGGAGGAGAAAAAGTTAAAATGGTCAAAATGGCTAATTCTTATAGAGCTTGAGAGAGATAGGAGAAGAGAGAAGTCCAAGGGTCAAAAATAAACTTGTCAAGCTGAGATAATTAGTTACTAGTGCATGAGAATATCATATTTTATGAACCATGTAAGGTTAAGAATCCCAAGTGTCCATGCAAGTCATCAAACTCTTGCAAGGTGGCATGAAATTCCCTTAACTGGCTCAAAAAAATTGCCTTCATGATTAGTCCTATCTAAACATCCCAAAACTAATTAGAGATAGGTATTATGATTGTAATTAATTATAAGGGTTGCATACATGCATTTATATTCATTTTTTTAGGCTTGGTCATTTGGAATCATCCCAAAATGAGCTATCATCATCTGCTATCGAGAAAACTCCTCTTTTGTACACCCTGCACACTTGGCCTCAAATTTATCTTTAGTTTCTAATTAAAATCCATGGGAGGGAGTTTTTTAAAATTTTAAAGACCCTCCATGTCCTTAGAACTATCAGGAACACCTTAAAATCACCCACTTGAAGTTTTCCACCCTTCTCACTAGTTTGTCCACTATTCCAGTTTTGACTGGTTGAGATGAGAGCTATTGTTTGGACACTTAGGAGTCTTTTATTGGAATTAAATAACCATATTTAGTTATTAAAATTCATAAATTTCCTCCCAAACTTTATTTCATCTCTTGAAACCTCTTGTATCCTATAAAACACACAAAATGGTAAAAAATTCCCTATTTTTCACCTTGTCTATACAAGTCCATACAAAAAAGAGCATGGGATGGATCTTGAGTGATTCCTATAAAACTTAAAATATTTTTCATGGTCAAAATATTCCATTATATCAGATATCCAAGCCTATTTTATCCATCGAGTCTTGATTGAGGGTTTAGTTGGGTTTTAGGCAGTTTTTAGTCTTAATCATTGTTCATAAAGTTATAACATTGAACTTGATAAAAAAAATTCCACAAACTTGATTTTTAGGTACCCTAATAACCCCTAAAAATTCATTTTTTCCACATGAGAACTCCTATAAGAGATGTGAACACTTGAAATCACTCCATCGATTTTGTTTCTACCCATTTTGCATGGTTGGACAATCTTAGAGTTAAAATTAGATTTTTTAAAGGTTACTCTACATAATAAAAGTTTAAACATGTCTAATTTCACCTCCTTAATATTTATTAATCATATTTATGGCTCACTAAGATTTTGAAATGAAGATGGACCCCCAATTGGCTCTAGGTCCCTCGAAGGCCTAATACGCCTAACTTACACACTAGCTTTGGCAACTTGAACTAGTTTTTCAATGGTTGGCTTGGTTTTTATGCATATTTACACCTCATTAAAGCTTATAATATAAAAACACAACTTCTAAATCACTCCTCTTCTTCCTTTTCTCTCATCCACCAAATAGGCCTAGTGAAAGCTTGCTTAGTCAGACTATGTGCAAGGGTATTTTGGTCCTCTTGAGAGGTTTAAGCCTGATCTAGTGTTACTTAGCACCTATTTACCTTTCATACACATCATAAAATGTTTATATAGGTTTCCAAAACCTTCCATCAAGTTCTTTATCCCTTTTTAGCCTCATTATCTTGTTTTGCTAAAACCTAATTTTCCTTGACTGGCTGACCTCTGAGATAAAACAATGATGTATATCCCCATTCTCAAATAAAAATTGAATATTTTGGGATTTTTTCAAGGTTTTTATGATGATTTTTATGAAATGATTTATCTATATTCCTTGATTTAGGTGCCTAACCAGCTTAAAATGTCCAAAAAAGGCTTCTAAAAAGCTTATTTCCTACACCTTTTCCCAAATCCACCTAAGAGTGACATTTCCAAGCTAAAATAAGGCTCTTATGTTCCCTAAATATGTTTTTCATCCTCAATTTATGATTATGAATATTTTAATTCATCCAAAACACTCCTATTCTTTAGATTCCTCATATTCATCTATTGAGTAAGAAGGTTTCTTAGAGCAACTATATGGACTGATGACTTTTGACCAAGTAGAGAAAAGTGGATGAGCATATTAAAGGGTTCTTGGAGTGTGTTTAAACATTCACTAATCAATAATATATCATCTCAATTTTATGTCAAACCTTTTCTACTTCATTGGCATACTCACCTCTTACCCTCACCAAGATTGTACCCTGTTATAGGTGTATACAAGGTTTCAAGAGGTCTGAGTAGGCCTTCCTTACATTATTTATAGTTCATGAAGTTGATCATGATCCTCATAGAGATGGTAACTTACTTTTATAATCATTCCAACCTCCCATTTGGCCTTCATATGCACTTTTGGTTACAATTGAGTCTTCCACTACCTGTTGATTGAGATACCCTAGTTGTAGGTTAATTTTACTCACTTGAACTTGGTTATGATATGAAAGGACTTACTTGGACCCCACCTGAGGTCACACATCATCTTTATTCACCTTTGAATCATTTTTATTCTCTTTGGAGTCATAAACTATGTTGTTTTGCTTAGATTGAGAAACCTGCCCTTAGACCTTGTTGTAGGTGTCATTTTGTTTCAACTAAGATTGGGTTATGATGTTGGGAGACCTTCCTTTGGATCCATGGGAACCATTCAATAACTTCTTATACATTTTACTCAATATATATTCTCTTTCTACCCCTAACTAATTTTACCTTACTTATACTAATAAACCTTGCTTTGGACTATTGTAAGTGTTTATTCCCTATTAAAAGGACACTTGTAGGTGGCCATAGAGCTTAAAACACCATGTCTCCATATTATTTTGTTAACCTTTATACTATTTGTGTGCCATTAAAATAATTTAAACGTTCTATCCATGAGTGTGTATTCATTTATACTCCTTAGGGTGTCAAAAGTCATTCAAGCCTTTAAACCTATAGATATTATTATAAGATTTCAATATCTTTTAGGGCAATTTTGAGGTATTCAACCTCTACCCTGCATTGACCTTCTCACTCCCATATTTGGCAGAGGTCTTATCTAGACTAGAAGATACAAGATTAATCTCTTTATATACTTTTAAATCCTTGGGAAACATGTTATGATAGGTCCACAAAAACCCCCTAGAGCTTTGTTTTGACATTTTAGGGAAAGTTTCCCAGAATTCAATCTCTTGCTTCACCATAGTAATCTACATCTTTTTTTGCCTTATTTACACTTCAAAAAGTATATAAGGGTCAAGTCATATGTTATAACCCAAAATGAGGATTCTTTCATGTTTCAAATATCGACACAAGAATCATCAATGCTCTGCTCATACACCTGTAGATGAACATCTCAAACAATGGCAGGAAAGCTTCTCTAATTGTCATGAAATGAGTAGTATGCATTGTCATTTGATTTCAATGGTTCAAGGCATCCCTAAATACCCTCAAATTAAATTTTCACATTTCAAAAGATTGAAACCAATATTAAGGCTTTAATGATGTCATCATGAGATGCTTGTATGTGAAAATGAGTTGAATGTGGATGGTGAATGTGGAAAAGAGCAAAAAGGTGGACAAAAGGCCTCATGGGTAGATCAAACCTATTTTCAACCTTCCACATGCATTATTGACAACAAGTACATCTTTATACAAGCTTTAAACATTCCTTTCAAACATCACTTACATATATATGGAATAGAGCAAGCAGAGGCATCTCTTGACTATTTTAGCATGGAGAATGAGCATGTGATAAAACTTGCACTTTACCAAACATCTCAATAAAATATATTAAACTCTTGATGTATTTTATAATAGATACACCATGAATAAAACTCCAAGAACAAGATGGACAAGTCCATACATGTAACTGCAACTGAAGTTAGGCATGGAGTTGACTGTGAGAGATGTCAAAACTGTAAGCTACCCAAAACATGATATAGTGAAACCAAAACATATAATAAGGTATTAATATAAACCTAAGACCTTTGTAACATCATTTATGAACTACATGAGACCTCTAAAGGAAACCAACCTTCTACAACAAGAAGAACTTTGATTGAGACTACACATGGTGGCACCTTCTTGTAGCATGGACTAACTTGCTCATCAAAACATTATGAAACATGAAACTAAGAATGGATACCATCTGAGAAGGTATATAACATCCTTTTTATCCAACATCACTAACTATTTAATATGTATTTAACCAAAATGGATCAAAACTTATAGGGTGCATGAAATATCTAACAAAAAGTACAATCAACTTCTAAAGGATGATTCATAAAACATAATTGATAAATCCTTACACTTTTTCTATGAAAATTAAGGTATCTAAGTTTAATATCACCTCCCAAAATCATTTTGTTTGAAACCTCTTTAGTTGTCCGTACTAAGCACAAACCTATAGGTCACTTCTGTATGTCTAGGAAAGTAAGAAAATAGTAGAATGATTTTGGATTTAAAATGACACTTCCAGAGCAACACAAATGTTTATATAAGTTTTATGAATGTGAAGAGTCCTTAAATGATCTTTTCCCATGTGTCACACTTCCCCATGGGCTGTACAAGTGCCAAATACTTCCTTTTTTAGTTGTTTCTTGAATTTTAGTTAGAGAACCTATAATATTATGATGTAACTAACAAATCCCTAACAGTTAAATTGACTTATTGGATGTTTGGAATTAAAAATGGGAATTTGAACACCTTGGGAAATGTTCCACTTTCATTTATGACCCTTAAAATCTCACTAAATGACCCAAAATGAGAAATTGACTAATATGACTAAGACCAAGGCTAGGATGACATTAAATGACATCAAATAATATATAATACACCCCATGAAAATATATTATATTCCCTAAAACACCTAAAAGTAAATTTTTACCTAGGGGTGCCCTAATTTGACCCAAAAGTCAAATTTGGTCAATAATATTTTGAGGTAAATATTCATTATCATCTCATCATCTCATATTCGTCTCATATCTTCCACACCATAATATTCCATCTTCCCTATGATCTACTATCCATAGTATCCATCCACCCCACTATATCTTAAACCACATCCATCCTACATCACCAACCCATCTTTTATTAATCATTCATTCCATATTTTCTACTTCCTATCTTAGACAACATTTAATACCTATCCTATATATTCTCCTATTCCATATTCATCTTACATCTTCCACACCTTTTATATCCAACATCCATTATATCTTATCTTAAGTAATTTTTGACAATCCTTCTTGTCCAACCCTACATACCATCCCATATATTCTATCCACCTAATACCCATCTTATAGATTCCATTTCTATTTTCCCATCTTATATCTTCTATCTCTCATACACCATCCATTTTATATCCCCCCATCACCTTCAAATACTATACTTAGTCTTGAAACCAAGTTATAGTGGTCACCCATTATTTTAATCATTGTTATTCCCTAAATCTTTAGACTAGGTATTACAATATACATAGTCTTATTAAGATTCTAATCTAACACCCATCACTCATCTCTATCAAGTTCCTTTCTTCACCTAGCACCCATCAAATTATCCTTTTGTTAGTGGATAAGGTATTTGATCTCATCACTCTTTTACATCCTTTCTAGATTGGTCTCTTATGAGGATTTATCTCTTGGTAATTCTTAGTCATCCCAACCTTTGCTAAAAATCACCATATCACTCTCTTTGAACACTAGTAGATTTGATTTCTAGATGGAGATAGTATTCATACACTTCCACTTCATATATCACACCTCATCACATTTCTCTTTCAAAATGGTGATTCACACCCATGCCCAACTTAGGATTGGTCAAGCCTCCAACCAAGAAAATAACCCATTGGGGCATATGGTTGATCCAAATCGATATCATGACAATAACCATAGTGACATGCATACCCCCAAAGAAGAGGATGAATGGTTTAATCCCCTCCATAATGAAGAGGTTAGGAACTCAATTTACTGATATCTATATGAAAACCATGATCATGTTTTAGCATGTGCCATCAGAATAACGGGTACACTACCCTCAATTTTTAACTAAAGCCTCCTATAAAATATAGTCTATCCTCCTACCCATCCAAATATACCATGAAAAAATGAACATACTATAGACTTACAAAAGAAGAAGGCCTAACACCCCTCTAAAATAATCATATTAAGGATAATAGGAGGTAATTTATCTTAGAGGACTTATTACACCAACTAAAACAATAAATTAACCTCTTAATCCATTCTCAAAATCAATGTCCATCATCACCCCATCAAAATAACACCCAAAATGCCCAAAACACCCAAAATGTCCATAATACTCAAAAACTCAAAACACCCATATACCCCAAAATAGTTAAAATCAAATAACTAATCCTCTTGGGGACCCAATTTGCACAATAAGAATTTGATGAAGGAGACCCTCTAGTAAATAGACCCATGATCACAAGCCCTTAAATACAAATATGAAGCTTTTTAATCTTCACCTTTGGACATGAGTATCTTACAAATACCTTTCCCTCCACACTTTTAAGTACCTAAATTCAAAAAATATCAATGTAAAGGATATCCCCAAGATCATGTACAAGAGTTTTATGTGATTTTCCATGAAGTAGCATATGGAGATGCCTATTTATTGAGACTTTTCCCAATAGTCTTACGGGACTTGCTTTATAATGGTTCATGCACCTACCCAAGGGGTCTATATCTAGCTTTAGGGAATTAACAAAATAATTTATCAAACATTTTTCATTCAATATTGAACATGACATCTCTATAATAGACCTTTATAATACCAAGTAAAGAAGCGGGGAACCTTTGGCATACTTCTTGCAAAGATGGAGAAGTTTAGCAAGCTGCCTGGGATGTACAATACCTAAAAAGGAGTTGGCCAAGATATTTTTGGATAACCTTAATATTGAGTTAAAATATCATCTAAAACTCTAATGTGCTAAGACCTTCAATGAAATAATTGAGAAAGGGATACAAATTGAAAAGGGCCTTATTTAAAAAGGGACAATTAAATTATACTCCCAAAATGAGCACAATCAAAATTAAGACAACCCCTTTTTAGGGAAATCAAAAGTCTTCAACAAAAATAAGAATGTCATGGGAGATGGGCTGACTGACTCCAAGCATTACCATGTGCAAATAGTACAAAAGAATGACCCCATAGAAAAACCAAATGGATCCTCCATTTGAGTTCGACAAGGCAATCCAAAGCCTCAAACTATCAAAAGACCACTTACTAGATTGGGAATTCCTATTGAAATGGTCCTTGATCAATTAATTACTACTAGTATGATCACCCTTCCTAAAATTAGACCTATGGATGATCGAAATCCTAAACCAAATTGGTACCATGAAGATGAATTTTGTAAATACCACAAGGTTAAAGGTCATGATACAAACAGATGTATGCAATTGAAGCACCACATTAAATATCTAATTAAAAGAGGTGACATTGAAATAGAAGGAGATAATCCTTAAAATTAATCTACAAATGAGAATTTAGGCATTTATAAGGACCCACTACCTAAGAATGATCAAATAAATAAGAGACCACCAAGAGACCAGAATCAATCCTCCTCCAACCATACTGACTACCACACTATGTTATACCACTATGTCAACACCATTAAAGTCTACAAGTCCCAAGATTCCACTCCACCTTCCTCCACCATTTTAAAAATCAATTGGGCTATTGTCGATTATGTGGTTACCACTAGATGTAGCAAAATTGTAGTTATTATGGCACCACTAAAAGACCCATCTACTTTATCTGCTAATCCAAAGGGGAATATTTCCAAAAAAGATTTAAATTCTTTCAATAAGTCTTATGATATCATTTAGCATCTTGAGAAAACACCAACTCAAATTTAATTAATGGATCTTCTCAAAACCTCTGCTTTATATCGAGAGATACTTAATCAAGTTTTAAATGACCTAAGGTCCCTAGTGACTTGGATACCAATCAGTTCCAATCCTTAGTGGGACATGTATCCCCTTCATAGAAGATTAATTTTGGTGCCCAGGACATGCCTCCAATTAGCCCTCACCATAATTATTAATTTTTTATTGAGGTCTTCGTATCCCATCATCACATCTCTCAGGTGCTCATAAATAGAGGCTCAACATTAAATTTATGTAATTTGGACTTCCTGAAGAAACTAGGGTATTCATAAGCATCTGTGGGGCCTACCCTAACTATGATCAAGGCTTATTATGATAATGAGAGGCCATCTACAGGAACTATTTACCTTCCCATTACCATGGGACCCATAATTCACCAAACTCTACTTCACATCATGGATGTTAATCTACCTTATAACATACTGCTAGGATGTCCATGGATCCATGAAATGTAATATATCCCATATACTTTACATTAATGTCTAAAAAACCCCCACTCTGGAATGGAAGTCACCATTCATAGAGAAATTGATCACTTTTATAGCTATCAAATGGACCAATCCTCATCATCATATCATTATCCTAGCACAAATAATTCCATCCTAAGTCCCACAATTACCAAGTATATATCCCCTGATCAGCTTGTATCTACATCAGATCCATTACCTAAGGCTATCCACTTTAAAATCACATCCATAGGTTATGGAGAGTATGAATATAAAAAATTTTGTGTAGGTGATTTACCACTCTCCCCATGCAATTATGGGTCCCCAACCATGTAGAATGTCAATCCAATCAAGTATCAATTTGGACCCATGACCTTCTCAAGTGCAAGATTATTATCTAAAGAATGCATTGAATAATCATATGGATCATGGCTTACTCTAGATGATGAGGCCCTTATATCTCTAGGAAAATTATACCCTCTTGTCCAGAAGATGATGGAAAACATGCATTATCATGGGAAAGGACTAGGGAAACAAGAGCAAGGAAGACTTGAACCCATCATAATTCAATAATATCCATAGTATCTTAGTCTAGGGTATAGATTATTTGATTATAACATAAATAATATTAATGTGGATACTCCTTCGATCCTTGATCAATCTCTCTCTAATGAAGAAGTTGAGATAGGTTTAGTTTAGTCACTTCCAGGAGCTTGCTACCACCACCTCTTCCCTAACAATACCATTTCCATCATCAACATCTCCCTCCACTACCTTTCACTCATTGATTGGGATCAAAAATAGGATCCCTCTTTTGATACATTTCAAAATGATGAAGCAATATCAGAGTTCCTAGGAGCCTAAGATTTTATGCCCTCTGGTGATCACAAAAAAGGATTTTCCATAATATTTGTCAGTCTGTATACTTTGGAGAACATAAAGAAACCCATGATAAAAGTGACAAAGATAAATCTAAAGAGGAAGAGCCTCCTAAAAATCTAGATGAACTCCCACACATCTCCTTCAACTCAGAAGAGTAATTTGACATTGATATAGAGCTCCCAGATTGTTTTCCTTTAGATGTTCTAAAAGTATCATTGCCTCCCTATTTATAAGATCAATCACCCTCTCTTATAGAGGAAGTGATACAAGTCAACATTAGGATTGAACAACATCCTAAAATGGTCAAACTAGGGGCATCCTTAACACCTGAATAATGTGAAGTTCTCATTGAGCTGCTCAAAGAATTCATAGACATAATTACATGGAGTTATATGAACATGCCTAGACTAGACCCCTCCTTAGTAGTACATCATTTGGTTATATATTCTAATTTCAAACCAATCAAACATAAATTATAGAAGATTCACCCCAAAGTAGCATTATTAGTCAAGGAGGAACTACAAAAGTTCTTAGAAGCCAGCTTCATCTGACCAATTGACTATTTTGATTAGATCTCTAATATAGTTTCTATGGCTAAACCCTAAGGAGGAATTTGAATCTCCATGAACTTCCATGACTTAAATAAGTCATTTCCAAAGGATGACTTTCCCCTTATAAATATATACATGATCATGGACTCAACAACAGGATATGAAATATTGTCTCTCACGGATGGGTTTTTAAGCTACAATCAAATTAAAATTGTGCCTGAGGATCAACACAAAATAGTTTTTATCACTCCATGTGGAAAATTTTGCTATCAGGTCATGCCCTTCAACCTTAAAAATGTTGGTACAACTTATCAATAGGCCATGCCAATCATTTTCCATGATATGATGCATGATATAGTCAAATATTATATGGACGATATCTTGGGGAAGGATCGACTGAGGTCAAAACATCATGTTATCTTAAGAAGACCTTTGAGTGATTATGAGAATATAAATTCAAATTAAATCTCAAGAAGTGTGTATTTGGTTTTACTTTAGGAAAGTTATTAGGATTCATAGTTTTCAAAAGAGGCATAGAAGTATACGCAGCCAAAACAAAGGTAATTATGGAAATGCCTCCACTTCATAATTTAAAGCAACTCAGAAGTCTTTAAGGAAAATTACAATCCATCTAGTGCTTTATTTCTCATATTACGAACAAATGTCACCCCTTCACCCATCTCATAAAGAAGGGGATTACTTTTAACTAGAACTATGAATACCAACAAGATTTTAGTAATCTAAAACAATATTTGACAAACCCACCTGTATTATCACCTCCTATCTCAGGAAGGCCCTTTCTCTTGTATATCTCATCAACTCTATGTGAAATAGGTACCCTCCTAACATAGCATAATAATCAAATTAAGGAACAAACAATATATTATCTCAATCACATGTTAATCTCCTATGAGCTAAACTACACTCCAATTGAGAAGGAATACTTAGCCATAGTCTTTGCCTCATAGAAGCTTTAGCATTACATGCTTAATAATCAATTTCAAGTCATTACCAAGGTTGATCCTCTTAAGTATCTATTGTCAAAATCAGCCCTCACTAGTAGAATGGACAAATGGATAATGTTACTCAATGAATTTGATATTGAATATGTTAACTAAAAGGCCATTAAAGGACAAGTCATATCAGATCAATTATTGGAAATACCACTTGAAGTGATTGAGCCTCTGATAACAACCTTCTCGAGCAAGTCTATAATGAGTACTTCAAAATCAAGTAGCTAGAAATTATATTTTGATGCCTCATTTACTACATATGGATCTAGGGAAAATATCCTTCTTATCACCCCACAAGGTGACCTCATCCAAAAATTCTTCCACCCCACCTTCCCATGCACTAATAATATCTCTAAATACGAGGCCTTAATAGCTAGTCTTCACCTAACCATCTAGTGGAATATCCAACATTTACAAGTATTTGGTGACTCATAGCTTATAATCAAGCAGGTCAATGATGATTTTTAGATAAAATATGAGAAGTTACTCCCTTATAAGCACTTGGTTGATCAATTAAAGAATTTTTTTTAAAATGTCATGTTTGAGCAAGTACCACAAGGGAGTAACAAAGCAGTTGATTCAATGGCCACCATTGGCTCTTTTATTGACTTCCTTGAAGATGTTTTAGAAGTTAATTTTTTAATTAAACATTTGATTCTTCCAACACATCAATCTATGGCTCTTTTCCAAACTTGTGTAATTAATGATCCTAGTCTTCCTTGGTACCATGACATCTACAGGTAACTCTATGATAACATCCTCCCCCTAACCTTAATTTACACCAACAAAAATCCTTCATCCATCACACTTCTTGTTACACAATCCTTAGTAGCATGCTCTATTTTAGAGGCTATGATAGGACTTTATTAAGATTCCTAACCTTGAAAGAGGCCTCTCACATGATCAAGGAGGTTCATGATGGTATTTATGGTAGTCACATAAATGGAATGGCCTAGCCAAGAAACTACTCTAGACTGGATATTATTGGCTAACCATGGAACAAGACTCCTATCAATATGTGCAAAAATGTATCACTTGTCAAAATTATGGGAATCTTATTCATACACCCATGTAATAATTATAGCTCATCATGATTCCATGGCCATTTTCCATATGGGGCCTTGATTTGATTGACAAGATAAATCCCACATCATCAAATGGTCATAAGTTCATCATTATAGCAATGGGATATTTTAATAAATGGGTAGAGGTGATGTTTCTTACTTATACTATAGGCCTCCAAATATCTAAATTTATCCTCAATCAAAATATTTTCCACTTTGGCATCCTTGCCAACATCATCTCAGATAATTGTAAATCATTAAAAAATCAAGAAGTTAAGGCCTTATTTTAGAGGTATCACATCAAGTAGCATTTCTCTTCACCTTACCACCCCCAAGAAAATGGACAAGCTATAGTTACAAATAATACCCTTATCAAAATCCTTAAGAAAATAATTAATTAAACAAGTAGAAATTGGCACCTATAATTATATTTAGCTCTTTGGTCTTATCATAAGCATTTGCACACCTACTGGGGCCACTCTGTATGCCTTGGTATATAGGATAGAATCAATCTTGCCAGTGGAAGTTAAACTCCCCTCCCTTTGGATTTAATTACAAGGCATCATTATTGACCACAACTATAGATAGGAATGACTACAAGAATTGAAGCTTCTTGATGAGAAACATCGAAAGGCCCTTGATCACTTATGAGCATAACAAAATAGACTGAAAGGCCAATATCATAAGAAAATATAATCCAAATAATTTGAGGTTGGTGACCTAGTCCTAAGGGAAAACTAGAAAAAAACTAATGCTGACAGGGATAAGAAGGGTAAATTTATAGCTAATTAGCTAGGGCCATATATCATAGTGGCCAAATGTGGATCTGGAGCTTATAAATTAGCCATATTGGATGGTGAATAACTTGATGATCTAATGAATATCATACATCTAAAGTGATTCTACACATGATAAGCTTCACCATTCCCCCATCTATGAGTCCTTGATCTTAGGGACATACCCTTGTCCATTCCATCCACTCTATCATGTCTCCCCAAATTCCAATCAATACAAAAAAAAATATCCAATGGTGAAAACTAGTCTTTTGATGCCTTGGTCAAGTACCATGATGAAAACTAATTTTCAATGTCATGGTAAAATAATCTTGACCCTAATCTAAACAGTGGGCATCCATCATAGGTTCTTATACAAAAATGAGAGGAAAATGTTCTAGCACAAGGTAGAAAGCATTGCTTGTTGAATGAGGATGTTTTTTAAAGAAGAACTCTAAAGTCACTAATCCATATCTGGTATACATATATCCCCAAAGTCCCATCACATCCTTATCATTATCCCTTATCATATCACCTCATCAAAAATCCTCTTTGACAAGTGTGTCTCCTTTTAGCCTTAAGCCAAAAAAATTCCCTATTTATCTTGTGTTATCCCTAAGATCATGATTCACACCTTCCCACTAACATTGTCATTATCTAAGGGTCAAAATAATAAGTTTTCTACTTTCAAGGTTTAGTATACATTATGACACTGAATCTTGAGGGATCATCTTAACCCCATTCATGATTACTTTCAAACTTGGTGGGAATATTATCTTAACATATAATAGTCTCGAGTACTACATACCCCATGTATATAATCCCTAATCATCATTAGGCCCATTGTCCATAATCATTTTAAGCACATCATTATCCATATATATCCATGTTAGTGTTTTCAATTTTTAGTTTATGATTGACTTGTGTGTTTGTGTTTTTTTTTTAATGTGTATAGTTGATTAGTTAATAAGTTTGTATATATTATTTAGTTACTAAGTTTGCATATATTACATTTTGTTAACTTTTTGGGAATAAATATGGTATAAGTAGCCCTTGAATTCATTTCAGGTAAGACAACTTTTTAATAGAGTTCCCCCATGCACCTATTTTTATGTGTCCTTGACTTCTCATGTCACTGGCACATGACCAAATGGTGTAATATTAAAAAGGATCAAAAATAGTCTCCATCACTTCTACAACCATCACCTATCCCATTGACATGATCCTATTCCTTATCGTATCCCTGCTATCACCATCTCATATAAACCTATCCCAATCCTGACCAAAACTTAAGCATGTCCCATCTCATTATTATCCTATCTCCATGGTGTAGGAGCATTCCTACCCAGATCCACATTGTGTGACATAAGGAATTAAAGGGGGATTAATTTGTCATTAACATATAAATTTATATCTACCATCTCATCACATTACACATCATCACATCACTAAAATATATAAACATATTCCATATTACATCCCACATCTCAATAAATATATGATAAAACATTACATCATAAATCATGTCCCATCTATCTAAGTCATATACATTATCCATACATCATCACAACTAATCATACATAAATGCATATGTATATGCATCCATCACATAACATAAAATTGTCATATAACATTAAATCATAACCATAGTACATCTAACATCTAAGCATCATACATTTAATCACATCATAAATAAACTCTTGTAAAAATGTATCCATCACATCATATCATAATTAAAATCACATCTAATTTAAACTAATCACATAACAAAATAATAACATAATACATCATATCACAATAAAATCATCATCATAAATGCGTAAACAACACATCATCTAAACATCTCATCATATATACAAATAATATCGCAAGTCCACATGAGTTCATGTTAAAAAATAAGATATAATACATGGGACCATGGGGCAAGAATGAGATACAATACCAAAATCCCCTATACTTATCTACATTTCATGTCTTAGGGCTATGGTCTAAGTGGCACTATTAGCCCTAGTGGTTCAAGTCATCCTCTATAAGGCTGATGTACTGACTATGATGAACTAACCCAAAAAGATGGAGCACATTGCTCAATCGGCATTGTTGCCTCATAGAGGGTCCTATAGTATTGTGACTCATGAGTTAATATCACAATGTTCTTCATCAGATCTACCATCCCACACCCATACATCACCTAATCAACCTTATCTTTGGCCATCTTGGCCTCTCCACCTCCCCTATCAAAGTTTGGATCTGTGCTTGCATCTTCACAATCTAGCCCTAAAAACTAGTAATTTGTGTGTTTCTACTCTGAATATAGCTCTATAATGTAGCAATTTGTGCTTTTGATATGGTGAGTTGTGCCTATATCCCTATCACCTATCCTTAAGACTATGTTATCTACCCATCTCTCTATGATATCTAGGACTACAGAGCTATAATCTGCCCCTATAATTTGACCACTTATGCCTATGCCTAAGCCAGATACCCATCCCTCTATGCTATCATAGATTATAGCTAGGCCTATAACCCACCTCAGTCTTAAGTCATCCCAACAATCTCTAATAAGCATCCCTGAATCTCAATCTATAATCAAGATAACAAAGATATTTCACTCTCTAATAAGGGCTACTATGAGAGCCGAACACTATCCCCACTACCACTGCCACCAACCTATGTACTAACCTAAGTTTGTGGCTATACCTAGGGTCCAACCTACACCTGTACCTATGGTCCACTACCTCCAATTTTTCCTACTATTATCATTTACCCTATATCACCACCATCCACATCCAACACATCGACATCTCCTTACCCATCATGGTCATCCTATGCAAGTGCATGTCTCATCCTCATATGTAGTATGTCTCTTGCCTAGAAAAATATCCTAATAACCCCTCATTGAACCATAACTCTGGGATGGGTCAATTTTATGGGAATCCTTGGTCTCCACCAAGTTATATATGTGATAGTAACCCCTAGATCAAGAATCAGCATTTATAAGTCCCAAGGCACTGGGGTAATGCCCTCATAATTTGTATGAGCAATAGCCCTATCTACTGGCATGCCTCACTGAAGCCTCTCTCATTCACTTTGAGAAAATAGATGTTTATCTCTAGGCACATCATGTGTAAATACAAACCATCATTTCACATGATATGGCCTGTAGTACTCAATCACTAAATCTCATCACCTCATCAGTTAATACTCCATCAGCATAAACTATGTCACCTCAACCTCATCATCCCATCCAAACTATAACCCTCTATATGAAATTCAAGTGATCTACTATGGATGAATACTATCAAATGTATCTTGATAAAAGTGCCTCTTTCTAGTGTGGACCTATTGTACTCCCAATAGAATGTATCAACTGAATACCATCAGTTGCACAGGCTTTCAAGCTACTAAATTCCCTAATGGCCACTAGATGGCAATGTGCTCGCAAATCCACACCTAAAGAAGCATAGATGGTCCCAAACTCACCACTCCTTTGTAAGCACCAAGATTCAACTCATGATATAGGTGTTTCAAAATAATAGGTCCCTAAATAAACACTCTAAAGTCCTGAACCATATCATCCATGATGTCTCCTAGGCCTAAATGAAACCACTGGCCACTCTTGTTTGGTAGGATAATGCTAGTGATAAGAGACATCACAACCATTTTCAAAGGATCAATCATACCCTCATTATGATACTTGTCAATATCATTACACCTATCATACACCCTACCTATAATCCCCCCACTAATCTCTATAGTATTAAGGCTAGAGTATGTGATCTCCAATATATTTAGTATCTTTACATCAGTAATAGAAGATCCTATAGACATCCTCCAGGGTGACTCTCTTCTCACCCATGATAAAATGGAATGATGGTATCAAAATGCCAACACTCTACTAGTGCCATAATCGAGGGTCAATATATTTGAATCATGGGCATAGTTGCCACATCATGTAGCCCAACCAGCTCCAACACTCCAAACTTAACCTTCGTCAATAGATACATCTCGTGTAATGCTATGGGTTGTTGGGATTATAATACCATCACTCCTAAGTCCTTTTACACTAGTTAAAATCAACCTATCACTCCATATATCATAAATTTCTTATATTATCTACCATAAATTACCTAAATTACCAACTTGTATTCTCACAACTTCATTCTAACCTATCCTAAACACTCCCTAATCCTCTTTATGCCTATTCCAACTTCCCATTTCCAGCCCCTATTTCCCCTACCCAACACTCCAAATCCACCTAAATAATCCCCCTCACCATTACCTCACTCATCTCATCCCTCAACCTAATCCCTATCTCACTAACATTATCAACTATCTAATCCCACCTTCCTATCTAAAACCACATCCACTGACTATAATATCCTAATTACCTCTAAATCTATCCTAAACCACCTAGACGTATCTAACCACCAATTTAACCAACATCATTCCTAACTACATCTAATTAACAAAATTAATCTATCCCCTACCATACTAACTAACTAAACACATCCCCACCCAACTAACTCATCCATTCTCCTCCCCTAATACTTACCAATTTTTCCTACCCATGATAAAACTACTAATCATGATATGCCCTAAATAGGTGATCTTGACAAAACCATAAGTCATGACCTACAACTTTGTTTAAGCCACATCCATACAAAATAACAAATCCCTAATTTACAATATTGTAAAATCATGACTCTATAGTTACAATATTACAATATTATGATTCTACAAATATGGTATTACAATATTGTGAATCTAGACTCATGGTATTGTAATACTGTAAGTCTCCCTATATTATTGTAAGTTGTGATGGCAATGTCATGACTAAGGGCATAGCTGTCATTCATGGTATTATCAAGGCAACTTAGTTGGTGTCTTTTTCCACATAAATCCACTCAAATCTAACTAAAAACTAACAAAATTTAATAAAATCATAGAGCTAGGGGCTAGGAACTCACCAATGGTCCAGCGTCTGGTGCCCTTTGGAACTCCTCCACTCATTCACTGTGATGGGAAGCTTGGGGAAGTTGGTCCATGGTTTTCACTCAGAGCTCAAAATTTCACTAAAGACAAAAGTGTAAATGGTTATATTTTGACTTTTTTGTCCTATTTGAACCCCCCTCTTCCCCTATTAAAACCTTGATAGCCCTTCATTAGCATAACCTGTATCCACTCTTATCAAATCATCCAAATTACTTATCTCTAACTATCTCTCTCATTAATAAGGGCATTGATTTTCCATGTCCTCAGTGTCCAACTTCATCTCGCATCAGAAATACATTGGCCTAAGGTCTTTAATGACTATGTAGGCAATACCTTGGCTTGCTTTTGTGCCTAGGGATATCTCAACCACCAGTCATCCTTCATCACCATCCCATCCCTAGATTAGTTACTTGAAAATCACATGTCTATATAAGCTATGGATCTTACGTATGGTAACTCCCTATCATCAATCAAACATTGTTATCTCTATTATCAATTTTCAAGCCTTTCCTAGCATGTGTCCTTGTTATGGGATTTATTATCATCTTGAACCCATCTCATCTAAATCAATTTCATTATATCAATAAAATCATTTTAATAGACATTGGCCATTTTTCTAGAACCCATCACTAATGAGCTACTTTATTCCCATACAACTTGGGACATTTTCCAATCATAGCTATCTCTTGGGGCATCCCAACCCCATTTTTTATCGTAGTCTTATCCCACCCTAGGATTTCCATTAGACTAACCATCTAGGTCAATTCTCCCTACATGCTCCCTCGAGGGGGAATCATAGCCTACTAACTTCTGACACTGTCTAACATTATGGTTCTTCTTTTAAATACCATTACTCCCCTTATCTTGTCCACTCACAATGCCCTTTCAAAGAGGGGCAACATCTATGCACTAAAATCTACTCACCCCATTAATTATGCTAATTTCCACTAATTTAGGTTATAACTACATTTCCTAGATAATTTAACTAATATCATATTGTCCCACATCCCATTCCTATATCCTAAAAACTTTACCCCATCCTAAAACTAATTAATTCCTTCATTAACCCACTAATAAAAACCTATTGACCCACTAGCGTACTCCCTAAGCCACTAGCTAATTTAAAAATATAAAATAATATACCTACACAACTACCACCCTATTCTATCCTCTCCTAAACCCTAACAAGACATTTATAGAATGAGAATTCTAGAAACCTCCCCCATTTTATCCCCCTTCCTTTATAATTTTCCATTCTAGAGATCTCCATGTAATTAAAAATTCCATAGAAAATCCCTAACCATTGATCTCAGTGGATCAAATTTAAATGAGTCATTAATTTCTCCACTATGCCTATATAACCAAGCTCACCCACTTCCTCAAACTAACTTAGGAAAACTATCAAATTGTTTCTAGAGATCTCCATGTAATTAAAAATTCCATAGAAAATCCTTAACCATTGATCTCAGTGGATCAAATTTAAATGAGTCATTAATTTCTCCCACTATGCCTATATAACCAAGCTCACCCACTTCCTCAAACTAACTTAGGAAAACTATCAAATTGTTTCCATTATCTTGCATCCATATAGCCTTGTTGCATCCATCCATAGCCACTATCAAGCTCAATCACCCATTGGAAGCCATTATCAACATCAAGCAAGCAATCCAAAAATATTTAAATTTTGCATCAAACATCCATTATAAAATCTTGGAGAGGAAATATAAAGAGGTAAAGTGATGGTAAGAATGTTCTTATTGAATGGATTATCTCTTTTATCCCCTCCTACTTGTGTGTTTAGATTTTAGTTTTTTATTACTAAAAGTAGTAATATGAGTTGAATCTAAAATTTAGGCTATAATGGTAATAATAAAATAATGTAACATGATAAGAATACTATTGATCAGGTTGATAACTCAAAAAAGGATCATAAATTTTAATGCACTCTCTAATGAGAGCTTTAAATAGGTTTCATTCACCTACAAGTCTATAGACCTGTAAATGAGCATCCATTAAGTCTAGAGTTTCATCTTGAAGTACTCAAACCATGGAAAGTGGTGGTGTAGACTCATAAACACTTTCATGACCTTGACAGACTTCTAAATGCATAAATAGACTCATGAGAGACTCCTACTCTAACACACAGACCCTACACATGAGCTAACTATATATATACAAACTTGTATGGACCAGATAGGAAAGTTAAAGATGCCATAATACTTTCTCAAAAGGAATAAGTTTATAGAGAAGGTGATAAGAGATAGAGGATAAGTTGATATAACACTGCAATGTTAAAGGGGTCTAAGGACTCAATAAGCTCTCTAAACAGCCTTGCAAGCAAAAGAGACCTACATGCACTAGACCTGTAGGTCCTCTTTATGAACTAAAAGTTAATTGCTCTATAAACAAAAATAAGTAAAAATAAGAAACCTAACCTCAATGTAGATGAGTGAAAGTTCATTGACCCTAATAAGCACCTAGCCACTTGCAAGATAGGAGATAGATAAAGAGATAGGGTCTACAAGCCTAACATGCCCACATACATCTATGTCTGGAATTAAAAAGGTAAAAGGTTGAAAATGTCATGAAAAATTAAAAAAACATTGTAAAATAGTGAGAATGAACATTATATAAGGTTTGGTTATTTTCAAGGCCATGATAGGATTGATAAAGTTAGTTTCCAGACCTTATGCTCAAATTTCTCCCATAGCCACATACAACCACCTTTTAGGAAATTATCTTAAATAATGGTGTTGGTGAAGTATAGAGTTTCAAGAAACTATGAGGTCCTAAGTTATCAACAACATGATAATGTCATTGAAAGGTTTATAGAGTGTAAATTTAAGACCTTGAGGCCTGAAGTGTTGTCAAGACCTAAAAGATTAACAACTACAATCAAGCTAAAAGAAGGCAATCTTGAATACTATATATGGTGAAATTATAATGAATTAAGAATGTTAAATAAAGGTGTTAGACTTTTAAAAATGAGATATAATATTTGAAGTGTCATATAATGTAAATGGAATGTTCTAAAAACCCTTGAATATACTGAAGACACCCTAATAGACACCTACATGTTATAGTCAAGAATGAACTAGTTCCAAGCCTAAGTAAGGAACAAAATGTGTATGAAGAAAAATGAAGCCTATCTTAGGTTGAAAAAAAGTGATAGCTTTGTTTTAATACAAAAGGAAACATGTTGAAATCATAAATGAGGCTGGTCAAAATTGAGTTTAAAACCTTTATACATAATCGATAACAACTTACAGGTCTGTGTAGGTTCAAGAGAGTTTTTACTTGATTAGAGAAGAATAAAGGTTATGAAAAGGTATAAAACAATGAAGACTATTTAAATATTATCTATAATTATATTATACCACATTTTAACCCTTAAACCTAATAGAAAGGGTGAATAAGGTCAAAGCCCTGTCTAGGCCTAATGAGCTTAAGCCCACACACAGGCCTGCTTGCTTGGCTGAGTGAGGGTCATTTGTATAGCATGGAAAGAGAAATTATAATGGATAAAATACATTTTAAAATTGTTTCATAGTGTCATAAACATCTCATATATATTGTTATACCTGATGACAAGAGATAAAATGAAGACAGGCTATGTTCTAGGCCAAATAAGCCTAAGACACATACAAGTTCATAAGTACAGTCATGAATAAGTGGTTTGTTGGAATTAAATATATGGTTTGTGTTTATAGGTTAAATATGATATTGAATAGTCTCCAATACCATCCAAATATATATCAAAGTAAGGAAATACCAATTTTGGCCTTAAACCCTTCCTCGAGTTCCTCTCATGCAAGCCTACACTTCAAAAATAATCTTCTCCTAATTGGTAAGATCATGAACCCAATGCATGGATCTATGTGGTTTTTTGAGGAGGTATCAAGGTACCCATACTTCATCCTTAGGGCATCATTTGTTTTACTAAGTATTTGACCTACATGAACAAAGGCTAAGAGCGTTGACCCCTCTTAAATGGCTTGCTTGCAACCTGGGGATCACCTTCTCACACTCAAAACTTTCATGAGGATTTGCATGATACCAAATGGTTTTTGGATCTGATGGAGAGGTCGCCTAAATAAAATATTGTGTAATTATGAGAGAAAGAGTATTTTTTCTTTACAAACAATCCTTAATAATGAAACATGCCTAAAACCCTAATAGTGACTAGTCAAGAGAAATGGACTTATAAATCATTTTTAATGACATATTTTGATCTTGAAACCTCTTATATTTTTTTGAGGAATATAATTATATTCCCCATGAGTAATTTTTCATACTTTCAATTATACAAATTATATTAAATGCACTATTTTACATGTTTTTGGTGTTTTATAAGGGTTTTGAGAAAAAGGAAACTTGAAAACCATTGAAGGAGTCCATTTTGGATGTTTTTAATCTTTTAAAGCCCAAAAAACTACATAGTGTATTTTTTAAGTGGTCAAACAAATCTCTTTTTCCAAGGTAGTCTCAAACAAGCCTAAAATGAGACTAGGTGACAAGGTCATTTCATGGTTCTCACACTTCCATAAGGTATCAAGACATCAAATTTAACATGGAGGTTGGTGATAGGAAAATTAAAGTTAATCACATGATTTTTTGTGATTTAAAATGTGTGGGATAGGTCTGGAATACAAAAATAAGGTTTTAGGCAAGAAGACCTAATTATGGCCTAATTGAGGAGAGAGAAAGGTAGACAAATGAACTTCCACTTAGAATCTAAAAATAAAACTTGAAAATAAGTTGTAAGACCATAATATTTCCTCAAATATGTTCTCATTTTATCAATATCTTCTATACATCCTTCTATGTAATGAGGTTTATAGGTTTTAAGGGCTCTAAGGAAAATAGACCTAGTGAGAGATTTAGGAGAAAAATGGAGTCTTGGGAGTTATTCCAAGAACCAAAATTTATGGTTTTAGGTTGATAAAATATTTTAATTCCATCCATAGATATATATTGACTTTTAGAATATGAACTCAAGTTTTGAGCCACTTGGACCAAGCTAAGCATGGGAAATGAGGAGTTTCAAGACACCTATGCATATGAATGATGAAATGTTAGATGATAGGAGTTTATTAATGCATTATAGGTGTCCAATGATGAGGTATAAATAAATTCATGGAAAATTTATGATTTAAAATCCCGTTTGTCTCTTATTATGCAAGGAAGGGCAATTTTCAAGAGGATGATCAAGGTGTCAAGTTAAGTTCTAACTCCTATGCCACTTGGAGGATTGGAGCATATTCAAAAGTGAGACATATGGATTTGGAAGACTATTTAGACTATTCATAAATCATCCTTGTTTTTAACTCTCACATGGACACTTTTCATTATTCTCCTTATACACTCCCTCTCTCTCTTCATATTTTGAGCTTTGTAACAGATCCACATATGGTATGGTGAGGCCCTACTAGTTGAGTGCTGATTTTGACTTTGAATAAAAAATTTCAAGATGGTTTTAAGTTATCAATTTATTGTCTAAGTGCATGAATTATTTCATGGTTGAATGGAAAAAAAAATTATCTCTCCTTGTTCTCATCTCACATGCTTTGTGTAAGTATTATGCCCTTTAATAGGTCACATGAAGTGTAGTTAGTTATTTTGTATGTATTTAAGTGTAAGGAAGATTATTAGTGTCTATAATTAGACCTCATATTCATCTAACTCTATAAATTCATTACATCATACCTTCATGTTGAAACACATTTATTAGAGAAACCTTGGGTGTTGAGATAAGTTTTGTGAATCAACTTTCATAGTGAAAGTTCATGGTAGTCTTGTGGAGTTAAACTTGGTAATTTAACTCTATTAGATTAGTGTTAATCCCTTATATCCCTTTTCTTTAAAATCAATTAGATTAGTGGTTAGGTATAGGTGTGATGCGAGGGAGCTAGCCCTTAAATATAGAGACTTGTCGCTCCCATAGGTCACCCACAACTTGAGAGATGTTTCCGTGTTAGATCAAATTGAAATAGACTAGAGTATACCTCCTTTAGGGTAAAAATTTGATACATAATAATAACCTTATAAATTTCCTTCTTGGTGGAGCTATCAATTTAATCTTGTTTTGTGGTTGTGATATTGTGTTTACTATTACTTTTACTTCATTATTACTTTTGTTAGATTTGATATTTTAGTTTGGCTTGATTTGAATCCTAATATTTGAATTATATGGAGCACTTGGTGCATATTTTAACTTATTCAAAACTATGATCTTGACTTCTATTTCTTTGATTGTATGTCATAGATTATCAAAATATTTAAATTCATCAAACATGATTCATTATCCGAGTGGTGCTAGTAAGCTTTGTGTGAAGGTATCTTATAATTCATTGTATATCATAAAATTTGTCATCTTAGCTATCATATTTTTGTACCAAATTGTAGACACCACAAATGTGTCTGCACCTTGGTTCTCCCCCCTTGTCTGCCTCAAACCCATATCCTAACCCTTGGCCTTAGTCCCCTCCACTCATTTGATTAAAATAACTTAAATATTTCAATTAAGTGGCCCCCTTTCCACCTCACCCTTGCCACCTTGGATCCTCCCTTGGATCCCTCCACCTTCCTCTTAGCCTTTATTATGCCAAATCTTCTCATTGTCTTCCTCCCGCGCCCATTTAAGCATCCTCATGACCGTTCTTCCCACAATCCCTCACCCGGCGGCGTGCAAGAATGGGCAGAGGCTATTTTTAGTCTCTGTCCCCATTCTGCCACTGCCGACGTCGGCGACCATTCGGCCGATGTCGGTGATAATGCCGATGTCGGTAGCCTTCAAGACTCCTGTCTGCATCCATTCCAGCCCCCGGCCCCTTGAGCTCACAAACAGATTTCTCTTGGCATTTTGGCATTCATTTCTTCTCCCTCTGGACCTTGTGCAATAGCAACAACAGGTGCAGGGATTCTTGAGCAGAGATTTCCTCTTGCGAAGTCTTCTGTGGTCTCAACAATAGCTCTCCCACTCTTCATTCAGCAAGCTAAAAAGGTAAGCACAGTCTGTTATTTCATTTCATTTCTTTTCTTTAGTGTTCAGTTGTTTGGCATCTGCTATCTTCCACTCCCTCCGTCCTACTCCCTGAGAGGCTAAAGAGCCTTCTCAGGCCCTGTCCTCTGTCCATCTCACTTTCACCTGTCATCCCTTCAGTACAATCTCAGACAACTCCCTCATCCCTCCTGCCAACAAAGACCCTATACAGGACACCTAATCAGAACCAGACCATCCCCCAGTCCATTCAAATTCATCCCTAAGCTCTGCCTCGACCCTGTTCACGTACCAGACCCATCCACAGACCAGAAACCCGACCAGACCCGACTATAGGCCACTGCCCCAACCGACGTCGGTTACTTCCCTGACCGACGTCGGTAGGATAACCGAAGTCGGTAGACCAGGCAACCGACGACGGCAACATTACCGACCTCGACGACTGTCATCAGCCCAGCAACTCTTTTCAAGTAACCATTGACCTTTTCTTTCATTTCTAGTTTGTTTATCACTCCTATATTCTGGCATTCTGTATTTCCTTAGTCTTTTATCTATCTGCTATCAGTGGGTTGACCTCCCTTGAGGAAGTTTTCACACTTTCGGGAACAAGCTCTCGCTTGGCAACCCACTGCCTATCCATCTAACATTTTCTTGTCCAAGTTTCTTTTTTCTTACAGGTGTCATTCCTCCACAGCCAAAGAGGGGTGCCCACAAATGTCTGGATTACGGTGCGCAATCTTTATCCAGGTACTTCTAGCCTTGTCCACTTCTTTAGTTTCTTTATTCATCTTTTGAATGTAGAAAGTGAATTAGCGATAGAAACATTCTGGCACGCCCGATGGGACCTTAGGTTCTTCCTCGGGTTCCTCTTCCTTTCATTCATTTAGGTGCATTTATGCTCCTTCCTTCTTGTCTCTTTCTTCTATTCCAAATGACACTATAAGCAGGACTAAAATGAATCTTTCTTCCTTACATTTCTAGACTAGTCTAAACATCATACTCTCAACCCTTTCTCAAACTTGTCTTCATAACAAATCTCACATTTCGACTTGGGATTAAAATGTATCGCACTTTCATTTCTGCTTGTGCTTGCATTAGTCCACATCTAGTAACTTAAATCCGCATATTGAATAAATCGTAAACACTCGATGTTACACTACCAAACCACATGCACTAAAACGAACATAAAACTTACTTGAGACAAGGCCCAACTGGGATTTCATCCCCCAGCGGATACCTTACCCGTCTCGGTGACCCTACTTGGATTTCATCACCAAGGGGGAAGCCCACTCCGTTCTCTGGCAGAGGATAAACTCTAGGCGAGGTATATCTTGGCTAAGCGAGACCAGCTAACCACTGGAATCGTGAAGTGAGGGGAGCTTGCTCCTTAGCACCAGGCCACGTACCAGACCTAACACAAATTTTTGAGCACCTAAAACAAGACCCAAAACCAGCTCTAGACTGCCTCTTCTAGGACCTTTCTTATAGCCAATCTCCCTAAACATTCATCTAAGGCATAAGCCACAAGATTCTAAGGTTAATTCCTAGGATTTATCGCTTAGGCTTGTCTGTCTCTCTCAGTTCTTCTCTTCTCATCTGTTTGTTTGAGTGAGTGAGGACGCCTTCTTCATTGTTTTTCCAAGAATCTTAAAATCTTTTGGTTCTCTGGAAGACACAGTCACCGGCATCGGTTCTGTCACCGACGTCGGCTTTCCTCTCCTACTGGCATCGATTATCTGACCGACGTCAGCTATCTACCTTACCGACATCGGATTTTAAATTGACGTCGGTCTCTGTCACTGTCTTTTTTTTTCAAAACCAGCAGCCTGAAACCTATCCTTTCTCTGTCAAAAACTCCATTCTAGTTTTCTGAAACAGAAAAACACAGTTTCTGAAACCTGAACCTTCTTTGCCTTGCATGGTTTTGACTCGTAGCCAAGCCAAGGCTCTTGTTAACCACGCTAGCCGTCAACCACTTCCGTCTACCCCGTCCGTGACCAAGCCTACAATGGAGTTCAACTCGGAGACCGAAAGAACTCCTATTCGTCCAACCCCGCCCCAGACTCCTATCGTCCAAGAAGGGGACCAAGATTTCGAACGATTCTTGGACCTCAACGTCAAGGCCTTACAACACTATCTCGTGCATAGCCGAATGCGAGACTCCTTGGGCAATCCAATCTATGGAATGCCAACCTCTCTTGCCATGACTACAGCTGTATCGATGGCATCCATAGTTCAACCCTTGGACACTCAAGCCATCGCTTCGACCACTGACCAGACTTTGACAAATCCTCTAGGCATGGCCTCTCCCTCTATCTTTGGGCCCACTTCCACCAGAGTTTCGGCCCCCTATCAACATCAACCCGCTCAACCGCTATCTACTCCTTTTCAAAACCTTGTCGTCTCTATTCCGCCTACCCTGGCCCCTATCAACACCAGGGTGGCTTCTTATCCCTTGGCCCCCGTCACCACAGTCCAACCTCTTGTGGCAACTTCGGGCCTAGCTATGCCTTCTACCCAACCACCTTTAGCCTCTTCATCTATCCCTATGACTAGTTACCCCTACCTTGTGCCCTTACAAGGGCAACCGACTACGTCGTATGCCTCCCCTAGCCTCTTCCAAGTGCCCTACAACTTAGGGGGCATGCCACCCGTCAATCCGTCGACAGACATCATCAAAATGCTGATGGACAAGATGACCAGTCTAGAGACCTCTATTTCTGGCTCGCACAACGCTCTCTCATACGAGTAGATCTGCAATGAGCCCATTCATCCTTCTATCCCAATCAGACCATATCCTAGCCAGTGGGAGCTTCTGAAGTTTTCTCACTTTCAAAGCAAGGAAGACCCACAACAACACTTGCGGGCATTCAGACATGCCTGTTACCTCATTGCCCATGACGATGCGTTGCTCTTATGCACGTTTCCTATGTCTCTCTCAGGTGCTGCGCTCGACTGGTACAGCTCCCTTCCCAGCCATTCTCTCTTCTCATTCATGCAATTGGCCCAGCTCTTCCTCGATCACTTTTCCATCAACATAACCAAGAAGGTCTCGATCACGGACCTCTATTCTATCCGGCAATTCGAGGACGAGTCCATAGCTGACTTCGTTGCTCGATGGAGAGGCCTCATCAATCAACTCTCCTTTTCCTTACCCCAGGCCGAGCTTATTAAACTCTTCTCCCAAGCCTATGCCAGACATATTTCTTCCACCCTGAGGGTTAAAACCTTCTGCACCTTCGACGAAGCCTTCACGATGGCCCACAAACTTGAGTTGCGTGCCATCGAGGAGAATAAAGTCAAGTTGCGGAGAAAGAATCCTAGCTCTAAGACCAATGACTCTTCTTCTGCTAAGCCATCATCATCCAATTCTAAATCCAAGGCTTTAGCTAATGCCGTGGTTGTTAGACCTTCATCTTCTTCAACCAATCAGCCTGAGCCATCCACATCTCAGAGCGCCACTCGCCAATTCCAGCAGAGATACGTACAACGACGGTATACTCCTCTCGGAGAATCATACGCGTCTGTGCTGGAAAAGCTTGTTAAGTAGGGGGTCCTCAATCTCCCTCAAGCCCGACCTCCTCCACAATTTGATCCCTCACACGCCATCCCTGCATGGTATAGGGAACAAGACTTCTACAGCTTCCACCGTGTTAAGGGACATGACACGAAAAACTGCAAAACTTTTAAGAACATAATCCAAGACATGCTTGAAAAGGGGGACCTCATCTTAGACAATCCCAATGCACCCCCTAATCAGGCCATTGACATCTTTAAATAGCCATTCCCTAATCATCCGCCAACTCAAAACAATGTCCGGACTTTAATTGACGACAATCATGAGCACAACATTCGAACAGTCAATACGGTCTTGCCTTTCATCCCCAATCAACCTCTCGAGGTTAGTCCATCAATCAGTCCATCACATGTGGACCAACCTCTTTCCCCGGCTAGTTCTCCATCGACCTCTCTCATCTTAGAGGACGCCTCGGCTTTACCAGCACCACCGGTCTCGCCATCCTCCTTTCTGCTGCCTATGGAGGACCCGACCCTTCCTACTCCTCAACCGCAAGTGGAGGGCACCATCATCCCTGCCCTTTACCCGCTTGAGGAGCCTCGCTCCCCAGTTTCTTCTCCACCCAGGGAAGAACCTGTCTCCCCTTCATCTTCATCTAAATCTATCATGACTTCACCATACCATGCGTCTAAGACCACTACACCCATCTCGTCTTCAACCTCGCAACCATCAACATCTTCTTCTCAGCCATTTTCCCAGTTAGTGGAGAAAATTGAACTTCTACCTCCAAGGAAAGTGACGCCTCAGGTGTTGTGGGAGCGTCTTAAAGCCCTTCAACATACCCGTGCCCTCTCATCACATGCTGTTAATCTTCCCAAGACAGAATCTCTTCAGACTCTTGACAAAGACCAGACTCTCAAACCTCAACCAAACTCGAAACCTGCATCTCTCTCGTCTAAGCCTATCAAGTCACTTGGCGTTCATCCTGTCTCCACCCTCACTCACCCGCAAGTGAAGGTGGACCTAGACCAGGCCTTGACCAGTAGTAGTCTTCCAACCAAGTCAAAGGAGACTGCCAGACCGCCGAAGCGAACGCCTCCTTCCCCGTCACCATTGCCATCCATTTTGGGTCCCCATCCTTCGACCTTGGCTAGAATCCTTCCCACTTCGGCCTCCAATCAAAACTCGTTGCCTCCTTTGCTTCCTCTGCCTACCTCCAGCCATCCTTCTCCCAAAAAGGCGGTACCAATCACTAAGAAAATGCCATCTCTGCCTGTCACCGCACCATCAACCCATAAGGTGGTACGGAAACCTCTTCCAACCTCGCCTAAGCAAAAGTCACTGACCTCGCGCATATCAAATAGCATGGACTCTCTAGTGGGCTCATACTCATTGATATTGCGCTGACTTCTGCAGACTTCTGACATAACCCTTCCACCCATCAAGCCTTTCCAACCTCTCGAGTCCAAGCCCTCCTGGTTCGATGACATGAAAATCTGCTTATATCATCGTACACCAGGACACGATACTGAGACTTGTTGTGCCCTCAAAGCCATCATCCACCGCTATATGGAGAAGGACACTCTTCTCCTTGAGGACACTCTTGACTAGACCCCGATTCCTTCCCATCCAACCGCTTCAACCACGTCAACATCTCACCAGCAAGACATGACCCCTTCTTCGCCTCCCATTTTTGAAATCCATGCTATCCGTATAACCACTAGGTCGTAAAAGGACAAGGCAAAAGACAAAACCACCATTCTTTGGACCTATCCCTTTGTCAAGCCACCTCTTGCGCCCAAGCCTAAAATTTCTATCCTTGGCGCATCCCAGCCTTCTTCATCTTCTTCTTCTGGGCCAATTCACGACTCCATGCTGAAGCAGCTTCACCAGACACCTGTAAAGATGTCTCTTTATGACCTTATCCAAACCTCGCCTCAGCATCGTCAAGCCCTCATCCAAGCCTTACAGGCAGCGGAGGTCCAACCCGAGGACCCCCAACCACTCGCTGCCCTCATCCATTCTTTATCTCCTGTCGCCTCCATCACATTCAGCGATTCTAAGATTCCCACATCTAACGCAGAAGATCAGGACGATGCCCTCTTCATCACTACCTATGTTGATCGGACATGCATTAAACGCATTATGATCGACGGCGGCGCTAGCATCAACATAATTTCTACCCATGCCTTTGATCAGTTGGCTCTTCCCAAGAATTACGTCTCCAAAACAGACGCGATCTTACGCTCTTTCAACGACACCACCACCACGACCATTGGCACAGTCATCCTTCACATTCGCGTTGGTCCATGCACAGTCCCGAAGCTCTTATATATCATCGAAGGAGAGTTTCAATACAACATTCTACTGGGCCGACCTTGGATCCGTGCCATGGCCTGTGTCCCCTCCACTCTGCACCGTTGTGTGAAGTTTGAGCATGATGGGCAAGTCCACACCATTCCCGCTGACCCTTCACCCTTCAAGACTTGCAACACAACCTACCATCCCAACGATGTCCTCATTCCCATCAAGCCGTCAACTCCGGCACCGCCTCCATCTGCGGACGCTTCGACCAGTTTGCAATCGGCGGTCGCCCTCACCCCTCCTCTTCAAGCGCCGACCAAAGACCCCATGGAAGACGTCTTCCAACGACTATCACTTGGGGAATATCGCTTGTTGACCCTTGACATGTTCCAAACTCCGCAAGAGTATGGACGCCTTCATCTCAGTCCCAATTACGACCATCGGATCAGGATGGTCGTGCCTCTTGGTCCTCCTCACCTCCAAACCAACTTTGTCTATGGGGGGCTCAATCAAGCTCCTCCCAACGATAATTCCCTTTCTTCACCCCAACCTTTCACATCAGATTTCTCGTTTCTTGGCAACCCCGCCTTTGCGCACACTTACCTTTACAGGTGTGCATGGAAGGGTTTTGGTTTTGGATGTTATGAGCAGGGCTCCCATCAGCCCATCGAGCCGCTCAATGATGACGATGCCAAGAAATGGTATGGCCTGGGATATCATGACCCCACTCAGGCTCCTTCCGACCTTTATCCCGAGCCAACAATTGACCAATCTCCTCCAAACTCACCCATTTCTCCTTCGTCACCTACGGAGTCGGTGGTTTCCATCCCTCCTAGTTTTTTTTTCCATAAACACCATCTGCCTAGAACCCCTAACCTATCAGCTCAATGGGATGTCCAGATCTCTCCCTCTCATCTTTCCTACCATGATAGAGGATGAGTCGGCAACCATTCACACTGTCCACTGCGTTGACGATGACGCCATCCTTTCCTACATGGGTGCCGATGACTCTTTCATCCAGCGTTCCCTCCCTTCCGAGACCCAGGTTATGTTAAATGAATCAACCATTGACATCAACCTCCCTTCTTTCGATGTTCCTCACGTCTTAAAGATTGGCCAATCTTTAGACACTCAGGAGCAGCTTGACTATACCCAGTTTCTTTTCGACCATAGCAAGGCCTTTGCCTAGACTTACAGCGACATGCCTGGCATCGACCCCACCATTGCTACCCATAATATTGTCACCAAACCAGAGGCTAAGCTTGTTAGGTAAAAGCTTTGAAAGATGCATCCTCACGTTGCGCTCCTTGTCAAAGAAGAGCTTCAACGCCTTCTTTCTATCTCCTTCATCCAACCCATCGATTATCTGCAGTGGGTCTCTAACATCGTCCCAGTTACTAAAGCAACTGGGGGGATTCGGATCTGCATGGACTATCGCGACCTCAACCTAGCCTGTCCCAAAGACGACTTTCCTCTTCCTAACATTGACCAGCTTGTTGATTCACGGCCGGCCATGAGATGCTATCTCTCATGGACAGTTTTTTAGGATACAATCAAATTGTAGACACTACAAACGTGTCTGCACCTTGGTTCTCCCCCTTGTCCACCTCAAACCCCTATCCTAACCCTTGGCCTCCATTTGATTAAAATAACTTAAATATTTTAATCAAGTGGCCCCCTTTCCACCCTACCCTTGCCACCTTGGATCCTCCCTTGAATCCCTCCACCTTCCCCCTAGCATTTATTATGCCAAATCTCCTCATTATCTTCCCCCCACGCCCATTTAGGCATCCTCATGACCGTTCTTCCCATAACCCCTCACCCGGCGGCGTGCAAGAATGGGCAGAGGCTATTTTTAGCCTCTGTCCCCATTCTGCCACCGCCGACGTCGGCGACCCTTCGGCCGACGTCGATGAAACTACCGACGTCAGCAGCCTTCATTACCCCTTTCTGCATCCGTTGCAGCCCCTAGACCCTTGAGCTCACAAACAGAATTCTCTTGGCATTTTGGCATTCGTCTCTCCTCCGTCTGGACCTCGTGCAATAGCAGCAACAGGTGCAAAGGCTCTGGATCAGGGATTTCTTCTTGCAACAAGTCTTCCGTGGCTCCAACAACAGCTCCTCCGTTCTTCAGTCAACGAGCCAAAGGTAAGCACAGTCTGGTGTTTCATTTTATTTCATTTCTTTAGTTTTCAGTTATCTATCCTATCTACTATCTTCTACTCCCTCTGTTCTTCCCTCTGAGAGGCTGCAAGGCCTTCTCAGGTCCTGTCCTCTGTGCATCTTCCTCTTTCCTGTCCCTCTTTTAATCCAATCCCAGATAACTTCCTCATCCCCCTGTCAACAAAGACCTTGCACAAGGCACCCAACCAGAACCAGAGCATTCCTCAGTCCATCTAAATTCGTCCCCAAACTCTGTCTCGACCCCGTTCACAAACTGGATCCGTCCACAGTCCAGAAACCAACCCATACCCGACTACAGGCCACAACCCCGACCGACGCTGGTCACTTCCCCAACCGACATTGGCAGGATAACCGACGTTGGCAGATCAGATAACCGACGCCGGTGACATTTCTGACCTCAGCGACTGTCATCAGCCCGACAACTCCTTCAGGTAATCATTTTGTCTTTTCTTTCCTTCCTAATTTCTTTGTCACTTCTGTATTCTGGCATTCTGTATTTCCTTGGTCTTTTATCTGTCTGTTATCAGTGGGTTGACCTCCCTTGAGGAAGTTTTCACACTTTCGGGAACAAGATTTTGCTTGGCAACCCACCGCCTATCCATCTAACGTCTTTTTGTCCAAGTTTTCTTCTTTGCAGGTGTCATTCCTCCACAGCCAAAGAGGGGTGCTCACAAGCATCTGGATTACGGTGCACAATCTTATCCAGGTACTTCACAAGCCTTGTCCATTATTCTTTTAGTTTCTTCTCTCTTTATGATCTGAAAAGCGAATTAGTGATAGAAACATTTCTGGCACGCCCGGTGGAACCCTAGGTTCCTCCTGGGTTCCTTTTTCTTCTTCATTCATTTAGGAGCATTAGGTTCTTACCTTTTCTCCTCCTTCTTTTCTTCTCAATGACACTATAAGCAGGACTAAAACGAATCTTTCTTCCTTGCATTCTAGACTAGTCTAAACACCATACTCTCAACCCTTTCTCAAACTTGTCCTCATAACAAACATCACATTTCGACTTGGGCATTAAAACGTATTGCACTTTCATTTCTGCTTGTGCTTGCATTAGTCCACATCTAGTAACTTAAATCATCATATTGAATAAATCGTAGACACTTGATGTTACACTACCGAACCACATGCACTAAAACGAACATAAAACTTACTTGAGACAAGGCCCGACTGGGATTTCATCCCCCAGCGGATACCTTACCCGTCCCGGTAACCCCACTTGGATTTCATCACCAAGGGAGAAGCCCACTTCGTTCTCTGGCGGAGGATAAACTCTAGGCGAGGTATATCTTGGCTAAGCGAGACCAGCTAACCACTAGAATCGTGAAGTGAGGGGAGCTTGCTCCTTAGCACCAGGCCATGTACTAGACCCTAACACAGATCTTTGAGCACCTAAAACAAGACCCAAAACCATCTTTAGACCACCTTCTTCTAGGACCCATTTTTCAGCCAATCTCCCCAAACATTCATCTAAGGCATAAGCCACAATTTCTAAGGTTAATTCCTAGGATTTATCGCTTAGGCTTGTCTGTCTCTCTCTATTTTCCTCTTCTCATCTGTTTGTTTGAGTGAGTGAGGATGCTTTCTTCTTTGTTTTTCCAAGAATCTTCAAACCTTTTGGTTCTCTGGAAAACACAGTCATCGACATCGGTTCTGCCACCGACGTCGGCTTTCCCCTGTCACCGGCATCGGTTCTGCTATCGACGTCGGCTTCATCTATTACCGGCATCGGTTATCTCACCGACGTCGGCCACATTTCTTACCGACATCAATTTTTCAACCGACGTCGGTCTCTGTCACTGTCCTTTTTTTTAAAAACCAGCAGCCTGAAACCTGTCCCTTCTCTGTCAAAGACTCCATCCTGGTTTTCTGAAACTGAGCAACACAGTTCCTGAAACCTGAACCTTCTTTGCCTTGCATGGTTTTGACTCGTAGCCAAGCCAAGGCTCTTGTCAACCACGCTAGCCGTCAACCACTTCCGTCTACCCCGTCTGTGACCAAGCCTACAATGGAGTTCAACTCGGAGACCGAAAGAACTCCTACCCGTCCAACCCCGCCGCAGACTCCCATTGTCCAAGAAGGGGACCAAGATTTCGAGTGATTCTTGGACCTCAACGTCAAGGCCTTGCAACACTATCTCATGCATAGCCGAACGCGAGACTCCTTGGGCAATCCAATCTACGGAATGCCAACCTCCCTTGCCGCAACTACGGCTGTATCAACAGCATCCGTAGTTCAACCTTTGGACACTCAAGCCATCGCTTTGACCACTGACCAGACTTTGACCAATCCTCCAGGTGTGGCCTCTCCCTCTATCATTGGGCCCACTTCCACCTGGGTTCCGGCCCCCTGTCAACCTCAACCCGCTCAACCGTTATCCACTCCTTTTCAAAACCTCATCGTCTCTATTCCGCCTACCCTGGCCCCTATCAACACCAGGGTGGCTTCTTACCCCTTGGCCCCTGTTACCACAATCTAGCCTCTCGTGGCAACATCGAGCCTAGCTATGTCTTCTACCCAACCACCTTTAGCCTCCACTTCTACCCCTGCGATTAGTCATCCGTACATTGTACAACCGACTATGTCGCACGCCTCCTCTAGCCTCTTCCAAGTGCCTTACAACTTAGGGGGCGTGCCACCTGTCAATCCGTCGGCAGACATCATCAAAATGCTGATGGACCAGATGACCAGTCTAGAGACCTCTATTTCCGGCTTACGCAACACTTTTTCATATGAGCAGATCTGCAACGAACCCATTCATCCTTTTGTCCCAATCAGACCATATCCCAGCCAGTGGGAGCTTCCGAAGTTTTCTCGCTTTCAAAACAAGGAAGACCCACAGCAACACTTGCGGGCATTCAGACATGCCTGCTACCTCATTGGCCATGATGATGCGTTACTCTTACGCACGTTTCCTATGTCTCTCTCGGGTGTTGTGCTCGACTGGTACAGCTCCCTTCCTAGCCATTCTCTCTTCTCATTCACACAATTGGCTCAGCTCTTCCTCGATCACTTTTCCATCAACATAACCAAGAAGGTCTCAATCACGGACCTCTATTCTATCCGGCAATTCGAGGACGAGTCCATAGCCGACTTCGTTGCTCGATGGAGAGGCCTCATCAACCAACTCTCCTTTTCCTTACCCCAGGCCGAGCTTATTGAACTCTTTTCCCAAGCATGTGCCCGACATATCTCTTCCACCCTGAGGGTTCAAACCTTCCGCACTTTTGACGAGGCCTTCATGATGGCCCGCAAACTTGAGTTGCGTGCCATCGAGGAGAATAAAGTCAAGTTGCGGAGCAAGAATCCCAGCTCTAAGACCAATGACTCTTCTTCTGCTAAACCATCATCATCCAATTCTAAATCCAAGGCTTCAGCTAATGCCGTGGTTGTCAGACCTTCATCTTCTTCATCCAATCAGCCTGAGCCATCTACATCTCAGAGCGCCACTCGCCAATTCCAGCAAAGATACATGCAGCGACGATATACTCCTCTCAGAGAATCATATGTGTCTGTTGTGGAAAAGCTTGTTAAACAGGGGGCCCTCAATCTCCCTCAAGCCCGACCTCCTCCACAATTTGATCCCTCACGCGCCATCTCTGCGTGGTATAGGGAGCAAGACTTTTGCAGCTTCCACCGTGTTAAGGGCCATGACACGGAAAACTGCAAGACTTTTAAGAACATAATCCAAGACATGCTTGAAAAGGGGGATCTCATCTTAGACAATCCAAATGCACCCCCTAATCAGGCCATTGACATCTTCAAACAACCTTTCCCTAATCATCTGCCAACTCAGAACAATGTCCAGACCTTAATTGACGACAATCATGAGCACAATATTCGAACAGTCAATACGGTCTCTCCTTTCGTCCCCAATCAACCTCAAGAGGTTAGTCCATCAATCAGTCCGTCACATGTGGATGAACCTCTTTCCCCGGCTAGTTCTCCGTCGACCTCTCTCATCTTGGAGGACGCCTCGGCCTTACCAGCACCATCGGTCTCGCCATCCTCCTTTCTGCTGCCTATGGAGGACCCGACCCTTCCTACTCCTCAGTCGCAAGTGGAGGGCACCGTCATCCCTGCCCTTTACCCGCTAGAGGAGCCTCGCTCCCCGGTTTCTTCTCCACCTGGGGAAGAGCCTGTCTCCCCTTTGTCTTCATCTAAATCTATCATGACTTCACCACACCATGCGTCTAAGACCACTACACCCATCTCGTCTTCAACCTCACAACCATCAACATCTTCTTCTCAGCCATTTTCTCGATTAGTGGAGAAAATCAAACTTCTCCCTCTGAGGAAAGTGACGTCTCAGGTGTTGTGGGAGAGTCTTAAAGCCCTTCAACATACCCGCACCCTCTCATCACATGCCGCTAATCCTCCCAAGACGGAATCTCATCAGACTCTTGACAAAGACCAGACTCTCAAACCTCAACCAAACCCATCAAAACCGAAGCCTGCATCTATCTCGTCTAAACCCATCAAGTCATTTGGCGTTCGTCCTATCTCCACCCTCACTCACCCGCAAGTGAAGGTGGACCTAGGCCAGACCTCAACTAGCAGTAGTCTTCCAACCAAGGCGAAGAAGACTGCCAGACCACAAAAATGAATGCCTCCTTCCCCGTCACCATTGCCATCCATTTTGGGCCCCCATCCTTCGACCTTGGCTAGCATCCTTCCCACTCCGACCTCCAAACAAAACTCGTTGCCTCCTTTGCTTCCTCTGCCTACCTCCAGTCGTCCCTCTCCCAAAAAGGCGGTATCAATCACCAAGAAAGAGCCGTCTCCATCTGTCACCGTACCATCAACCCATAAGATGGTACAGAAACCTCTTCTAACCTCGCCTAAGCAAAAGTCACCAACCTCGCGCATATCAACTAGTGTGGACCCTTTAGTGGGCTCGTACTCATTGATATTGCGCTGACTTCTGTAGACTTCTGACATAACCCTTCCGCCCATCAAGCCTTTCCAACCTCTCGGGTCCAAGCCCTCCTGGTTCGACGACACGAAAATTTGTTTATATCATCGTACACCAGGACACGATACCGAGGCTTGTTGTGCCCTCAAGGCCGTCATTCGCCGCCACATGGAGAAAGACACTCTTCTCCTTGAGGACACTCTTGACCAGACCCCGACTCCCTCTCGCCCAACCTCTTCAAACACGTCAACATCTCACCAGCAAGACATGACCCCTTCCTCACCTCCTATTTTCGAAATCAATGCTATCCGTATAACCACTAGGTCGCAAAAGGACAAGGCCAAAGAAAAAGCTGCCATTCCTTGGACCTATCCCTTCGTCAAGCCACCCCTTGTGCCCAAGCCTAAAATTTCTATTCTTGGCGCATCCCAACCTTCTTCGTCTTCCTCTTCTGGGCCAATTCACGACTCCATGCTAAAGCAGCTCCACCAGACACCTGTAAAGATGTCTCTTTATGACCTTATCCAAACCTCGCCTCAGCACCGTCAAGCCCTTATCCAAGCCTTGCAGGCAGCGGAGGTCCAACCCGAGGACCCCCAACCACTCGCTGCCCTCGTCCACTCTTTATCTCCTGTCGCCTCCATCACATTCAGCAATTCTGAGATTCCCACATCTAGCACGAAAGATCAGGATGCCGCCCTCTTCATCACTGCCTATGTTGATCAGACACGCATTAAACGCGTTATGATCGACAGCGGTGCTAGCATCAACATTATCTCTACCCATGCCTTTGATCAGCTGGCTCTTCCCAAGAACTGCGTCTCCAAAACTGACGTGATCTTACGCTCTTTTAACGACACCACCGCCACGACCATTGGCACAGTCATCCTCCACATTCACGTTGGTCCACGCACAGTCCCGAAGCTCTTCTATATCATCGAAGGAGAGTTTCAATACAACCTTCTACTGGGTCGACCTTGGATCCGTGCCATGGCCTGTATACCCTCCACCCTGCACCGTTGTGTGAAGTTCGAGCATGACGGGCAAGTCCACACCATTCCCACTGACCCTTCACCCTTCAAGACTTGCAACACCACCTACCGTCCCAATGATGTCCTCATTCCCATCAAGCCATCAATTCCAGCACTGCCCCCATCTGCGAAAGCTTCGACCAGTTCGCAATCAGTGGTCACCCTCACCCCTCCTCTTCAAGCGCCGACCAAAGACCCCATGGAAGACATCTTCCAACGACTATCACTTGGGGAATATCGCTTGTTGACCCTCGACATGTTCCAAACTCCATAAGAGTATGGACGCCTTCACCTCAGTCCCAATTACGACCATCAGATTGGGACGGTCGTACCTTATGGTCCTCCTCACTTCTGAACCAACTTTGTCTATGGGGGGCTTAATCAAGCTCCTACCAACGGCAATTCCCTCTCTTCGCCCCAACCTTTCACATCTGATTTCTCATTTCTCGGCAACCCCGCCTTTGCACACACTTACCTTCACAGGTGTGCATGGAAGGGTTTTGGTTTTGGACGTTATGAGCAGGGCTCCCATCAGCCCATCGAGCCGCTCAATGATCATGATGCCAAGAAACGGTATGGCCTGGGATATCATGATCCCACTCAGGCTCCTTCCGACCTTTGTCCCGAGCCAACAATTGACCAATCTCCTCCAAACTCACCCATTTCTCCTTCGTCACCTACGGAGTCGGTGGTTTCCATCCCTCCTAGTTTTTTTTTTCATAAACACCATCCGCCTGGAACCCCTGACCTATCAGCTCAATGGGGTGCCCAGGTCTCTCCCTCTCATCTTTCCTAGCATGGTAGAGGATGAGTCGGCAACCATTCACACTGTCCACTGCGTTGACGATGATGCCATCCTTTCCTACATGGGTGCCGATGACTCTTTCGTCCAACATTTCCTCCCTTCTGAGACCCAAGTTATGTTAAATGAATCCACCATTGACATCAACCTCCCTTCTTCTTCCGATGTTCCTCACGTCTTAAAGATTGGCCAATCTTTAGACGTTCAGGAGCAGCTTGACTATGCCCAGTTCCTTTCCAACCATAGTAAGGCCTTTGCCTGGACTTACAGCGACATGCCTGGCATCGACCCCACCATTGCTATCCATAACATTGTCACCAAACCAGAGGCTAAGCCTGTTAGGCAGAAGCTTCGAAAGATGCATCCTCGCGTTGCGCTCCTTGTCAAAGAGGAGCTTCAGCGCCTTCTTTCTGTCTCCTTCATCCAACCCATTGATTATCCACAGTGGGTCTCTAACATCATCCCAGTTACTAAAGCAACTGGGGGGATTCAAATCTGCATGGACTATCGTGACCTTAACCTAGCCTGTCCCAAAGATGACTTCCCTCTTCCTAACATTGACCAGCTTGTTGATCTCACGGCCAGCCATGAGATGCTATCTCTCATGGACGAGTTTTCAAGATACAATCAAATCTTGATTGCACTGGAAGATCAGCACAAGACTACATTCATCACCCCATGGGGGAATTTCTGCTATCGAGTCATGCCTTTCGGCCTGAAAAATGCTGGTGCCACATATCAGCGTGCCATGACCTACATTTTCCATGATCTCCTCCACAAAATCATGGAGGACTATGTGGATGACCTTCTCGGCAAGTCCAAACTTCGCCATGACCACTTGACCATTCTCACAATCATCTTCTCTCGCCTTCTGCAATACAATGTCCGCCTCAACCCCAAGAAGTGTGTCTTTGGGGTCCTCTCAGGCAAACTTCTCAGCTTCATCGTTTCTTTCCGTGGTATCGAGATAGATCCCGCCAAGATCCGCGCTATCCTCAAAATGCCACCCCCAACCAATCTCAAGCAGCTTTGCAGTCTACAAGGGAAGCTCCAGTCCATTCGCCGTTTCATCTCGCAGCTTTCAGACCGCTGCCAACCTTTTCATCACCTCCTTAAGAAGGACATCTCCTTTAAATGGGATAAGAACTGTCAAGAGGCTTTTGAAGCCCTCAAAGGCTACCTGGTCTCTCCACCAGTCCTCATTCCACCTAAAGACGACCAACCCTTCCAACTTTATATCTCTGCCACCAACCATTCGTTAGGTGACATGATCGCGCACCGAGACGAGCATCATCGTGAGCAAGCGGTTTACTACATCAGCCGAACACTGGTCGACTATGAAACTTGGTATACTCATACCGAGAAACTCTGTTTGGCATTAATCTTTTCCGCTACCAAGCTCCACCACTATCTTCTCAACCACAAAACCTTTGTCGTCACTCACACCGACCCTCTCAAGTACATGCACTCCAAGCCATATCAGAATCAACGTATGGCTTGATGGCTCATGCTGCTTGCTGAGTTTGACTTCGAATTCATCCAAAAGAAATCTATCAAGGGGCAAACCATCGCTGACCAATTGGCAGATGCCCCTCTTCCCGACAACCAACCTTCACACTGTGAGTTCCCTGACGAGTCTATCGCTACCCTTTCCACCGATGACACCGTCTACCAAATGACCATGTTCTTTGACGGCTCCAGATGTCAACTCGGTGGGGGTGCGGGGGTCATCCTCATCCCACTCAATGGGGAGCCCATGCCTCTATCTTTTAAGCTTGACTTTGATTGTACCAATAATATGGCCGAATACGAGGCCTTAATTTTGGGACTTCAGACTGCCCTTTCCCTCCACATCAAGTCTATCAACATCTTCGGCGACTCGCAGCTCGTCGTTAATCAAGTTAACGGTTCATATCTCTGTAAAAACAAAGTTTTACAGAGGTATAAGAATCGTGCTGACCTTCTTTTGGCATCTTTCGACCATTACCTCTTGTAGACTGTTCCACGCTCTACAAACAAGTTTGCCGACACCATGGCTTCTCTTGCTTCGCATATCCCGTCTTCATCATCGTCATCTCGCCTTTTTGTCACAGTGCATCGCGTACCTTTGCCTTCATACATCTCTCCTCACATCGACCATATCAACACTGTCAATTCTAGCCCACAAGATGACTGGTATAAGCAACTTGTGGACTACTTGTCTCTTTCTGTCACTCCTCCCAACCTCTCTAGCAATGCGTGGCGAGCTTTCATCAAGCGCATAGCTCGCTATACCATGCTAGGGGGTCTTCTCTATAAGCGAGGCTTCGACGGCCTCCTCCTTTGCTGTCTAACCTCTGCTAAAGCTTCTCATGCCATAAATCAAGTCCACGATGGGATTTGTGGTGGACACTTCAGTGGCAACTCGGTTGCCAAGCGCATCCTTCGCCTGGGTTATTATTGGCCCACCCTTCATCAAGACTGTAGCGATTATGTTCGGCGTTGCATCAAGTGTCAGCAGCACTCTAACCTGCTTCATCTCCCTAGCCACACCTTGCAAGTCGCTCAGGATTTTTGGCCTTTCTCTCAGTGGGGCTTGGATCTCATCGGTGAGATCAACCCTCACTCGTCTCTTCGTCATCAGTCCATCATCACTGCCACTGAGTATTTCACCAAGTGGGTGGAAGCCATTCCTCTTGTCTCCACAAAAGCCGACAAAATTGTCGACTTCATCAGCAGCCACATCATCTGTCGTTTTGGTGTCCCTCACAAAATCATCACCGACAACGGAAAGTCCTTCAAAAACAAGACTGTCCAAAAACTATGCGACTCATTTGTCATCAAACTCAGCTTTTCTTTGCCTTACTACCCACAAGCAAATGGGCAGGCCGAGGCTTCCAACAAAATTCTCACCAAAATTCTCATGAAGGTGGTCGATGATACGGGAAGGGATTGGCACATTCATATTCCCTTCGCTTTGTGGGCCTACCGCACTAGCATCCGAACCTCTATGGGTGCTACTCCCTTCTCTCTCGTGTACGGAACAGAGGCTGTCTTACCTCTCAAAGTATAGATCCCATCTCTCTGCATCTCCCTGCATGACATTCTCTCCAACGACGACTTTCGTCAAGATCGCTTAGCTCAACTTGAGTTACTCGATGAGTGCCGTCTTGCTGCCCTCAATCATCTCCATGTCTACCAAAGTCGCATAAAGCGGGCCTACGACAAAAATCTACGAGAATGAGATTTCAACATCGGAGACCTCGTCCTCAAAGAGAATCAGCACGTGACCAATATGGAGCGAAGTAAACGAGGCAAATTCGCCCCCAATTGGGTTGGACCTTTTATCATCAAGCACAAGTATGGGTCAGGGACTTATCGTATGTCCTCCCTCGACGGACGGCCAGAACCTGAGCCTCTTAATGTGTTGCATCTTCGACCATTCTTCTGTTAGTCGAATACTCATCTACTTGACACGTAACTTGAGCTCGTCCCCTGAGCAATCCTCGTCCTCTTAATCCTCATCCCTTTCAACCCTATTCCCCTTTAACAAGTCCTCTACGACCCTTTTATGATGTATGGATGCTTCGTCCTAATAAAAGGGGAGTCCTTGAGCTTCTACAGCCTTGTCCGTGACTCTAATCAAAAATCAAATCAAAAAAATACAAATCAAGATGTCAAAACATATCCAAGGTCACTAAATCAAATCAAAAAGACAGACTGATCCGTCAAAGGACAGCTGTATTATCATTGCTGTAGCTAGTAGACTGATCCCTCGAAGGACAGCTACTTAGACATTATATAAAGCAAAAATATAGACCACTCCCTCGAAGGATGGCTATGACTAAATCTTGCTACAAATAGCACTTTTCTTAGAAGCTTCTCGCATTGATCAGCTTCACAAACTGACCATACATCAAAAGACATCTCTATGTAGGCTTCCCGCATCGATCAGCCTGCACCAAAAAAAAAAAAAAAAATGAGTCACGGACTTGGCTTGTAGCTGTCTCAGGGTCTCCTATAAAAAGGGGCACGGTTATTCCTGCTCTTAAACTGGGTTACCCTATCCACCTCCTATCACCTGCTCAAGGGACTTCGAGCTCACTTTAATGTCAAAGTGATTCGATTACCGTTCTAACACAACACTGGTCGATGACGTAATGCATGAACGGGGCTTTTGTTCTTATAACCCCTATCTATGCTTCCTTTCTGGTCCTTGTCAATGAAAGAGCAATTTGCCTTTCACCTTTTCTCTACACTCTGGTCACATTTAACCACATCAATTATCGACTCATCCTTAACCAAGCCATTTTCATCATTTTCAGCTGACATCATCCTCGTCCATTTCACATAGTTTCTATGGACACCAATACACATGGAAACTATCGACCAGACCCAATTTATGTTAAGCATAAACCAATACTTGCTGAAGCATAAATAGACCTCCATTCATTTTTAGCATACATCCATCACGACTATGGAAACTTGCTAGGGATGAAAGACTCTCGACCAATGTTACAGAATACACCATTTAGAAAAGGCTGTAACATCTCTTCCCCCTCATCCTTTCGACACTCAACCAAACTCATCATCGACCATTTTGACCCTCGCAGCCCAAACTACATTGGTCTGAGGCCCTATGACCAGGGCTATGTAGGCAGCACTCAGATACCACATCTTCTGAGGTTAGCTCGACCACCCCCATTTGTTCGTCTCTTTGATGGACAAACCTTCTCTTCTGCGACTTTGACCAAGACAAATTGATCCCTCTGACCCTTCCTCCCTTTTAGGGAGAACTACATAGGCTTGAGGCCCCTACGACAGGGGCTATGTAGGCAGCACTCAGTTGACATGGGGTCTTCTGGGGTTAGCTCGGCCACATCCTTTCGTCCATCCATCCCCTTGACCTGACCATTGGAGATCATGCCTATCTCCTTCGACCTCGACTACTTCCAAGCCAGCGTTTGCCTTGGTTGTTTTTTGCCTTTATGCTACCTCACAGCTGGTTAGCAGAATTGTCCGCAGACTATTTTTGACTCCTCACAAGTATAGGATCGCAAGCCGGTTGATCCCTACTACTTGTGGCATTTTCATGTTTTTCGGGAGCACTTCTTGAGCCTGGGATACCTGGAACACGATGACCATCTGGAGCTTTGGCTTAGATTGAGTGACCTGATCAGTAGACGACTAAATGCTGGGGCCCAGTTACTTCAATTTTGGCACTCCTTGACCCTCGACATGCGACAATTTGACCTGACCCTCTCGTGAAGTGGACTACGTGTAATCACGACTATGGCAGCGTTTTCACTCACTCTCTTCTATCCATTTCTCTGTCAAATCGACACTCGATCTTCGGTTCCCTTCTCTCGACTATCGCTTTGAGGGGGGAACACCTCATCCTTTTTCTGGGGCAACCAACTCCTGTTTTTGTCTTGCAGTTCGTCTAGAATAACCAACAAGACAAAAAGGGGCAAATGTAGACACCGCAAACATGTCTACACCTTGGTTCTCCCCCTTGTCCACCTCAAACCCCTATCCTAACCCTTGGCCTCCATTTGATTAAAATAACTTAAATATTTTAATCAAGTGGCCCCCTTTCCACCCTACCCTTGCCACCTTGGATCCTCCCTTGAATCCCTCCACCTTCCTCCTAGCATTTATTATGCCAAATCTCCTCATTATCTTCCCCCCACGCCCATTTAGGCATCCTCGTGACCGTTCTTCCCATAACCCCTCACCCGGCGGCGTGCAAGAATGGGCAGAGGCTATTTTTAGCCTCTGTCCCCATTTTGCCACCGTCGACGTCGGTGACCCTTCGACCGACGTCGGTGAAACTGCCGGCGTCGGCAGCCTTCATTACCCCTTTCTGCATCCGTTGCAGCCCCTGGACCCTTGAGCTCACAAACAGAATTCTCTTGGCATTTTGGCATTCGTCTCTCCTCCGTCTAGACCTCATGCAAGAGCAGCAACAGGTGCAAAGGCTCTGGATCAGGGATTTCTTCTTGAAATAAGTCTTCCGTGGCTCCAACAATAGCTCCTCTGTTCTTCAATCAGCGAGCCAAAGGTAAGCACAGTCTGGTGTTTCATTTTATTTCATTTCTTTAGTTTTCAGTTATCTATCCTATCTACTGTCTTCTACTCCCTCTGTTCTTCCCCCTGAGAGGCTGCAAGGCCTTCTCAGGTCCTATCCTCTGTGCATCTTCCTCTTTCCTATCCCTCTTTTAATCCAATCCTAGACAACTTCCTCATCCCCCTGTCAACAAAGACCTTGCACAAGGCACCCAACCAGAACCAGAGCATTCCTCAGTCCATCTAAATTCATCCCCGAACTCTGTCTCGACCCCGTTCACAAACCGGATCCGTCCACAGTCTAGAAACCAACCCAGACCCGACTACAGGCCACAACCCCGACCGACGCTGGTCACTTCCCCAACCGACGTCGGCAGGATAACCGACGTCGGCAGATCAGATAACCGACGTCGGCGACATTTCTGACCTCGGCGACTGTCATCAGCCCGATAACTCCTTCAGGTAATCATTTTGTCTTTTCTTTCCTTCCTAATTTCTTTGTCACTTCTATATTCTGGCATTCTGTATTTCCTTGGTCTTTTATCTGTCTGTTATCAGTGGGTTGACCTCCCTTGAGGAAGTTTTCACACTTCTGGGAACAAGCTTTTGCTTGGCAACCCACCGCCTATCCATCTAACGTCTTTTTGTCCAAGTTTTCTTCTTTGTAGGTGTCATTCCTCCACAGCCAAAGAGGGGTGCTCACAAGCATCTGGATTACAGTGCGCAATCTTATCCAGGTACTTCACAAGCCTTGTCCATTATTCTTTTAGTTTCTTCTCTCTTTATGATCTGAAAAGTGAATTAGCGATAGAAACACAAATCTTGATCACACTGGAAGATCAGCACAAGACTACCTTTATCACCCCATGGGGGACTTTCTGCTATCGAGTCATGCCTTTCGGCTTGAAAAATGTTGGTGCCACATATCAGCGCGCCATGACCTACATTTTCCACGATCTCCTCCACAAAATCATGGAGGACTATGTGGACGACCTTCTCGGCAAGTCCAAGCTTCGCCGCGACCACTTGACCATTCTCAAAATCATCTTCTCTTGCCTTTTTCAATACAATGTTCGCCTTAACCCCAAGAAATGTGTCTTTGGGGTCCTCTCAGGAAAGCTTCTCGGCTTCATCGTTTCCTTCCGTGGCATCGAGATAGATCTCGCCAAGATCCGTGCTATCCTCGAAATGCCACCCCCGACCAATCTCAAGCAGCTTCGCAGTCTACAAGGGAAGCTCCAGTCCATCCGCCGTTTCATCTCGCAACTTTCAGACCGCTGCCAACCTTTTCATCATCTACTTAAGAAGGATGTCTCCTTTAAATGGGATGAGGACTGTCAAGAGGCTTTTGAAGCCCTCAAAAGCTATTTGGTCTCTCCACCAGTCCTCATTCCACCTAAAGACGACCAACCCTTCTACCTTTATATCTCTGCCACCAACCATTCGTTAGGTGCCATGATCGCGCACCGAGACGAGCATCATCATGAGCAAGCGGTTTACTACATCAGCCGAACACTAGTTGACTATGAAACTCGGTATACTCATACCGAGAAACTCTATTTGGCATTAGTCTTTTCCGCTACCAAGCTCTGCCACTATCTTCTCAACCATAAAACCTTTGTCGTCACTCACACCGACCCTCTCAAGTTTATGCACTCCAAGCCATATCAGAATCAATGTATGGCTCGGTGGCTCATGCTGCTCGCTGAGTTTGACCTCGAATTCATCCAGTAGAAATCTATCAAGGGGCAAACTATCGCTGACCAGCTAGCAGATGCCCCTCTTCTTGACAATCAACCTTCACACTATGAGTTCCCTGACGAATCTATCGCTACACTTTCCACCGATGACACCGTCTACCAAATGACCATGTTCTTTGATGGCTCCAAATGTCAACTCGGTGGGGGTGCGGGGGTCATCCTCATCCCACTCGAAGGGGAGCCCATGCCTCTATCTTTCAAGCTTGACTTTGATTGTACCAATAATATGGCCAAATACGAGGCCTTAATTTTGGGACTTCAGACTGCCCTTTCCCTCCACATCAAGTCTATCAACATCTTTGGCAACTCGCAGCTCGTCGTTAATCAAGTTAACGGTTCATATCTCTGTAAAAACAAAGTTTTGCAGAGGTATAAAAATTGTGCTGACCTTCTTTTGGCATCTTTCAACCATTATCTCTTGCAGACTGTTTCACGCTCTACGAACAAGTTTGCTGACACCATGGCTTCTCTTGCTTCGCATATCCCGTCTTCATCATCGTCATCTCGACTTTTTGTCACGGTGCATCGTGTACCCTTGCCTTCATACATCTCCCCTCACATCGACCATATCAACACTATCAATTCTAGCCCACGAGATGACTGGTATAAGCAACTTGTGGACTACTTGTCTCTTTCTGTCACTCCTCCCAACCTCTCTAGCAATGTGCGGCAAGCTTTCATCAAGCGCACAGCTCGCTATACCATGCTAGGGGGTCTTCTCTATAAGCGAGGCTTTGACGGCCTCCTTCTTCGCTGTCTCACCTCCACTAAAGCTCCTCAAGCCATAAAACAAGTCCACGACGGGATTTGTGGCGGACACTTTAGTGGGAACTCGGTTGCCAAGCGCATCCTTTGCCTGGGTTATTATTGGCCCACCCTTCATCAAGACTGTAGCGACTATGTTCGGCGTTGCATCAAGTGTCAGCAGCACTCTAACCTGCTTCATCTCCCCAGCCACACCTTACAAGTCGCTCAGGATTTATGGCCTTTCTCTCAGTGGGGCTTCGATCTCATCGGTGAGATTAACCCTCACTCGTCTCTTCGTCATCAGTCCATCATCACTGCCACTGAGTATTTTACCAAGTGGGTGGAAGCCATTCCTCTTGTCTCCACAAAAGTTGACAAAATTGTCGACTTCATCAGCAGCCACATCATCTGTCATTTCGGTGTCCCTCACAAAATCATCACCGACAATGGCAAGTCCTTCAAAAACAAGACTGTCCAAAAACTATGCGACTCATTTGGCATCAAACTCAGCTTTTCTTCGCCTTACTACCCACAAGCAAATGGGCAGGCTGAGGCTTCCAACAAAATTCTGACTAAAATTCTCATGAAGGTGGTTAATGACACAGGAAGGGATTGGCACATTCATATTCCCTTCACTTTGTGGGCCTACCGCACTAGCATCCAAACCTCTACGGGTGCTACCCCTTTCTCCCTCGTGTACGGAACAGAGGCTGTCTTACCTCTCGAAGTACAGATCCCGTCTCTCCACATCTCCCTGCATGACATTCTCTCCAACGATGACTTTCGCCAAGATCGCTTAGCTCAACTTGAGTTACTTGACGAGTGCCATCTTGCTGCCCTCAATCATCTCCATGTCTACCAAAGTCGCATAAAGCGAGCCTATGACAAAAATCTGCGAGAACGATATTTCAACATCGGAGACCTCATCCTCAAAGAGAATCAGCACGTGACCAATATGGAGCGAAGCAAATGAGGCAAATTCGCCCCCAATTGGCTTGGACCTTTTATCATCATGCACAAGTATGGGTCAGGGACTTATCGTCTGTCCTCCCTCGATGGACGGCTAGAACCTGAGCCTCTTAATGCGTTGCATCTTCGACCATTCTTCTGTTAGTCGAGTACTCGTCTACTTGACACGTAACTTGAGCTCATCCCTTGAGCAATCCTCATCCTCTTAATCCTCATTCCTTTCAACCCTATTCCCCTTTAACAAGTCCTTTACAACCCTTTTATGACGTATGGATGCTTTTTCCTAATAAAAGGGAGTCCTTAAACTTCTACAATCTTGTCCATGACACAAAAAAAAAAAAAAAGATCAAGATGTCAAAACATAATCCAAGGTCACAAAATCAAATTAAAAAAAAGACAGACTGCTCCCTCAAAGGATAGCTGTACTATCATTGCTGTAGCTAATAGACTGATCCCTCGAAGGACAGCTATTCAAACATTATATAAAGCAAAAATATAGACCACTCCCTCGAAGGATGGCTATGACTAAATCTTGCTACAGACAGCACCTTTCTTAGAAGCTTCCCGCATTGATCAGCTTCGCAACATGACCACTAAATCAAATGACATCTCTCTGTAGACTTCCCGCATCGATCAGTCTGCGCAAAAAAAAAAAAAAAAAAAAAGTCATGGACTTGACTTGTAGTTGTCTCAGGGTCTCCTATAAAAAGGGGCAAGGTTCTTCCTGCTCTTAAACTGGGTTACCCTATCCTCCTCCTATTACCTACTTAAGGGACTTCGAGCTCACTTTAATGTCAAAGTGATTCGATTACCGCTCTAACACAACACTGGTCCATGATGCAACGCATACACGGGGCTTTTGTTCTCATAACCCCTATCTATGCTCCCTTTCTGGTCCTTGTCAATGAAAGAGCAATTTGCCTTTCACTTTTTCTCTACACTTTGGTCACATTTAACCACATCAATTGTCGACTCAAACCAAGCTATTTTTCATCCTCATGGCATCAGACATCATCCTCATCCATTTCACATAGTTTTTATGGACACCAATACACATGGAAACTATCGACCAGACCCAATTTATGTTAAGCATAAACCAATACTTGCTGAAGCATAAATAGACCTCCATTCATTTTTAGCATACATCCATCACGACTATGGAAACTTGCTAGGGATGAAAGACTCTCGACCAATTCTATAGAATACATCATCTTATCCTCATCTTACCCTCATCATTTCGACACTTGACCACATCCAATCATCGACCAATCTTCTCAACAAGTCCAAACTACATTGGTCTGAGGCCCTATGACTAGGGCTATGTAGGCAGCACTCAGATCACACATCCTCTGAGGTTAGCTCGACCACCCCCGTTTGTTCGTCTCTTTGATGGACAAACCTTCTCTTCTGTGACTTTGATCATGACCAATCATTTTCTTTAACCAAGACCAATCATTTTCTTTGACCATTCCTCCCTTTTAGGGAGAACTACATTGGCATGAGGCCCTTTACACAAGGGCTATGTAGGCAGCACTCAGATCACATGACATTTTCTGAGGTTAGCTCGGCCAAATCCTTTCGTCCATCCATCCCCTTGACCAATGACCATTGGAGATCATGCGTATCTCCTTCGACCTTCGACTACTTCCAAGCCAATGTTGCCTTGGTTGTTTTTGCGTGTGTGCTACCTCACGGCTGGTTAGCAGAATTGTTCGCAGACTATTTTTGACCCTTCGCAAGTATAGGATTGCAAGCCAGTTGACCCCTACTACTTGTGGCATTTTCATGTTTTTGGGAGCACTTCCTGAGCCTGGGATACCTGGAACATGACGACCATTTGGAGCTTCAGCTTAGATTGAGTAACCTGATCAGCAGATGACTAAATGCTGGGGCCTGGTTACTTCAATTTTGGCACTCCTTGACACTCGACATGCGACAATTTGACCCAATCATCCCGTGAAGTGGTATATGCGCAATCACGACTATTGCAGCGTTTCGCTCACACTCTTCTATCCATCTCTCTGTCAAATTGACACTCGATCTCCAGTTCCCTTCTCTCGACTATCGCTTTGAGGGGGGAACACCTCATCCTTTTCCTGGGGTAACCAACTCCTATTTTTGTCTTGCAGTTCGTCAAGAACAACCAACAAGACAAAAAGGGGCAAATGTAGACACCACAAATGTGTCTTCACCTTGGTTCTCCCCCCTTGTCCGCCTCAAACCCATATCCTAACCCTTGGCCTTAGTCCCCTCCACTCATTTGATTAAAATAACTTAAATATTTCAATTAAGTGGCCCCCTTTCCACCTCACCCTTGCCACCTTGGATCCTCCCTTGGATCCCTCCACCTTCCTCTTAGCCTTTATTATGCCAAATCTTCTCATTATCTTCCTCCTACGCCCATTTAAGCATCCTCATGACCGTTATTCCCACAATCCCTCACCCGGCGGCGTGTAAGAATGGGCAGAGGCTATTTTTAGTCTCTGTCCCCATTCTGCCACTGCCGACGTCGGCGACCATTCGGCTGACATCGGCGATAATGCCAGCGTCGGCAGCCTTCAAGACTCTTGTCTGCATCCATTCCAGCCCCCGGCCCCTTGAGCTCGCAAACAAATTTCTCTTGGCGTTTTGGCATTCGTTTCTTCTCCCTCTGGACCTCGTGCAATAGCAGCAATAGGTGCAGGGATTCTTGAGCAGAGATTTCCTCTTGCAAAGTCTTCTGTGGTCTCAACAACAGCTCTCCCACTCTTCATTCAGCAAGCTAAAAAGGTAAGCACAGTTTGTTATTTCATTTCATTTCTTTTCTTTAGTGTTCAGTTGTTTGGCATCTATTGTCTTCCACTCCCTCCGTCCTACTCCCTGAGAGGCTGAAGAGCCTTCTCAGGCCCTATCCTCTGTCCATCTCCCTTTCACCTGTCATCCCTTCAGTACAATCCCGGACAACTCCCTCATCCCTCCTGCCAATAAAGACCCTATACAGGACACCTAATCAGAACCAGACCATCCCCCAGTCCATTCAAATTCATCCCTGAGCTCTGCCTCGACCCTGTTCACGTACCAAACCCATCCACAGACCAAAAACCCGACCAGACCCGACTACAAGCCACTGCCTCGACCGATGCCGGTTACTTCCCCGACTGACGTCGGCAGGATAACCGAAGTCGGCAGACCAGGCAACCGACGACGGCAACATTACCAACCTCGGCGACTGTCATCAGCCTGGCAACTCTTTTCAGGTAACCATTGACCTTTTCTTTCATTTCTAGTTTGTTTATCACTCCTATATTCTGGCATTCTATATTTCCTTAGTCTTTTATCTATCTGCTATCAGTGGGTTGACCTCCCTTGAGGAAGTTTTCACACTTCCGGGAACAAGCTCTCGCTTGGCAACCCACTGCCTATCCATCTAACATTTTCTTGTCCAAGTTTCTTTTTTATTACAGGTGTCATTCCTCCACAGCCAAAGAGGGGTGCCCACAAACATCTGGATTACGGTGCGCAATCTTTATCCAGGTACTTCTAGCCTTGTCCACTTCTTTAGTTTCTTTATTCATCTTTTGAATGTAGAAATCGAATTAGCGATAGAAACACAAATAACATATTCACTGAGTGTTTGATTTGACCCTTACTTGAGTTATGCAATTTATGCATAGGATAGCTTTTCATGGGTATTGATAAAAATGTGTGTCAGGAATTAGCCTACCAATGGGTTGAATGATCTAACTGATTGAAGTGGAACATAATAGAACCATAATAAATCATAATCATTGAGAGGCTTCTTATATTGAGATTAGTTATTAATTTATCATTCTAAGCATAATCCAAGCATGCTACATGGAATGATTGAAAATGTTGTTCAATATCACCTTTACCTTCATAAATTGGTATCTTAGGAGTTACATAACCTACCGATAACATGTAAGAGGCTATCTTATGTGCCAAGGGATTATGATGTAGAGTATTAGAATCCATTGAGTGAGTTATTCTAGAGACACCTTGATCTAATTATAATACTTTAGCATGTAAGGCAATAACAATTTGCTCAAGAGAGTATGCATTGAGTAAAGTTGTTGTTGAACCTTGTACAATAATGAAATGAGGTGTTTATAATGCCTTTGTATAAATAGGAATATGAATATGTCAGAATCCTTCTGATTCCACCATACTTAGAGATGTTGTCACATATGTAACTATAGGTGTTATAATATGAATAGAATCAATAGTAGTAACTGGTATATTTGAAGTTGGAGGATTGATAAATTTGAAAGGTACCTCTTGGTATTATGCTTGAGATTATCCAATATTTGTTTGATGTGTGGGCCTAAATGTTAGGAGTAATTGTATAACTTTATCCACTTGTTGGTGACATTTTTGAAGTCCTCAATTAAAATTGAACAACTCTTTAACTTACTTAGGATCTATGCCATTGAGTTCATTGGGATTGGTTTTATTGGATATTTTAGGATTTTTTGTTTACCATGCATATTTCATTATTTTTAGTGTTAAAATCATCTTCAATGTGAACATAATTTTGAATATTTACAATATCATATTTATCAAAAGTGTATAAATTATTAACTCTAGAAGATATCAAAGGAATTTGAATATGCTCTATTGGATTTACACTTAATCTAGCATTACTCCTTCTAGGAATAGAGGAAAAAACCTTCTTGAGAGGCATGCAAAGGTGTAAAATAAAAATGAAAATGGATGTAACTAAACAAGTTGTGTTTGATTTGTAGGTTCTCAGATATATTGGTCATAGTCATGAAATAGTAAACACGACCCTAAAGGCACTCACTATATAGTATTCCACCATCCCATAACCACACTATCATCTCTAGGGTATATGATAGTAACTTTATAGGGTTAATAGCTTACAAATGCGCTATAAGAACAAATGCTCGAAGGATTTCTATAGCTAAAAATAAAACCTTAGCTAATATACCATATAATATTATCTAATGGATGGAGAATTGGAGTAGTACCCCTCAAACCACAACCCATGTAAAACTGATGTTTGCTTTTCTCAGAATGACAACTCCTATGATTTTTAGAAATGTCAAAACACAATTTATAATAAGCAAGAAAGAAAAAACAATTGAAAACTAATGACAAGAAAAGATTTTTGTGCAAGGAAAACAAAAAATTTAAAGCCCTGAGGTCAAAGATAAATCCTAGAGTAATGCTTGGTAAAATCTAATAAAGGACAATAAGATTTTTCTTTAATGTTTAGAAATCATAAACTCAGTTGAAACCCTCTAGAAAAAATTTAAAAATAAAGCAATGCTCAAAAAATATACATGTTCACCAATATTTTTTATCTCATTTTTTATATTTAACAATAAAATGTTGTAACTAATAAGTGTAAAACTATAAATATATCATAATGCTAAAGATATATTTAGAATTGACAAATATGGAAAACTATTATTTTTGGAAAACACCAAGAAGGAATATACTTATCTCAAATCAAGATATTTTTTGAATGTTTTAGATGATTGTGCATGCTTAATGTCAGGGAAAAAATATGAAACTACTCCAAAATAGGCCCACCGTAGCTAGATTGAAACACATGACAATTGAGTTTATTGACCATAGACTTGCCCTAGGTGATTGTAATTAGTGACTAATAAAGAAAGATTGATAAAGTAGGATTTTGATAGTGACAAATAAAAACTAGGATCAAATAATATTTATGTACAAGACTATTTTTATGTGGAAATCAACACAAGACGCTAAAGTCTACTGACAATGAACTTGCCCTGGTTCATTATGACAAAAATATGACTATTGTGCCTCCCATGCCTAAGTGTACCGAGTAAGGTGAAATATCATGATTTAGGTTATGCTACAGAGAATTTTTTATTTCCTTCATTTTGTATTTAAAACCTTAAGGGAACTTTAGAATCTTGAAAACCTATAAAAAGGAGGGGAGTGTAATGCATTAAGCTGACCTCAATCACCCACTTGATGATTGACTATTTCTTATATATCTAATACTCTAAGGAGGGAAATCAAGCTTGTGTAGTTCTCCTACCTAGAGTGATTATGCAATTGTGCTCCTTGACTATGTGTATGTAACTATAAAAATGGCTTTGATACTTAATAATGATAGATATGTCAGGAACCTAGAACAATAAACATGCTCTGATACCACGTGTTAGGATCTTGCTCCACCAATAGAGCACATATGATTACTTCTTGTATTAGCAACTAAACATGGAATTTGACCAGAATCAATAAGTAACTAGAAATATGAAACAACACAAGAATATGAGAGACAATACACAATTGTATTAATAATCACTCAGAAGAATATACAATAAAGAAGATGCCACTTCTTCTTCCACCTCAAAGGCTCGCCACACCTCAAGACCTTCTTCCCTCTCTCTCTCAGTCACAAAAATCAATTCCAATACAGAATTGATGTTCACCTCTCCAACCAAGCAGTAACACGCTGCCAGTACACCAAGTACACAACCGTACTCCAAGTAGATCTCCTACTCTCTGCTACTACCTGCAAATCACTAGACCTTACTCACCATTGTAGATCTCCTGAAGAAGCCATGCTATCCTGCTGAATAAGATCATACAAATATGAAGAACCCTGCTGATTCTCCAATCTAGTACCCACCTTGGTACTGTGGCACTAGGAGGAACACACCATTGCTCTCTTCTCTCAGAAGGAGCTTATTGCTCTTTTACTCTCTAGCTACACTTTTACACTACATCCTATGAGTCTATTATATAGATCTCATGCATACAATAATTAGACTATCCTAATTAAAATAATTAGACACGTAACTCAAGACCAAAAATAGCCTTTACATGCAAACACTCAGTTCAATGAACTAACTGTCTGTGGAAAAAGCAGTTCTAGAACTACCACAGGCGATCGACGTTGGTCCCTGTCTGCCTAGAGGTGACCGATGTTGGCCGACCTCCTGCCGATGTCAGTTGCCTTCCTGTCCACCCTGCCGTCGTTAGTTGCCTTGTGCACTGCACTCTGTCGATGCCGGTCTCCCTGGAACTCAGCAACCTCCTCCCTGTTTGCACCAGTTGAAGCTTTTAGCTCCACATCCTACCAAGATATTGACTTACTTTGGGATGCTTTTTGGTTCATGGCTACTCCTTATGAGTGGTCTTGAATTTTGAAAGAATAGGGAAGATTTTTTTAATGTGCAATAGTGTGTAAGCTAGAAACCAAGTGGGTATGATGAATGACCTTTGATGTGTATTAATAGGTGAACCTTTTGATAATTTCCTTTAGCTAACCTTATGAAATGTGTGGGAAGACCCAAAATAATAATTTGAATATTGGAAACTAGTTGTTATTTGGAATTTGATGAGACCACTCTAGGTTGATAAGAGAACAACACTTATTACACCTAGCACGTACCTATTCCAAAAGTTTAGGGATAACTATATTGAGTAGGAGATAATTTGAGGGTGGTTTTAATTAGTTCAAGCATTTGAATTTGAACTTTATGTAGTAGTGATGATAAAAAAAGGTTCGAGCCTGCCTATAGATAAAAGGCTTAGAGGAATGGATAATAAGATTCATGCATTTGGGCATAAGTCATTTGGATTTAGATGTGTCAAGATTAACATTGTCAAGTACATATGACTATATTTATGTATCTACACATCCCTTTAATGATGGAAAATTACATGAAAGGTTGTGAAATTTTGTGAACTTATGATGGTTTAAAGAGCAACAATGAGTATCAAATTTATCTTAGAGTAAATGGAGTATCTCTAGTGTACACATGGAAATATCATAGAGCCTTTGGGTTATGGAACACATGAGATAACTTTGTTGATGGTTTGATAGATGTCAAACTCTGCCCAATGTGCATGGATAATTTAGGTGTAACATATGGCAATATCACGTGAGATATGGATTGTTTATGAATTGGTGATAGTTCCAAGCCTATCAAAGTTGATCTCAGGTTCATGAAGTGTCCTCACCATGCACACATTACTATTACTAGATTTTGATCTCACGGGATCACTTTTTTCACTATGACTTTATTGAGGTTCATGGACTTGTTACTTTATTTATTTGATTTTATTATTCACCACGTGTCCACGTTTTTGCCTACCCACAATAAATCCACATGATTAATTAATTTCAAATAAATAAATACATGTGTGTATTATTAAATTTTATAAATTTTATTCACCATTATAATCCCCGATGAGCATGTATATTTGTGATAAAATAGAAAAATCACAATTAATATTTAAATAAAATTCATAGTTAAAATTGTGAAATCAAAAGATAGTTTCTTAGGATTAAAATTAGTCCCAAGAACTCGTGGGCCAAGAGATGAAACACGTATTGAAATCACAAGTTGGAAGGTCATGTGGTCAACACTATCAAAAGACATGTGGCAAAGCCACATAGTCATAGAGCACAAACTATGTATTTGGTCTAGGGTGAACATAAACCCTTTATTTTATATATTATAATTTAATTGATGTTTAGGTCCATATGTGAGTCACAAGGGTCACAAGTGCGGCACACAAAATCTTATCTAAAGTTATAAATATACCCACACAATGAAATGAATAAAGTGTAGGGTGTTGAGCTTATGTTTTGACACCTTTCCTTTTCTTTTTCAAAACAAGTACTTTGTGTTGATTTTGCCATATTGACGACATTGTTGTAACATCTAAAACCATCAATTGGGGGTCTTAGTTCATTATGACATTTAAATATGCAGTTTATGTTGAAATTTTTATAATGAATTTGTATGTGGTGAAATTATTACACTATTTTACAAGTGGTTTTGAAAGCATTTATGGATTTAAATAAAAATTAGATATATCCATATAGCAGAATTCATGTTTTATGAATATCAGTTACGGAACAAATTTAGAATCTTTGTGTTATATATATATATATATATATATATATATATATATATATATATATATATATATATAAGATCATAAATAATATATCATTTTGTGATTAAGAGTTAAATTTAAAGTGCTTAGGATGGTTTTGATAATTGTTGAATGAATTTTTATTTATGGATTATAAAGTCATTATAAGTATTGTTGAAATTATGGTTTATTTTTAACAATATTTATAAGAATTATTTTGGTGACCTAAAAAGATTTTGAAGGGTATTATTTTAAATACTTTGATAAAGTATTTTAATTATGGTATGGGTCGAAGGTTATATATCTTTAAATTAAATGTGATCTTTATAAGGTTAGATCTCTATTGAATCAAAGGTGGTTATATTGAATATGATTTACATGGTTTTCATAAACACAAAGGTGATGAAGTGTTACTTGAGTTGGGTTTTGGGTTCAAAGCATAGTTAAATGGTTTTAAATGATTAGTAATGGTTATTAATACACTTAGGATTTGGTGCATATATTGCAATTTGTTTTATTTCTCCATAAATTTTGGCATTTTAAGAATGGTGTATTGTGCATCGATATAAGATTTTTAGTGGAAGGTTTAGTGGTAACAAAGGTCATTACTATTTTTATCAAAGTTTTTTAAATTTTTGGTAGATCTAGAGATAAGTATTGACAAACTTGTTCGCCAATCTTGTTTCAATATCTAGTCATTTAGTACTTTGAGCTAAAATAGAATACATAAAGTAGAGTTATTTTTACTAATTCTAATTTTTGACAAGCTCACGATAGAAGTGAAGTGTTGGGCCAAAGGAAATTTGGAAATTGTTGAAGAAATCTACAGGCAAGGTATATTTCCATTTAGTAGGACAATTATAAGGTATTTATTGTTAAGACTCAACAAAAATCGGTTTGATGAAATTTATAGAAGCTGGTTAAATGGTTTTTCATGTAAAATGTTTATTTTTCTTAAATAAAGGAAAATATAGTTTTTACTATCCATTTTCTTGAAAATATTTTATTAAAGAGTGATTTTAAAACATGTAGTATATAAGATGTTATTTTGTGAAATGTAAAGTGATGAAATTTGGTCTGCATGTTGTTAAGTTTTGACAAAAATTTTGAAATATCAGTTATGAAATGATTATGGAAGATATAAGTTATTTGGTTTGAGGTAGAGAATAATATTTGAGATTTTGTTTGAATACTTAGTTTTTGTGCAAAATATTTGGGAAATTTATATGTAGTTTGTTATTATACCAATTTGGTTTGAGCAACAAGGTTTTTGATTAGTTTAGAGTTTTTGGTATATTTGCATGCATTTGAGTTTTGAACTCCTTCTATATGAATATAATATCTTATGAAACATGTAATTTTATCATAAATTATAATTATTGGTTCAGTTGATAGTAAATAAATTTGCACAGTGGGTTTGATGTATTATTTTCTTTGGCTTTGAAATTATATAGATCTCTAATTTTTTGACATTAGTACTAGAAATTGAAAGGAGGTTTCGATGTTAAAGAATAAATTTGGTAAACCTTGAATAAATTCTTGATTTCTCTATTATTAACATACAACTATTTTAATAAAATTAATATTGCAAGGTTATTAAAAGTTTATTTCTATTGCAAGTTTGAAAAGATGGGTTTATAGGATTTTAAAATAGTCAATTTTATTTAAAAATTAAGTTTATATATTTATTTTTGGTAACAGTGAATGAAGCTTCATGAGTGATGATTTTAGTTTTTAATGGATTATGTCTATCTTGATAATATATTATCTTAAAATTTTAATCTTTATTGAAATTTATTTATAATTTTAGACATTTAATGGAGTTATAGATTTGATATGTGATTTTCAAAGAATTTTGGTTATATGTTTTATTTTTTAGAATGTCAGGGTGACCCCCCTAATTCAAATAATAACTAGGGAAATCCATGGAGAACAGAACAATCTAACAATAGGGAAAACTCTTTTTCTCATAGTTTTATGTCTAAAGGTCATTTTTCTACTAATATGAGATTTGGTGGGAGTTTCTCCAAAACTTTTAATAGGGGAACTCATCTATCAATTCACTTTGATGTTGTTGATCCTGCTTTCTAGAATGTTTTGGAAGACTTTCCATTTAAGCCTGTGAATACTAGAGGAAATAGAGGTTGGATAAGAATTAATTGGATAAATTGTCCATATGGATGTGGAAATTCCACCAGTTCTTAAAGAATGCAAACCGTTTTACAATCAAAAGATAATTCAGTCTCCCATCATTCTCCTCATCGAGATGAATAGTTGTCTAGACATGACTTACATCAGGTTTCTATGTTACACCCTTATCATGCATTAGTACTTTTGAACCAAAATATTTCATCTCCTAAAACTACTACTCCATATGCCACTTTTTCCAAGCTTAATCTTCCATATTTTCCTCATCATTAGCTAGAGGAAAGAATATTATCATTGAATAAAGAAAGGGTGAGAAATTAGTCCTTCAACGTCACCAACAATAACCAGAATGGTGAATAAAGTAAAGTTGGAAGTGGATGATGAAGAAGATGAGGAAGTAGTGGAGTTGATCAAATTCTTGGTGATTAGTATGAGTTATACTAAGTACATGACTGATAAGGGTTATTCGTTGATTGAAATGCTATTAGATTCAAAGGATGATTGAAAGTTTTCAAAAAAACTTTGTTATAGTTTGATACTTGTCAAATACTTATTTTATTTTTTGCTTGATAATGGTTTTATAGTTTAAAACATTTTCAATTGCTTGATGGTGGTTTTATAGTTAAAACATTTTCAAACAAGGATATTTTGATATAGATATTTTAGTTTATATTTTAATGCATATGGATAAATGCTAGATTTAATAGTTTTCATTTAATTACTTATGTTATTTCAGATAATTTTACATAATTATTTTATTTAGGTGATTATAATGTCTAAGGGGCCCCACCTGATTAGAGTCAATCTCCTCGATTTATTATTTTTAATTTTGATCTTAAGACCTATTTTTAAAGTCAAAAAATGAGTTAGGTAAGAATTGAAATTTAATTGACTTAATTAAAGTCAATTAATTCATAACCAATAACTAACTAAAAGTCAGTTATAACCCATTCTTTAACCATCTTTGGAGGAACTGATTATAAAAAAAGATCAAAATGACATAGAAGAGGAGGAACATTACATAGGTATTTTTGAAAGACTTTTGATTCATTTCAAGTCCATCTTCATACATTTTTGTGTGCAATATCTCTGAGATAAATATCTCTTACAGATAGATCAAGGACTCTTTCTCTGATGGTTAAGTAACTTGTTCAATAAGTATAGGTATATCCAGGTTTTTTTATTCAATTTATAAACTAATTATCTGAGAATTGTTAGGTTTAATATCTTACGATGGTTATAGATTTGTATTCATATGAGTAGAATCTGACTACTTGCCCTGAATATTGATGAAACTTTCACTGTGTACGACATGTTTATGATCAATTCATATTATATTGGTTGTTATGTTAAAGGCTTTTGTATCAGAAATAATGTTTCTCAATAAATTTTGATTTACTTGATAAGATGACTCTTTTTTTAAGACTCATAAATCTTTGTTTAATCTTTAGATTATTTTCTTAATGTAGGTCTTAGTTTAATTAGGGTGTTTTATTAAGAATAGTTTGATTTAATTATTTAGTTACTTTGATTGTTTTTAGACTTAGATTATTTTACTTTCATTTATATGCATTACTTTTCTAGTTTTAAGTAATTTAATTTATTTAGTTGATTTATTAACTGCTTTTAGTTTTTGGAATAGATTTAGTTTTCTTTCTTTATTTGTTTAGTTTGATTAGATTCTTTCTTAGTTTCATTATGGTTTACTCTTATTAGAATTATTTTATTGCATTATATTAACTCTATTTTTCTTTTTGTTTGTTCTTGTGTTTCTTAGATTTAGGTTTTAGATCTCTTTAGAATGTTAGTTGTTATATTTGTCTCTTTCTTTGGTTATCATTTCAATCTTTTGTTTGTATCTTTCTAATCTTTTTATTTATTTTCATTGGATCTCTTTTGAGTTAAGCATAAAATATTATATTAGTTATTAATCCATAAATATGTATAGGGAATAGAAATCTTTCCTTTAATATTTTATCTAATTCATAGATTTTCTCTATTGAATAGGATTGATTACATAATCATATATGTTTTCTTATTTCAAAGAGAACATTTGATTTTCAAATTAATAATTAAGTATTATTGAGTATTTGGCATACTTATTATTATCCTAGATCATTAAGAAACCCCTTTTATGCATCTTTTAGATCTCTTTCAATATTTCAAACCAAACTATTAAATTGGTATGATTTTATTTTAACTTTTACGATAGGTGAAAAGGATGATTCATTGATGTAACAAATTTAATCATCAACATAGGGACCCTAGGATCTTGGTATAAAATGTAGCCACCAAATTATATAAATAAAACCTTAAGCTTAGGTTAATTAAAGTGAATGTGGATTATAGAAAATATAACCCTTTAAATTAAAAACCTAAGGTAGGTTCCCAATGTAAATTGAACCTAGAATGCATTACAAACATGAAATTTATGTATCTGTTTGGGATGAAAAAGGATCCCTATTTCATGTGATGAAATAGGGGGTGTTGGTCACAACAAAAGTAACATAGATATTGTATTTGTTGAATACTAAAGGTATGCTTACATTGTTAAGACTTGGATCACATATAGTAAGGGAGATGCATACAAGTAAGTCCAAAAGAAGATGGAAGGTTTCATTTTATTAAGAATGAGAAATATGGTCAAGAGTTGACAATTTATTTCCAATAATGATTGAGAATTGAGCAACCTTCTAGTTGATATAGGGCAGAGGTGAACATATAAACTCATAACATTTGGTGGAATATGGGAATTCTTAGGCTCTACACTTTGAAAAATGTGGTGTTTATTGTGAAAAACTCCCACTTAAGACCATTGGGATTCTTAAATATAATATAGCTCATGATTTTGGGAGTGAAATTTAAGGTTGAATTTGAAGTAATTGAGTAGGTAAAAGCATATCATAACCTGACATTAATGGGATGACTATGATGCTATGAGAATGAAGTAGACATGTGCTTTGAACATTTTTATATGATATTTGAGAATGGTAGATATAGGGTTGTAATTAATCTATATGGGGAGAGTGGACCTTCATATTTTGAGATCGTGGATGTAAAAAAAGAGATCACTCACATATATAATATCATCATGATGCAAAAAAAAATAGGCCAAACTTTTGGAGGCCATAATTCTTAATCCATAGCTCCATTTGATATCTTTCATGCACCAAAACAACAGTATCAAAAATTTAATTGCTTACCTAAGCTACTCTTTCCACTTAGAGGCATTTTTCAAAATTGTTTGGAGGCTAAACAAGACCATCTGAGGGTCCAAAATTATAGTTTAATCATTTTTTCAAGATTTTTTTATTTTTAGAAATTGCATATTTTTATGACTGAACATGAACTTCAGTTGAAATTTTTCCTATAAGCTAATTTTCGTGTTTAGAGTATTTCAAGAGATTTTTATAGCACACACACTTGCATGCAAAACTTACTAAAAATAACAGCTACTAAAAATAGAAGTTTTTTTTAGATTTTTTTTTTTTAAATTTTTCCATGTCAACTCTAATTCTAAGTTGAGGCTTATTTATGCATAGTTTTTAATTATTTAAATTCAATCAATACAAATCAATTCTAATTTATTTTTAAGATATTGGCCTTATTGTAATTTTGGTATTGATAGTAATTTTGGTTCATTATTTGGTATCAGAGCAAGGTTGAATTTTGGAGGACTAAGAAATGGTGAGAGGATGAGGAGGTATTGCATAGATGAACTGGATTATACAAGAGCTTTAGAGAAAAGTGCAAAAATTAATTGAGGTTATCACCAATCAGAGAAGAGGAAAAGGTGGTGATGAAACTAAGGAAGACACAAATCATGATGAAGAAATTCATCAAGAAGAAGAATATCAAGATCAGCCACCATCGATGGAAGAGAGGATGATTCAAGCTTTAGAAGGAAGAATTAAAAGAATCAAGGTTGATGTTCTAAATTATGGAGTTAGTTTAAAACTAGAGGAATTGATAGATTGGATGAATAGCATGGATAAGTTCTTTAAGTGGAAGACTATGAGAGAAAACAAGAAGATAAAGTTTGTATGCATATAATGGAAAGGTCATACAATGATTTGGTGGGACCACATGAAAAAATAGAGACAGAGAAAAGGTAAAGAGAAGATTAATTCATGAAAAACTATGGAGAAGTTGAGGGAAAATTTTATTCTTGTAAATTATACATAAACCCTATATATAAGATTCTAGAATTTGAGGTAAAAGGATCATAGTATATAAGAGTATACAGATGAGTTTTATAAGCTTTCCATACAAGTGAAGCATGATGAAATAGAAGAGAATATGGTTGCAAGGTATGTAAATGGTTTGAAATTTATTGTTCAAGATGAATTAAGCATGCATAGAATACTTATCATGGAGGAGGCTTATCAATTAGCTTTGAAGGTAGAAGAAAAACAAAATACATAGAGTTTCAAAAGAATGTCTCTTGGTCCAAGAAGAGATAGATCCCCTCCAATAAGGGGATGAGGTGGTTTTAATACCACTAGAGGTAGGCATAATACTAATAGAGGTGAATCATCAAGTGGTATAGAAAGGCAAGATGAGAATAGGCAAAGGTTAAAATACCAACAAAGAAGAAGGGGGTTTTAGAGAGGATGAGGTTATGGTGGTGCTAAAGGATGGTTCTTGAATTAGCATAGATCTTATGTTTATTATATGTGTGGAGAAGAAGGGCATAGGGCATTTGAATGTTCACATTATCAAGATCAAAAAAGGAGGTAAGAGGATTTCCCAAGAGTGAATCTAGTTGAGGCTAAGATAGAAGAGAAAAATATTGAAACTATACCAGTAGATGTTGGAGAGAATCTCATGATGAGAAGAACAATGATCATTCCAAGGAATAAATAAGTGTAGAATAAAGAGGGTGGTTATGCATGGCTACGATCAAACATTTTTTGAACAATATGTACTTCAGGTGGAAAGGTATGCAAAGTAATTATCGATGGTGGTAGTTGTGAAAATATAGTTTCTAAAGAAATGATAGAAAAACTATATTTGCAACATGAAAAGTAACATAATCCTTATCAGATTTCATGATTTAAGAAAGGTAATGAGGTTATAGTAGACAAAAGGTGCTTAATCAAGTTTTCTATAGGAAAAACTTATAATGATGAAATATGGTGTGATGTTATTCCGATGGATGCATGCCATATGTTATTGGGGAGACCATGGAAATTTGAGAGGAAAGTAATTCATGATGGAGCAAAGAACTCATACACTTTTTTAAAATATGGTACAAAGGTAGTTTTGTTACCTCTTAAAGAGGAAGAGAAGGTAGAAAACATGCTCTCTACTAAAGAATTTATCCAAGATATGAAGGTGGGAGGTTGTTATTATGTATTAGTAGAAAATAATGAAGACACAAAAATGGTGTAAATACCAATAGAAATAATAAGACTATTAAAATAATATGCATATGTTATGTTTAATTAGTTACTTGATAGTTTACCACCGAAGAGAGATATTAAGCATCACATTGATTTGACTCTACAATCAACTCCACCCAATAAAGTAGATTATAGGATGAGTCTAGTAGAACATGAAAAATTAAATAAATAGGTTACTAAATTGTTAAGAAAGAAGTTGATAAGGGAGAGTATGAGTCCATGTGCAACACCAACATTGATAACTTCAAAGAAAGATGGAAGATGGGCAATGTGTGTGGATAGTAGAGCCAATAATAAAATTACAATCAAGTATAGATTTCCTATACCTCATTTAGATGATATGATGGATGTGCTTGTAGGAGAAAAATATTTTACCAAGATTGATCTAGGGAGTGGTTATTATCATATTTGAATTCATGAAGGAGATGAGTGGAAAACTACATTCAAGACTAGGGATAGATTATATGAGTGGATGGTGATGCCCTTCATATTATCTAATGCACCTAGCATATTTATGAGGATGATGAATATAATGTTACAAGAATATATTGGTAAGTTTGTGGTTGTTTATTTTTATGACATTTTTATATTCATTAAGACTAAAGGAAAACACTTACAACATTTAAGAATGGTACTTGATTTTTAAAGAAAAGATAAGTTGTATACAAGTTTGAAGAAGTGCAGGTTTATGCAGAATAGTTTATTATTTTTGGTATTTTTAGTTTCATTAGATGATGTGAGAATGGATGAAGAAAATATAAAAGAAATTATTGAGTGGTCTATTCCAAAAATAATTATAGAGGTAAGAAGTTTCCATGGTTTAGTAACTTTTTACATAAAATTTATTTAAAAAATTAGTAGTATTGTGGCACCAATAACATATTGCATGAGAGGGAAGGAATTTTCATGGACTAGAGCAACCATAGAAAGCTTTGAATTTTTGAAGAAGAATATTATAAAAAGACTAATTTTATCATTACCATATTTTAACAAAGTGTTTGAGGTTGATTATAATGCTTCATTTGTGGTAATTGGTGTTGTGTTGAGTCAATAAAGAGAGCCAATGTTATATTTTAGTGAGAAATTGAATGAGGTAAGAACAAATTATTCTACTTATGACAGTAAACTTTATGAAATTAGACAAACATTAAGACATTAGAGGCATTACCTAGTGCCTAAAGAGTTTATCCTATTTACAAATCATGAGGCTTGGAAGTATGTAAATACACAAAAGAAGTTGAATAGTAGGCATGCAAAGTGGGTATCTTTATTGTAGGGGTATAATTCTGTGTTGAAAAATAAATCAAGAAAATAGAATCAGGTAGCTGATGCATTGAGTAGGAGAGTACCATTATTAACTACTATGGTGAGTAAAGTAGTTGGATTTGAAGCTATAAACTAATTATATGATATTAATCCATATTTTGGCAAGGTAGTTGAGTAGTGTAGGAATCCATTAATAGGTGGGATAGATATTAATCATGGTGACTATATTATACAATAAGGTTATATCTTCAAAAGGTAGCAATTATGCATTCCAATTAGGTCTCTACAAGACAATATAATAAGAGAATTACATAGTGGAGGTTTGGCTAGACATTTTGGTAAGACAAAGACAATAGTTTTAGTGGAGGAAAAGTATTTTTGGCCAAAGATGAAGATAGATGTGACAAGGTATGTTTCTAGGTGTAGGATATGTCAGGTGGCTAAAGGACGTGCACAAAATATTGGACTATACATGACATTACCATTTCTAAGACAACCATGAACAAATTTGAGTATGGATTTTTGTGTTGGGATTACCAAACACAAAGAGAGGTAATGATTCAATTTTTGTTGTTGTAGATAAATTTTCAAAAATGTTTCATTTCATTGCATGTAAGAAAACCAACGATGCCACTAGAGTTGCAGAATTATTTTTTAAGGATATTGTGAGATTGCATTATGTTTCAAAAACTATTACTTTAGATAAGGACACAAAATTTATAAGTCATTTTTGGAGGAATTTGTGGAAGAAAATGGGTAATAATATACAATTAAATAGTACATATCACCCATAAATAGATGAATAGATAGAATTTGTGAATAGGAGTTTGGGAAATTTGTTGAGATGCATAGTGAGAGAGAAGCCCAAGCAATGGGACTTGGCTTTACCAAATGCTGAGTTTGCATATAATAGTTAAGTGAATAGATCAATAAGAAAATCACCATTTCAATTTTTTTATGGGAGAAATCCTATCGGTATTTTAGATTTGGTACAATTACCAATTATAGATCAAATTAGTGATGATGCAGAAGCATTCGCAGAGTATGTATAGCAGTTGCAAGGAGTAAGAATGAAGTTATAGGAAAGTAATGAGAAATATAAATTATTAGAAGATGTTAGAATAAGATCCAAAGTATTTGAAGAATGGGAGTTGGTAATGGTTTAATTAAGGAAAGAAATATTTCTAAAATGCACATACAACAAGTTGAAGTACATGAGAATTGGTCCATGCAAAATTGTGAAGAAATTCAATGACAATGCTTATGAGGTGAGTTTACCACAGAATTTTGATATATCTCTAGTAGTTAATGTTATATATATATATATATATATATATATATATATATATATATATATATATATATATATATATATATATATATATGAATTCTATGGAGAATATGGTGAAGGTGACAAAATGAAGAAGTAAATTGGAAACAACAGGTTCCAAAGAATAAGGAAAAGATAGTGCAGGTTTTGGCTATGAATATAGTGAGCACAAGGCAACGGAATTATAATAAGTATTTAGTCAAGTGGGAAGGAATTCATCAAGAAGACAACACTTATATTACATAATTGGAGATAAATAATATTGTTAAATAAAAATGGTAGAAGTACATTTAGGTCAACTCATAGGAGCTAAATTGTTTTCAACCAGAGGAGAATGATGCAAGAAAAAATAGGCTAAACTTTTATAGACCATAAATTTTGATCTGTAGCTCTATTTGAGCTCTTCCACACACCAAAATGATCTCTAAAAATGTTATTTTCTTCCCTAATCCACTCTTTCCACTTAGAGGCATTTTTTTAAAAATTTAGAGGCCAAATGAGACCATTTGAGAGTTTGAAATTACAGTTTAATGATTTTTTTAGGATTTTTTTTTTTTTTGAAATTGCATATTTTTATGACCGGATGTGAATTTTAGTTGAAATTAATCCTATAGGCTAATTTTAGTATTTAGATTATTTCAGGAGATTTTTAGAGCTGTATGTGCTTACATGTGAAACTTATCAAAAATAGCAGTTGCTAAAAATAAAAGTTTTTTTTTTTTTTTTTTTAGTTTTTTTCTTGAATTTTTGTATGTCAACTCTAATTATAAGTTGAGGCTTATTTATTCATGGTTTATAATTATTTCAATTAAATCAATATGAATCAATTCTAATTTATTGTTTCAAATCTTGGCCTTATTATGATTTTGGTCTTGATAGTAATTTTGGTTCATTACATTGTGCAGGGAAATGTATACTTAGACCCAAGGGATCATGGGGTATTGTATACAATGAAAGTGATACACTAACCTTTGTACAATTGGCTTTCTAATATCTAGTCGAGATAAGTTATGAATAAATGATTAGGGTGAATAAGTCTAAGGATTAGTTAGGTTAGGTTGAGGTAAAGGAACAAAATTTTAGATGATGAGTATCAAAGGATGCTCATGATGATACTAGAAGAGTTCTATTGAATCATACTACTCATTGAGAGCAGAGAGTTGAGAAGAAACAAAGTTCCAAGGGCCCTCAATATAATTGAGGATGATATATTAGAGATCTTGGTCTATACTAGGTATGAGGAATTTGGTGTAGTTTGATTGGATGACTCTATGAAACTGACTGAATCTATTAGGTTGACTATGTCCAGTTGATTACATGAAGTGCATGAAATATGAGGAGGTTAGTTCTAATGAAGATGAGAATAAGAATGAATGTGGTCTAGACTTATAGATCATTGTATATGCAACCTACAATATGAATAAATGTAATGATAGGTTATGCCTCTACACATTATTACTCATTATGGACATTGATTTGGTTAATGATCAAGTTTGGAATGGGATTGGAATTAAATATTTGTATCCTAAGTTTAGTGTTGATGTCACTTTGAACTTTACTACCATAAACAAGAGATCTAACCCTAGGAGGATTGGCCAGTCTAGAAGTGTCATTTAAAGAGGAAAGGTAATGATGTGAATGAATGGATAAAGCATAAATGTTTTTTTATTGTGGATTAAAAGATATATTTTATATTATATATGTGTGTGATCAAGGTTTATGCTTTTAATTTTCTTGACAAAGATTGTTTGATTGTTTTTTTAGATGTTTTTAACAATATTATGCAAAAAAAATAAAATATGTTTTAGATTATGGTAAAAACAGGTTTTGAAGGGGCCCCGAAACCCTATACAAATCATGAAAAATAAACATTACAAACCACCAAAAGAGGCAAAACACTGAAAGATAGTAACTAAACTAGGTTTTTCAGGGACCTAAAACCAACAAGATTAACCAAATAAAACTCCCCAAGTTTTCAAGGACCTGAAACCTAAACAAAACCAGGCAAACAACCTGAAACCCTCACCAAAATGGTAGAGGCAGAACCACCTTGCCCATCTATTACTGAGCGAGGCTCCTCCATAGCTTAAGGCTTTTCATAAATCCCATTACAGGGTGCCATGGCACAAACGCCAACCACCGAGGAAACAGAGTTTCCCCCAAACAAACACAAATACTTCGCTTACCAGATCTGGATGGCCGTCCTACTCAGGCTAGAAATCCAACCTGGGTCCCATCCAAAATGCATCAGAATGAAGCAAAGTGAAAAACACGCAAAATGAAAGATCTCACCATGAAGCGCTACATATAAAACACTGCCCAAAAAAGACAGCACCACCAATAGAGAAACTCCACCTGAAATCGACACCACCACCACCCTTTCCTCCACCCAAGACACTTCAAATATCTCCCTCTTCTCCCAAGGGGAAACGCTGCCATGGCATGCTCAAATCTCCAAAAACAAAACATGATCCGCTCAGTTCTGGATAGAGGTCAGCGCGACAGCCGTAAGTCGAAAACCAGCGTGAAGACACCAAACCGTGCTGTAAAACAAAGGCCGTTCAGAACCGTGCCCCAACATCCAAGACCTTAGACTCCAATGAGCACGGGGGCAGCCATAGAGGGAAGGGTTTCAGGGCCGCGTACGCGTCTGCGCTCCCTTAAGAAAATAAAATAAAATATTTTACTTGTTGAAAATGAAGTTGTTTTGTAATGAATGAAGTAAACAAAAATTTGTTTTTATATTTTCCAAATATAAATTAGTAAATCTAATATGTAATATATTTTTTCCAACTTGCAAATTAAAATTAGATTTAAAACCTTGAAAGCACATCTTCTAAGTAGTCATAAATTAATTTGCACATGCAAGCTAGGAACTTAATTTTGAAACCTTTGAATGATTGTTGATGAAACTAAGTAATCTAAAATAAAATGAATGCAAGTGTAAATCTATAATTTTTATAATTTTTATAATCTACATTAGTGTTCATTCACTATATGAGAGAAAGAAAACTAAATATAACATGTAAGTTTTAATTTGTCTAGGTTTTCTAGGTTTTGGTGTACATGTGTGAATATATGCTTATGATTGTAAAATTGTTTTGAAAACTTAAATTGATATTTTTTTATTTTTTGTACCTAATATTTTGATTTAATTTATCTACCATAGGTTTGATTCAAGAGTACTATTTTTTGAAAGCTTCTACATGCAAGTGCAATTAAAAGATCTAAACTATTTTTTTAAATGTAAAAGAAAGAGAGGAGAAGGATTTATTTTATTTTATTTTTATTTTATGTTTTATGAATAGGATTATAATATAATAAAAAAATAAACTAATATAATCTAATCTAATAAACAAAATAAAAATTAAAATAAAGTCTCCAACATGATCAATGGTGAGTCCCAGTGAAGGTGGAGAGATTATTATTATATGTATATTATCCTCAAGTATGTTAGCTCCTTATTTTCTCAGTAACGACCCTTGAAACTCTCAAACAAGAGGATGATAAGAAAATAAATCAAGAGGGACACAATATTGAATAAAATAGTATATGAATAGTGGCTTGATTAATCCACAAAGGTAAATAAATGGTTACAAATTCATGAATTTTGCTCTCCAATATTGCATATAATGACATAAATATAATCACAAATTAAATAAAAACTCAAAATAGGTAGGATAGGGCTCTAAAAAATTTAAATCTATAATTTCTAATGAAAATCTCAGATTCCAAAACCTAAATAAAATTAGTTACTTGTAAGAGAAGAAAGGAAGTCACATGTGGGAGTTAATTGAAGCTTGGATTAATTTAGAAAAGATAAGTGTCAATAAAAATAAAGTTAAGGTTGAGTTTGGATATCTAGAGGATGCAAAATAAGATAAAATAATGAATAAATGCAAGAAAAAACATGAAAACTAAATTATTAGATGTTAATTTTAAAAGTGAGTAAATGGTGATGAAACTACTACTATTTGAAAGTGGAAAAAATGAAACTACTGCAGTCAATGATGAAACCATTGTGGTGTAAACATATCAGAAGCAGTGGTTACCGCACACAATATGGGAACCAACAATTTTGTCATGAGAGAAGTAATGTTAAAACTAAACCAAAAGGACTTCAAAATAATGAAAATTTAAAAATTATAATTACAAATAAAAGGTGTATAAACTAAAAAAAGGAAGTGAACATCGAGTTTGAGAATTTTAAGTGGAGGTCCTTGCATCATCATTATATTTTTCTATGAATATTGCACCATGTAATTTTTGGGTGTGTATAGGTACTTAGTGGGAAGAGTGGCATGTTTATGTCAGTTATCACTAGTCACACCTGCTAAAGATAGGTGAAGGAAGATTTTCAAGTGACTACGATGGCATGCACATATGTGAATATATGATACACTAACTTTGTCAAAAGTGTTTCTTTCAGATTCAAATCAAGAAAGGTAAAACTTGGGGTGGTAATAAATATAACCAATAAGTGGGTATAAATGGTCACACAAGCACCAATAAAGGTGTGAAAACTAAGTAGACATTGATTGGGGAAAGTTCCCCAACATGATGGGCCAACTTGTATAAAGGATTGTACACAACATTTATAATATTGTTTACCCAAAGATGGATAGCATGTTTATGTGCTCATTCACACATTGCATAGTGTTCCTACAATATTATGGGTGATGCATAGACCTTTCTTACCTAGTTGGTTAGCATCCAAGGTGGCATTATGCATAATATTTTGGCATAATAATGAGAGGAAAGTGTTACTAGTGTATCCAAGTGAAATAGATCTCAAGGAACATGTGGTCAAATGTGAATAGGTGTGGATCTCATGTGAGTCCCTCCTCCCTATGTGTTTTTGGGTTTATGCATTTTTGTGTATCATAAAACATGGGCATGCATATGGTATGTGTTAAGTGAGATGTAGAGGGAAAGTAAAGATTGGGATAAATTGAATGAATATTTCACAAGTACTTTCTAATTATAATCAAAGGAGGTAATCTAAATGTGCCATTAAAATTTATATATGTAGTATTATTCAAGAATGATGCAAATATGGAAGATATGTTCAGGGACATGAACCATGAATAATATCATGAAAGTGTCAGTAGATTGATGAGGGTGAATGTTCAAAAAATAGTAAAGGGAAAAATAAAATTTGCATACAAGTCTTGGAAGATGCGCAGGTTAAAATTCCAAGTCTAGTAGGTGAATTTGTAAGGTCGATAAAAAAAGAGTGAAAATGAAGAAGACCACCTAAAGGTGGAAATTACTACTAGGGAGAGGGTTGTGGAAAGTGCACATAAAAAGGAAAAAAAGTGTTAGAATCAATGTTTATGTATGAAATATGAAAATTTGGTAAGTCAAGAAGATATAAGAATGGTTATAGTTTAGGATTAATAGATGGATGTGAAATTTATGCACATAAACGAATTGACCAAAGAGTTCAAGGATTTGTTCTTGAAGAACTACCATGAGATGAAAGGACTGAATTAATCCTTGAGAAACATGACCATCAATCTGCATGAAGGTACAAAATTGGTGAAGAAAATAATCTATAGGATGAACCCAAACCTTCATGTGAAATAAAAGAAAGAGATTGGCAAGATGCTCAAAGTTAGTGTGATATATCTAGTGAAAGAATTTGATTAGGTGAGCCCTATGGTCATAAACATAAAAAAAGGATAGGAAAATTAGATTACATGTTGATTATTATATATTTAATGATGCATGTTCATGAACCATTCCCAACATCATTCACATAAATAGTGTTGGGAGGAATAACTATATGTGAGATATACACATTCAAATATGGACTTTTGATGTATCACCAAATGCAAATTTTCAAATGATGATAAATAAAAGACCACTTTTGCCACATCATGGGGTCATTCACATACAAAGTGATGCCATTTTGTTTTAAAAATGCACCCATTATGTTTTCATGGATTATGGTGGAACAGTTTAGAGATTTCAAACATAAAGTTTACAAGTCTATTTGAATGACTAGACTGTGTATGGATTAGTAAAACATCACTATGAATATGTGTTTTTGATGTTTGAGAGATGTCAAAAACTTCAAATATCACTTAATATAAATAAATGCACATCTAAAGTATTTTTTGATACTTAATTGGCACATTTTATCTTTAATGAAGGTATTCTAGTTGACTATGCCAAAAGTGTGGTTATATTACAACTAGATGTTCTGTGCATGTAGAAGGATGTGCACTCATTTCTAGGGTATTAAAAATACTACATTATGTTTATTCATAATTGAGTGTAAGCTACAAGGCCTTTGGAAGAATTTATGAAGAAGGATGGGGAATTCAAGTGGACAGAAATGTAATAAGAGGTATTTGAAGTCATAAAATGAAATTAGCAATAATGCATATTTTATAAATTCCATTTTGGAAAATTCTATTTCACATGCATGTGGATGCATTTGGAATAGTGGTGGTATGAAACCAAGAAAGGGAAAGATAGATAATCTAAACTATTTCAAACGTAGGAAATTATTTAAAGCTAAGCATAATTATACCACAATGAATAGGGAAACATTAATAATGTTTTATGCGCTACAAAAGTTTAGGAAATATCTTATGGAAACTCTCTTTATTTTCTTTACAAACCATATTATTTAGTGAAAAACACTAGTGTTACTCAACTAAATTTGTAGATGGATTGTATTATTCCAAGAACTATAGTTTTTATTGGTAATAAAACTTGCAAAATTCAAGACCAAAATAATTATCACACATTGAAACTAGGGAAACTACATGACCAATTGAAGATGATAGGCTAGATGTGTAGTTATACTAGGTATAAAGAGTTCCTAAAGAATCTGCATAAATAGGCACATTCTCAACTTTAGGATTACTCCCAAGTGACTAGATGGTAAAAAAATAAACATAAATTGGTAGTAAGAATTGCACCTTACCATTTAACAGGGGTTTTACCCTATTTTATATTAATGTTAACCCTTAACAAGATAAAAATTATTTATTGTTAACATTGTATAATGTATACAATTAAGCACTAACCTGAATTCAAATAATTAAATTTGATTTATCAATTATAATTTATAAATAGAGAAAGTATAATAAAAGGATAATATACCTAGTGATTAATTACTTTGTGATAATTGAAATTGTAGGCTAGTGGTAAGAAGGATGAAAAATTAGAATGTCGGCCACTTAGATCAAGATTTGGATCCATGTGTGTACCCAGACTATATTGTCAGCCTCAGATCAACACCATCAGACTCTATGTTCTAAGTCTGATGGTTATATCTTTGTGGATTTTACATCTCTATTTTAATCTAGGTAGGTGTACTTGTTTGTATTTAAGCTTTGTATGCAATCTAATTATGTGTGTGGTTCATAGAAATCTATCTCCTTCACTTGAAACCTTAGGTCCAATTATAATGATATAATTAGGATTGCAAAAGGATAATAAAGGTGGATTGATTTGACCCTAACCACTTCTTATTGAATGGTTTAATTTTGCCTACATATCCAATACTCTGAATAGGGAAGTCAAAACTACATGTAGTTATCCATGTTAGGTGAATGTGTGCAATAGTGCTCATTCAATGGATGGAATATGTAATCTAGCTCTTGATACTTAGAAATTGAAAACTTTGGATTAGCTCTTGAGTGATTCATACTTGGATAGAACCTTCTCCTTGTGGCTGATTGGTAAAATGGGAATAATAAGATAAAGATTTTAAATGTGCAAGTTTTTGAATATGCATAATAGATGCTTATTAGATTCATAATAAATATACAGCTATTTTTTATTTATATGTTACTCTTTGAATAATTTCTCATGTTATAAACATGTTATATTGATGGGTTGACCCATAGGAATGATTTAAATTTAAAATTTTGTTGTTACTTGGCATGGGCTGAAATTGTCAAACTCAGACACTCCCATCAGACAATATGTTATGAGCCTAACATTACTATCCAAGAGACATGAACATTGATATAATGATTTGGAGATGTTTGAGTATGATAAATAATTAGTTTGGCATAGGCTATAGGATATATTTTAGTTGACTAATAGCATCTTGGAAAGATTAGACCTATAAAAGGTATGCGGATGTGAGAGAATGGTGAATGGGTGTCATGTGTGTATGCACAAGTCATGTAAGATGAAGGTAAGTCAAATTAACATTTTTAGGCATCAATTTAAAAAATATATTCTTTATTAATTCCCCAATTTTATTTTAGTATTAAAAAATAATACAAATACTAGAGTAAAATAATAAATAAAAACACTTGAATGTGTACAACACATTTTGTCTTTGGGAGATGACCCAAACATGCAGCTTGCTCCAATCAAACCTATAATGAAAATCTAGCAGCCAATGTCATTGGAATAAAATATTAAAATTCATAAATGTAAACATGAATTTGAATATAAAGTAAAGAGTACACCCGAAAGTGGGTGAACCATATTGCCTTATAACTTGTTGGAGATCATGTTTCCTTATTTAAGTATTTGAAAATTTTGATTCCTTATTGAATCACTTAGATAATTGGGGTGATTATGCCCTAAATTTTTGTAACTAAGGCAAGGCCATGGGTTGGTAAGATAAATGAATCCAACCCTCATTAAATATAGATTAGTGCCAAAGTTGTTCAACATCATTAAACCTCAACCACACTAACTCATGTAACTAATCTTACACTGATCATGTAACTCCAATGTGGAAGCCACATATCGGGCTCACTATGAGTAATTTCATGTCCATTAATCATTTTTTAACATCAACCACATTCCCTCAAAAAACATGAGTCAACTACTACAAACAAGCTTATATATTCAAGTGTGTTCACTTCTAGGTACCATCAAATGTTTACAAATAAATATTTTAATAGTGCATATTTGCATGATCATTGTCCATGCCCCATGAATTGGTTATAAGTGGTAATTTTAATATAGATAACATGGCATGTGCTCATGCCTCTAATATTATATAATTGGTACCATTATATTATAAAATGTTATGCATATGTATGTTATTTGTGCTAAATCTGAGAACTATATCTCATGATGTTGAAAAATGAGTACATATTCCCCCAAATATATCTAAATATGTGAATATATTAAAACATGTAACTTATGTTCTTTTAAAATTGTGTGCACCTATATGGCAAATGCACTTAAGTGTATTTAAATCTAAAATTTTATACTATGTTCCTATAATATTGATTATATATGCATGTCATATGTCTTGAAACATGTATAAAATCTATAAATATTTGTCACAATATTGATGCAGATCATACACCAAGTTATCTCACTCTACATCTTTCCTCATAATGCACTTCTTCAACAACAATGGATTACACTTCTTGTTAAAGGTTCCTAATACATTCCTCATGCAAGAATTGAGGTTCATTTATTGGCCTTATGGTTTCCTTGGTCTTTATTATACTTATATAGGTTTCATTAATTCTCTCTTGTCAATCCACAACTCTTCTAACACTTCCCAAGACTCTACACACTCTTTTACACAATTATATCAACTTGCCAACAGTCTTTGTAGCCCTATTTTTGGGCCTTTTGACCTTGTATAGAGTTGTACCTTCATGAATTTTAAATATGACACTTGAATCACATACCATATATCAATCAATATCTGTCTATGCAATTTTAAGTCTTGACTATTTGATTTGACCAACTTTCAAATGCAATTTATACCTCTATATAGGCTTATTAGGTCTATTAGGGTCTAGTTTGCAAATAGCCCTTAGAATACATACTTAAAATTACTATCAAAAAAAAATGACCTCAAATTATCTTCTAACACCTTACACTTTAGCTTTTCACAAAGTTTCATCCAAAATTAATGGTGGAATCTCTCTGTATTCCCAAAACCCTAGTGTAGGGTTTACTTGTCTCAATCACAACCCTAGAACACATATAATTCGACTATGGATGTTGAAATGAGTTTAAAATACTCAAAATTGGTTTTTAAGGTATTTAATTACCTCATACAATTTTACCACTACTTAGATAGCTCTTTTCAATCCATTGTCTATGGTTTCTACTTTAGAATACACTTAATTGTGCCAAATTTTGACACTCTATATGCCTGTGTTTGGGTTCACAAATTTCAACCATGTTATTTAATTAAAAAAAGGTCCAAATCACATTAAAATTATTAAATTTCTCTTACCCATACATTATAAATCCCAACAACTTGATGTTTTATTCATATCCATTCAAGAATCCAACTGCACAGTCCATTATGACAAGGTGCCACTATAGAAAATGGTTAACTGTATATCAAAATTTATTTAATATTTTGGTACCTTTTAACTTCAAAAAATGTTAAACATATTTATTTATGCTTAATACAATACAATCTTCAAAGTCTTTAATCCCTTACAACAATACATAACCTGCAAATATAGGAATGATTCTCCATACAATGGTCTGTGCATAATAAGATATGAATACCGGTCACTTGAATGCTATTCTTTGCATTACCTTATCTAAAAATACTTACTAAAATAATTCAAAAAACCTTTAAAAATTTATCCAAATCCATGTGACAATCCATTTTAAAAACACAGTCTACAACACAACATATAACCCACTAAAAGAGTTTGTATCTTTACCTCTTAAGAACAAGGTCTTAATTTAACATATTCCTTCAAAGTTTTAGGTTAAACATATTTCTTTATTCTTAAGACAATACAATCTTCAAATTATTTAATCCCTTACAACAATACATAACCTACAAATATAGGAATGATTTTCCATACAGTGGTCTGTGCATAATAAGATCTGAATACCAGTGACTTGAATGTTATTCTTTGCATTACCTTCTCTAAAAATACTTACTAAAATAATTCAAAAAACCTTTAAAATTTTATCTAAATCCATGTGACAATCCATTTTAAAAACACAGTCTACAACACAACATATAACCCACTAACAAAGTTTGTATCTTTACCTCTCAAGAATAAGGTCTTACTTTAAAATTTTCCTTCAAATTTTCCTTTCAAATAAACATGTAATGGACTTCATTAATAATTTAAAACAAATTATAAAACTCATCCTTTCAATAACATTACACGTTTAGTCAGCAACAATAGTAAAGACCTCAAAATAGGGTATGTTTTCCATGTTTTCAACAAGGGTTCAAAACATCACTTCTTTCCCTCCTACAATATTGTTCAATCATTCCCATTCATCTATTTAAATGGAAAAAACTATCTAAATTCTAAAACTTACTCTATTATTCATATCAAGATGCATAACTAAATCTTGTTTTCTTTTTCCACTTAGAGGTCTCCTTTTGTTACATTGCATCATTTCTTGATTTACACTATATGGCATATCTATAACCATGATAGTGGACTCATGACCATTTCAGGAACCTTATATAATGCCTAAACCTATAAACATGTTTTTTTACATCTTTCCCTCTACTCAAATTCATAAGAGTCCTTTAGATTAGGCTTACAAAATTTAAATTTTCCAAAAGAAGGTTTTGGTGGGAAAACCAATGATTCAAAATTTATGCAACATAAGACTATATAGACTCCACAAATGAACTTCCTAAGACCTATAGAACCCATAAGACATTGATTATACCAATATAAGACAAAATTGAACAAATTTTGGGGTCCTTGTAAGATGCCCCTACATCATACTACCAAGGTGGAAAAATCTTTGTCACATGTTCTTGAGTGAGCCACTTGGTATATGTTGCTACTTAAATGCAATGAACATCTTCATAGAAGGTATATACTTCCAATTTCCTCTCATAGAGGTCAACATGATCTTGGGACCCACATTTATGCCTTCTTAACTTCATCTGCATACCTTCACATGAAATAACAATGTTAACCAAAACATATCTGCAACCATCTTCTTCTTATCTCCATCTTCAATCATTGCTACAAGTATGAGCTCTTACTCCTTCATCCATGCTCCTTATGATGCCCACTCTATCTCACATTTTACATCTTCTTGGTTCTTACTTGTCATATGCTTATTTATACTCATACTTTGTTATTGTATATCATCCTCTGAACTACCCTCAATCTCCTAACTATCTAAGGGCTACATATTCATCTTCTATATCTCATATCCTTGATGTATCACTCCTTCATGGTTATCTTATTCATGGGAATACTAAAAATTTCCCATCTCATTATCATCCTCTTCTTGTTTAAGACTCTTTTTCAAAAATTTATACTCATCCACCACCTCTTCTTTGGCTGCCTACTCCTTACCTACATTTTCTTCACAAAATACTTCATTAGACATAAAACTTGGAGCCTTCACCTTGTACATTTCAATCTCTATCTTCTTCACTTTCTTGGTGTCAATCCCAAGCCATTGGTCATCCATATTATCTTCTATATCTATCATTATCCTATTTTTGTCTCTCTCATATGATTAGCTACCATGCTTACCTTGGCTTTCTTCAATATTAAGCACTCTCACTGGTGATATGCTTTCTTCCTTCTCTTGAAAACTACTTGATTCTACCTTGAAACCTTGTTCAAATCTCTCATGTCCATCTTTGTGGACTCAAAATTTTGTATATGCTACATACCAATCATCTCAACATAACTTACCATATTTTCTTCCTTGGTGCTTTTACCAAACCCTAACTCTCCATTGCTTGACTCCAATACTGCCTTGTCATCATCATCATGATTCTCTCATCTATTCTATCTTCTTCACCCTTCAATGGGAGTAGTGTGTGTACTTTCCCACATTTTTAATGGTGTATATTTTTTCTTGACCATCATGTATGGCATGATTAGCAAACTTCCATGGTCTCCCTAGCAATAAGTGACAAACATCTATAGGCAAAATATCACATAACACTTCATCTCTATACCCTCATATATGAAACTCAACCCAGCATTGTTCACTTAATATAATATGATGTCCTTGTTGAACCCATGAAACCTTGTATGGTTTTGGATGTGGCATCCTCTTTACTACCAACTTTTGCACCATCTCCAAAAATACAATATTATTAGTACTACCTCCATCAATGACTAGATTACACACTTTACCTATTATCTTGCATCTACTTCTGAATAGGCTTCTCCTTTGGGATATTTCTTCAAATATCTTCCTCTACTACAATAGTATTCTTCTCATGAGTAGTGAATAATTCCTTTCATGTCTTCTCTCCTCATTCTCATTCTTACTCTATGTTATTACATACTTTTATCCATATTACTTGGACACTCTACTGCCCTATGTCCTCTTTGGCAATTATAACATTGCCCCTAAAATCTGTCTTGGTCCACTCCTCATGGGACCTTCAATATTTCTCATTCTATCATCTACAAATATTCTAGCCTACTTTACATGGTTTTATCCCATGCCTTCTTGAATTTTTGTTGCATGTTCTTGTGGTCTCTCTTGAACCACCTCTCTATTCTCTCTCTCATTCATCATTGCTTACAAAGGTACTAATTGGCCCTGCTACCTATCATTCCCTTCTTCTCTTTTTATTTATTCTCATTTTTCACTCTCCTTGATAACATATTATATGGTATTTATCCTCATAACTAATGGAGCAATCAGTTTTGTCATTATCCTGACCAAATCATCATCCTCTCTGCTAGCTCTCTCTATAGAGCATTGTCCTTGATTACCTATCCTACACTGCACTTCAAAACACATATTGTCAATATTTTCCAATCCTATCAAAATATTTCACTCTCTCTAATACCAAATGATATAGAGCATGCACCAAGTTATCTCACTCTACACCTTTCCTCACAATGCACTTCTTCAACAATAATGGATTATGCTTCTTGTTAAGGGTTCCTAGTACATTCCTCATGCAAGAACTAAGTTCATTTATTGGAATTATTGTTCTTTATTATACTTATATAGGTTTAATTACTCCTCTATTTTCAATCCACAACTCTTCCAACACTTCCCAAGACTCTACACACTCCTTTACATAATTTTGTCAACTTGCCAACAGTCTTTGTAGCCCTATTTTTGGGCCTTTTGACCTTGTACAAAGTCATACCTTATTTAATTTTAAATTTAACACTTTAATCACATACCATATATCAATAAATATTTATTCATGCAATTTTAAGTCCCGACTATTTGTTTTGACCAACTTTCTAGCGCAATTTATACCTCTATTTAGGCTTATTAGGGTCTAGTCTGCAAACAGTCCTCAGAATCCATACTCAAAAGTACCCTCACATAAAAATGACCTCAAAATATCTTGAAACACATTACACTTGAGATTTTCATAAATTTTCATCCAAAATTAATGGTGGAATCTCTCTGATTCCCAAAACCCTAGTTTAGGGTTTATTTGTCTCAGTCACAGCCTAAGAATGCATATAATTTGATTGTGGATGTTTGAATGAGTTTAAAAGAATAAAAATTAGTTTTTAAGGTCTATATTGACCTCATAAAATTTTACCACTCCTTATATATCTCTTTTCAATCCACTATCTATGGTTTCTACTTCAAAATACACTTAACCATGCCAAATTTTGACACTCTATATGCATGTGTCTGGGTTTGCAGATTTCAACCATGTTATTTAATACAAAAAAGGTAAAAATTACATTAAAATGATTAAATTAATCTTACCCATAGATTCCAAATCCCAACATATTGATGCTTTAATCATATCCATTCAAGAATCTAACTACACAGTCTATTATGACAAGGTACCACTACAGAAAATAGGGTATATCAATAGGGTTGATTGTATATAAAAAGTTCTTTAATATTTTGGTACCTTTTAAATTCAAAAAAGGTTAAAAATATTTATTAATTATTAATAGAATTCAATCTTCAAAGTCTTTAATATGTTACAATAATACATAACCTGTAAATATAGGAATGATTCTCCATACAGTGGTTTGTGCATAACAAGATCTAAATACCAGTCACTTGAATGTTATTATTTGCATTACCTAATATAAAAATAATTCATAAAATACTTTAATAAACCTTTAAATATTTATCCAAATCCATATGACAATCTATTTTAAAAACACAATCTACAACACAACATATAATCCATTAACAGAGTCTGTATCTTTACCTCTCAAGAACAGGGTCTTAGTTTAACATATTACTTAAAATTATCCTTTAAAATAAACATGTAATGGCCTTCATTCATACTTGAAAACAAATTATAAAAATCATCCTTTCAACAACATTACACATGCAGTCAGCAACAATAGTAAAGACCTCAAAATAGGGTATGTTATCCATCCTTTCAACAACATTACACATGCAGTCAACAACAATAGTAAAGACCTCAAAATAGGGTATGTTTTCCATCCTTTCAATAGGGGTTCAAAACATCAATTATTTCCCTCCTAAAATATTTTTCAATCATTTCCATTCTTATATTAAAATTGAATACTTTATCTAACATCTAAAATTGACTATATTATTCCTATCAAGATGCATAACTGAATCTTGTTTTCTTTTTCCACGTAAAGGTCTCCTTTTGTTACATTGCATCATTTCTTGATTTACACTATATGGCATATCTATAACCATGATATTGGATTCATGACCATTTTAGGAACCTTCTATAATTCATGAACCTATAGACATGTTTTTTACATCTTTCCTTCTACTAAAATGCATAAGAGTCCTTTAGACTAGGCTTACAAAATTCAGATTTTCCAAAAGAAGGTTTTGGTGGGAAAACCAATTATTAAAATTTTATGCAACATAAGACTATCTAGACTCCACAAATGAACTTATTAAGACCTCTATAACCTATAAGACACTGATTAGACCAATCTAAGACAAAATTGAACAACTTTTGGGGTCCTTATAGGAAGCCCCTACATCAAATATGATATCTAAACCACTGTAAAATATATAAATATTTTAAACTATCCCAAAATATGAATTTTATACTCATGAAGGCTTAATTTTCTATGACATGATCACTAATATGCCCCCCTTTTGAGGTGAGGTATATATCCTACAAGTTACTCATCTATAAATAAATATTAAATTTTATAATGTTATGTATATAAAGATATAATCATGTATTATCATATTAACATGTGGATAATATGTCATCATAGTAATGTATATATCATCAAGGCATGTATGAAACATATGTAATACAATACATACAACTTTCATGTCAAGATATTTATATAAATTAGGCACACAGTAATAAAAATCATTGGTAGAAGTACTAAATAATACTATGAAGTAAAGGTGCATGATATGTACCATGGCATCAAATAAAAATTGGGAAGTGTATGATATGAATCACGACACCTAAAAACTCAGCAAGAAATCCTAGATTAATCCACTCATAAGCACATAATGCCATGGTCATGACACACATAATATCACTCAATGTCACACATAAGGCCAAGTGTTGCATACAAGGGACATGAAGATGTCATAAAAAATAAGGCCAATGGCCACAAATAGGGACACAAAGATGTCACCATAAATAAGGCCAAGGGTCGCATACAAGGGACATAAATATGTTTCAACAAATAGAGCCAATGGCCATGAATAAGGGGCATGAATATGTTACAAACAAGGGATAAATAAATGCCACACACATAATGCCAAGGGTTCACACATAATAGACATGAAATGAATAGCTTGCTATGAAAAAGAAACAACATTAATGAAGCATAGAACAAGTCACACTAGTCTAAAATATCAATGTCATGGCATAGTAAAGCAACATACACATGTAGTGTTGTATAAAGTATGAGTAATAACAAGTCATGTGTAAAAAATCAATATATATCAACATTGTAAATGAAAATTTCATAGAAAGATAAAGACTGTATCAATGTACCATGCAAAATAAGATGTCCCCAGCATCAGCTTTAGCCCTAGGTATAGGAATGTCTAGCATCTGTGTATCTATGTATAATGTGCATTTGTATGTCTTCAATTACACTCATATAATATGAAATGCATGTATGATAGAGTATATTTAATCTACAAAACATGTGATAAATAACATATATGAAAATGTAACAAGCAATCATGTCATTCTTAGGTTGTGCTTTTTGAATTTTTAGAATATTTAAATGTTTTTATTATTTTGAATTATTTGATATTTTATGTTTTTGAATTATATTTGAAAAAAAATTATGGTATTTAAGGATCCAATTAATTTTATGTGCCCCTATAAGGTCATAGATCGATCAATATAAACTTCCTTCATTGGGAAACTATATTGGCCTTATTTGTATCATGGTTGTTTGGTGATTGATTTATTGCAATCATGCCTTAATGTTGAATTTTTTTTCTTAATGCCTAAAAATTATCTATATGATGTCCATGAAATATGTGATAATCAAAATAATATTTATATTTCTTTACAATATGGGCTAGAGGCAAAGTGATTAACTTGTTTCAAAGTATATCTCTTAGAATTTCACTTAGATTCATATTAACCTTGTGCAAACTAGTTGAACATTGATTGTAGATGTATTCCATTTTTTAATCCATACTTGAGATGGAATATTTTTAGGCATAAAGATATTTATTAGAGAGTAAAAGGTGAAATTGACACTAGCATGCTCAAGGTTGTGAACATGTGCAATATTATCCTTAAGTGATGCAATCTTTAGACATAAATCCTACATTTTAGTTTGATGTTGTTGTGAGATAACAATGCAACAACCATTTGTATTTTGATTATGTTTATTTTCTTGAAGTATTGTTTTTATTTTTATCTATGTAGATTGTGGTTGAGTAAGAACCTTTAAATTATCATTTCTCTTTGTACATGAATTATCCCAATACTTTTTGAGCCTAATAAGTGTAAGCATATTATGAGATAAGTATTCACCTAGATCAACAGGATTGAAATTTAGCTTACACAAATGATCATTTATATTCTAGTGCATATAACTATTATCATCATCACTTTCATACCAATATGTGCCTATACAAATATAATCTTTTGATTTAACCAAAAGAAGGATATCTATAATTATCTCTTTTTGTTCTAAAATAACTTGTGGTGCTTTCTTTACATTTTCATTAATTTTCATAACTTTTTCTTTATCATTTAATTTACTTAATTATCCAACCTCATACATATGGAGTTGATCTAGTGGGATACATTGTGATGAATGCATGATAGGATATTTCCTAAAATTTAATTGTAATTAACTCCCATTATTGGATTGTGTTATGTTACAATATTTAAAGGGATCATTGATGACCGGACATGTATCCACATATCCATCTACATAAATTTCACACATCTATGTAGTGTAGGTGGTATTGTTTCCATAACATGAATCCAAGGTCAATCCAAGATAAAATTTCAAGGTATATTATTAGGCATGACCTAAATAGAGTAGGCTTTTTAGGTCCTACTATCACATCCAATGATATTGAATGAAGTATCTGACATGGGATGAAAATAAATATTTTTACACTTTGATCTAATTTTTTAATACTAATCCTATACACACCCAATTATTTTAAGATAATTATGTTTCAAATATCCATTCCTTATCCATTATCTATTAGTTCACATTTGACTACTTTAATTTGGATTTCAACTTGAGTGATAAGTGGTAGATTTTGCTTTATTATTTGTTTGGTGGGCCAATCTTCCTTTTCAAAGGAAATCACTTCATCATTATCTTTTCATGTATTCAAATTTGAGGCAAAGTATGTAAGTTTTGTATTATTTAGGATATTTGTCTCACATAATGCATCATATAGGACATCTTTGTAAATAGTTGATATCTTGAGTAATTCGAGGATGGAAATCCTAGCATGGATATTTTTTAGTTCATCAATGATATCATATCCTTTGGTTTGAATGGATGGCTTCATAGGAGGTAAAGGGGTATTAGGAAGAACATGTTGACTTCCTCCATTATGACACACATTATTGGGTATCTCAGCTCTTATATTAGCGATAACATGGACCACATAACCCAAAACAAACCTTGGGAGAATAATGAGGGTAGGTGGGTAGTTGAGGCAATTTGGAGGTTGGGGGGAACAAATATGTATGCTCTTTGGTTCTTAATGGTGATAAGAAGCAACTTGGATTGGATATTACAATAATATTAATTAATAAAGGTTTTGGATTTTTAATTAGTTATTTTGGCCTTATTGGTGTACAAAGATTAGATCCATGGCTTGACATGTTTGTTACGTATTTTGCATTTGAAATGAAAACAACATGTAATAATTATAACCATAATTCAAATAAATAAATAAATAAATATAAACTAACCATATCTTGAGTAATTAAATATAAACTATGTAAATCCATTATAACCATGTATAATTTATGTATAAAGTTAAATAAGAGATTAAAAGTTAGTTTTATGTACAAAAATCTAAAACCCTAGAACAGAGGAATAAACCCTAAGGGAAACCTAGTGTTTGGCTATGTTTGATAAAATATTTAGGTTCATCAATATATTATAACCTATTTTGGATTAATTCTAACCTTTAATAAGATATAAACTATGTCTATTATTTATATTGTATAATGTGTACAATTAAGAACCAATCTGAATGTAAAGGACTAAAGCTAGTTTTATAATTGCACTTGCTAAATATATAATGTACAGTATAAGAAAAAGATACTTAGTAATTAAATACTATGTGAAGGACTAAGACTACAATTAGGTGGAAATAAGGATGGAAAATTGGATTTTAGGTCATTTTCATTAAGATTTGGATCTTTGTGTGTTCCTATACATTATCATCATCCTCAGGTTAATACCATCAAATGTTATGTTCCTAATATGATGGTTTTATCTCTATAGATTTTACCTATTTATTTTGATATAAGTAAGTGTGTATGTTTAACTTTAAGCTTTATATGTTATCTTAATGACTGATTATATGCATATCTCACATAAATTTGCCTCCACTTGAAACCCTAGGTCCACTTGTAATGATAAAATTAGGCCTACAAAAGGGGTAAAAATGTGGGTTGAACTAAACCCAACCACCCCTTATTGAATAGTTGAGCACTACCTACATATCCTATACTTACAAGAGGTAATTTAAACTACATGTAGTTCTCCCCATCAATTGAATTTATGAAATAGTCCTCATTCAATGAATGCAACTTTTAATCTATCTCTTGATATTTGGCAATTGAAAAAATTGGCTTGGATCTTAAGTGGTTCAGACATTGATAAGACATGATCCTTATGATTTATTGGTAAATTTTAAATAATAGTATATTAAATATCAATTTTATTTCAAGTGCTTGAATATGATTGAGAGATTAATAATAAGCTTACACCTATTTTGTATATATATGAGACTCTTTGGGTAATTTGTCATGCCATTGACATGCTAGATAGATTGGCCAACCCATAGCATGATTTAAATTCTTTAATGTGATCATTGCTTAGCATAGGTTGAAATAGTCAAACTTAGAGGTTACTATTATATAGTATATTGTAAACCTAACATTACAATCTAAGAGATAATAACACTGATGTGATGATCTAAAGATGTCTGAGTAAGATAAATAATTGGTTTGGCACACACTATGATATTTCTTGTAGGTGACTAATAACAACTTGGGAAGGTTAGACATATAGAATGCATTAGGATGTGAGATAATAGTGAATGAGAGTCATGAATGTAAACACAAGTCATGCAAGGTGAAGGTAAGTCAAAACTAACATTGTTAGGTATCAATTACCATATTTAGTGTCTATAATTAAGGTAGAATTATACAAAATGGGAGGGATGAGGTAATGCATAGGTATGGTTTAAAATATAAACACATGTAAGTATTTCATGAATGAAATGAAGGAATAGTTGGTGGGAATTACATAGGAGAGGTGTCTGCATAAAATGTCTTGCTGGCTAGGCATTGGTGGCTATCTTTATACAAGGATATGAAAGAATACATGAAAAATGTGATATTTTCTAGAGGGTTAGAGAACCCAATAGACTGGACAAGATGTCACTGATCTTGATCATTGTAAAATATCCATTTGATAAATGGTTAGTCGATTTTATGGGTCCATATAATTATGGCATGTGACATAATGGTGCATATTACACAATAACAACACTGATTATTTAATCAGATAGCTTAAAGTTGTGTCTATGAAAGATTGTAATACAATTATCATAACCAAATTATTATGGGAGAATATTATAATAAGATATGGGTGTCCACAAGTGATAAAGTGAGCCATTTTTATGTAGATATGGTGAAAGTCTTGTGAGAAGGCTTTATGGTTGAAATTCACAAGGAAACACCATATCATCCAAATAAAATGGTATGGTGGAGGCATAAGTTAACAAGATTTTATGAAAAATGCTCACAAAGATATGTGATGTGGGGTGTAAAGACTTAGATGAAAAATAAAGTTATGTTGTGGGATTATATGATAACATATAAATGGCTTAATAAATATACTCCATTTTAGTAGGTTTATGGTAGAGAAGTAGTTCTACCAATTTGTTTTTTTATACCATCATTTAAGATTACACATGCAAGAGCATTATAATAACATGCATCAATCAAGATGAGATTGTTAGATGTTTTCACTTTTAGTTTCACCCTTTGAGGAGGTGTTTAAGGTATCCTCAATTGACATAATGGGAACTCTCTAAGGTTGTGGGTGGCCTAAGACTAGAGAGGACCTCCAGAGAGGGTTGATTCCCTTGATGCTACAATAATTTTTGGCACACCCAAAAGGACAAAAATTCAATAATATTGATCAATATTGGTGTTGGTCTTGACATACTTTTATCTTTCATATCTTTTATATTCAACATCTAGTGAATCCAACAACTTTTCAACCATTCTAGTTGCAAGACTAGTGTATAGTTTTCATGCCAAAGGTAACTACAAGATCTTATAATAAAGGTAATCCTTTTGAGTTTTTATAACTACCTTATCATTAAATGAAAAAATTGATATTTTATACTACACACCCTTATCCAAAAAGGTCTTTTATTGTTGCTACAAATTTATCTATAGAAAATTTATATATATCCCCATTCTTCAAGATGGCAATGCCTAGAAATCTAGCTTTTGTCCCTTTCAATGGTGGTAGCCCTCTACTCCTAGCTCAATATGATGATATATGTATTTTTACCCTCAAAATTATCCCAAAATTCACTAGATAATATTCTACTACTCCCAATGAACACATAAGAGGTATTGCCAACATTTTGTTTTGTGCATCATGTGATATAAGAAAATGTAGAAATCAAATTGTTAGCCACTTCATTCAAAGGGAAGGCTCTTCAATGGTAAATAGGTTTGAGGCCTAATTATATTACCACTTTTTATGAGTTAGGAGAAAAACTATGCAAGCATTTTGAAGATAAAAGTGATCTTTTATCATTGGTACAATAATTGACTCTTATAAAGAGAGCTCCTCAAGAATTTATGGTTTATTTCAACTACAGGTTCTAAAAGACTTGGGATAGGGTCCAAAACATTTTCAAACCTACTATAAATTATGTTTTTTTATACTATTTTAGGGCCTTGAAGAGTGACATAGTAGTAATGATTAAATAAATGGGAGGAAATGCATTCCCTGATGCATATGAAGTAGAAATAAGGGCTAAAATTTATCTTATACAAGCTAGTAAGATAGTTCCAAGGTCTCATATACCTTTTTTTCTATAATTTTATCCTTATAATTCTTATAATACCCTTGAATTTCCAACATTGGCTCATATTATTTCACCTAAAATTCAAGAAAAGGTTGCCTCTAATCTTCTTAATGACTTGCATGAAGTTAAAACACTTATACAAAGTTTTGGTAATGAAATTATGAACATCAAGAGGAAAAAAGCTCAGAATTACAGACCTTAACAACCATATAATCAGTTCAATCAAGCCAATAAACCTCCTTTCCAAGGTAACTATCAAGGTTAAGGATAGTCACCATTGTTAGGCCTTACAACAACTACAATCCAAATGTTACTAGTTCTTCAAATGCTATTGTTCAAGCTCAAAACAACCTAGTTCAAGATTAGTCATGGTGTCCTCATTATGATCAGACCCAAAATAAAATTTTGTAATATAATGGTGTTTCAAATCAATATCTAATGATGTAAATTTCTCAAACTTCTCAAAATGTTCAAGTTTCTAAAGTTATCCAAACTTCTCAAACTCCACAAGTTAATATTCCACCACATGGAGAGACTAATCAAGGGTAAGTAAAACATGATTCCACCATTTTTAATTTTCAATAAGGAGACTATTGTGTTGTGAATCAGTTTGGAGGTATGAGTAGCTTTGGCACTCATGTGGTAGCCAATACAAGAGCTAAGAAAAGAGAAATAAAAGGTAATCAAGAAGCAATTAAAATACCTATTCTACCTTCTCAAGTGTCTCAAGGAGTTAATAGGTCTAATGTAGACCCTAAAGTGAAAAAAGTGAAAAAAATCAGATTGTAAAAGATATTCCCTTACCTTAGTCATCATAAGCTTGAGATAGTGTGATTGATCCTAAAGGATAACCAAAGGTTAGTTATTCTATCAACATTATTGATCAAATGAAGAAGGCACATGTGAACATTCCAATGTGGGAGACATTATCCATTCTTGGATAAAAGGATATTCTTCAAGAGGAGTTATCTAATCTCAACCTTTCAGTTGGATCAACAATGAAAGAAATATTAGTCAAGAATGATAATATACCTCATTTTTATCTCTCGTCATAGGTGAGTCTTTGGTTAAAAATTACATGATTGATAGTGGTGATAATACCTTTATAATTCCTAAACAAGTGGCTAATAACCTAGGTCTAAAGTATAATCCAATCACCAAAGGAGTGTTATAGTTGGATGGGATAGTCACCAAGATTGTAGGTATCATCAAAGGTCTAAATCTGACTTTGCACTCTTGCCCCACTTTTTTTGTCTCTCAAAATGTTGTTTTGATATACCTACCACCCTAATTTGACCTATATCTATTTAGGGAGTTCATGACTAAGATTGGGGGGTATCTATTATTTGATTGGTCTTACCTAGTGTTTATAGCAAGGTATGGTACTAAAGTCAAGGTATAATTTTAACCAATTACTAATAACCAAATAAATTATTTTATGCCTAAGTCTCTAACATTAATTGTACTATTATTGATGAAGGCTATTTCCATATTGACCAAGAACCAATTGTTTATCTTGAATGCATACCTGATAGTTTTATTGATGAGTGGGTAGTTGAACATCATGAACATGATGCATATAAGTTCATGGAAGAAGAAAACCTAGGAGTGTATTGATTACATGAGGATGTTTCTTTAATTCCTTAATTGGTCAAACCAAATAAACCTATGGATGGTTATGGTAGCTATTTTTTGATGGATCAAGGAGTAAAATGGGTGTAGGAGGTGGTGCCATGTTGGTTTCTCCCTCTAAATAAATTTACTATACCACTTTTAGATTTCAATTCAGTTATATTTTTAATGTAGTAGAGTATGAGGCACTTATGCATGGCCTTGAATGGACTAGGAAAAGTGAAATGAAGTTTCTACAAGTGTTTGGTGATAGCTATTTGATTTTTCATCAAGTAAAAGGTCAAAATGTGACTAAGAACTCATTTCTAAAGTCATAGAAACATAAGGTGTGGTATCTCATGAAATATCTTGAAACCTTCCACATATAATTTATTCTAAGGGAGGAAAATAAGCATGTTGATAGGTTGGTTTTAGTTAGAGCTCAATTTGATATCCTAAATGATGTTAAGAACTCAAGATGCCAACCATATGTCAAGGTAGTAGTAATACCTTATATCCTTGATAATGATTCTAATTGGAAAGTCTTTCATAGTGAAAAATAAATAGCATACTTTCTTCAATAAGAGGTTCAATTATCTTCAAGAAGTTAGTCCAAATTGTAGCAGCAATATGGTGATCAAATTATGCAATTAAGGAAAAACAAGCTTCCTAAAGGCTTAGTGACACTTGAGATTATATTAAATGATGATGATCAAATTTATAAATAAAAGTTAAGCATATTGTAGACACCAATATCGTGTCAACCCCCCCTTGGTTCCTTTCTCAATGTTAGCACTCCTAACCCACACTTGAACCCCTTTCACCTTGGACACCTCACCTAGACACCTCACCCTAAGACCATTTCTTACCCTATGAGTCACCCTGAGACTAGGTCATCTAAATCCTAACTACCCATGACTTATTCTCACTCCATCCTAACCTCCTAACTAACTCTCATTCCTCATAAGCCCGTGCTTTGACTGTTCTCCAACAGAAAATGCACTTGGCAGATGGAGAAACAGGCAGAGAGCTAAAAATATCCCTTTTACCCATTCTTTCTCCACCGACATCGGTCATCCCTCAGCTGATGCCGACGAGACTGTCGACATTGGTTACATAAGCCGAGCTCTAATATTGAGCTAGACCCCCGCCTCTTTATAGATTAACATGCACACTCTGAGACCAAGCATCAGAATTTGACTATCGCTCTCCTAGCTATTGAAGCTCTGCACAAGTCACTCCAGACACTGGATTGAAACATTGTACGAGAATCTCAACATCAGCCATAACAAGAATAAGCATTTTGACACCTCTGGTTCTTCACCGAATAGAGCTAAGTATTCTAAGCTCCATTTCAAAGTTTTAGAATACATTGTGAATTAGTTTCAATTTGATATTTCTAAACACTATTGAGAGGCTTGATTTCTTCTACAGAGGGGCTGAAAAGCCTTCCTTTATCCTTGCCCTCTTTTCACACTTATCCTTTACCTTTGCCCTTCTTCAGACCTTATCCACTTTCCCACAACCCTACACAAACCTTTAAACCTCTAGACTCCTCTGTCAACCACAAAAATACCCTGAAACCCATCCAAGGCCCACTGCCCCTACCGACATCAGCAATAAAATTGACGTTGGCATCATTGACCCAACTGACCTCGACAGGAATATCGACGTTGGTGACTATGATAGACTGACTGTAGAGAACAGGTACGCGTTATCTATTTTTCTCTTTCTTAGTCTTTCATCATTTCCTTTTATACAAAACTCTTTTCTTTAAATAAGTGGACTGTCATCCCTCAAGGAGCTTTACGCTTCCAAGATCAAGCACATAGCTTGGCAGTCCACCATATCCTTTTCTAACATTCTCCTTGTTTGAGTTATCTTTATTATTGTAAGTGTTTCCTCCACAGCCAAAGAGGAGCTCCCACAATGCTTGGATACGGTGCGCACTTAATCCAGGTAACGTTAAACCCTCGACCTTTAACCTTTGTTTCTTCTTTCTTCTTAATGTAAATAGAAAAAAACTTAGAGAAACATTCTGGCACGCCTGGTGGGACCCCTGGAGTTTTCCTTAGGTTCATTCTTCTTCTTTTAAAAAATCAAACTTTCATATAGATGCATTAGGAAAATATTCTCTTCTTGCATCCATTCTTCTATCTTTTTCTTTTTGTTACTTTTTACATGCATCATAGAGTAGTGAAAAACTCATACTCTTTACCTCTTCTCCAATTGTTTGCATTTGAATAACATATTTCAATTTGGGTTAAAAACTACTGCATTTCATTCTTGCTTGGATGCATACTTAGGCCACTTAGTAATTAAAAGCATTATGAATAAATCGTAGTGCACAAATGTTACACAACCAAACCACAATCACATCAAATTAAACACTTAAACTTACTTGAGACAAGGCTCGTCTAGGATTTCATCACCTAGCGAATACCTTACCCCACCCGGTGATCCTACTTGGACTTCACTACCAAGAAGAGGACCCACTCTGTTCTCTGGCAGAGTATAAACTATAGGCAAGGTATATTTTGGCTAAGCAACCTAGCTCGGCTCTGGGTTCGTGAAGTGAAGGGAGCAAGCCCCAGCACCAGGCCACGTACTGAACCTAACACAGATATTTTTGAGCACCAAAACATGACCTGAAACCAGCCATAGACTTCCTTTCTAGGACCTATTCTACAAGCCCAACTCCCAACACATTCTATTAAGGCATAAGCCACCACGACTTTAAAACTCATTCCTAGGAATCTAACGTTTTAGAAGTTACTTGCCCATTCATCTATTCTGCTTATTTTTATCTGATTGTTTGACCTGGTAAGGTCACATCATTTTGAAGTCTAAAAACAACTCAAAATATCTTCTTCTTCCAAAACCTATAATTTTTTTGTGTTTCTGGAATTACACAAAAATTGACATCAATTTTTCCACTGGCATCAGCAACTATTCTTCACTAACATCAGTTAACTGACCGACATCGAAAACATTTCCTAACTGATATCAGTTAAACAACTGACATCGGTCACTGTCAATAAATTTTCTTTCCAAACAGCAAGCTTAAAACCCGACTTTCTTGTTGTTAAACACAAATTCTAGTTTTCTAAAATTGAAACACATAGTTTTTAGAACCTGAACCCATTTCACCTTGGATGGTTTTGACACGCAGTCAAGCCAAATCTCTTGTTGACCACGCAAGTCAACAGCCACTCCCACCTTCACCCTTCATACCAAGTCATCTAATGGAGTATACTTCAAACACTGAGCATACACCTATTCAACCTACCCTTGATAAACCTCCTATTATTCCTGAAGGGGATCAAGAATTTGAGATATTCTTTGACCACAATGTCAAGGCTCTCCAACATTATCTCGCTAGAATCCAAACACGAGATCCTTTGGGTAACCCTGTTTATGGGATGCTAACTTCTTTGGTTGAAGCGGTAATGATATCAACAACATCCGCTACCCAACCTATGGTCACTTAGGCTATTGCCTCGACAAATAACCCAACCATGGCCAATGTTCAATATTTGGCCTTCCCTTCTATTTCTTGACCTACCTCCATTGGGGTTTTCGTACACCCTCAACCATAAACAATTCAACCAAGTTTGACACCTTTCTAGAACTTGATTGTCTCTATCCCACCCACTCTTGCACCCATAAACACGAGAGTGACTACTTACCCTTTTACTAGTGTCACCACCATTCAACCACCCTTGGCAGCATCTAGTCAAGTTGTGCCCTCCAACTTCATGGTATAAGCCCCCTTGGCCTCGACATTGGCCCCTATGATGAACTACCAATATGTTGTGCCTACACAAATGCAACCAAGTACGTCATACACCCCTCCCAATGCCTTCCAAGTACCCTATAACTTAGGGGGTACCCCTCATGCCAATCCATCTGTCGATCTAATTAAGATGCTAATGGATAAGATGTCCAACCTTGAGACATCTATTTCAGGTTCAAGCAGTGTTCTTTCATATGAACAAATTTGCAACGAACCCATTCACCCTTCAGTTCCCATTCAACCATACCTTAGCTAGTGGTAACTCCCAAAATTTACTCGCTTTCAGAGTAAAGAGGACCCACAACAACATCTGTGAGCATTTAGACACACTTGCTACCTCATAGCACACGATGATGAATTATTACTTCACACATTCCTTATGTCACTTTTTGGCACCACCCTTGACTGGTATAGCTCCATTACCAGTCATTCTCTCTTTTCCTTCACTCAACTTGCCCAGCTATTTCTTGATCATTTCTCAATTAACATCACCAAGAAGGTCTCCATCACATACCTTTATTCCATTAAAAAATTTGAGGATGAGTCAATAGCTGACTTCATTGCCTGTTGGAGAGGTTTGATTAACCAACTCTCCTTCTCACTACATCAACCTGAGCTCATTGAGCTCTTTTTAAGAGCATGTGCCGAGCACATCTCATCCACTTTGCGGGCTCAAACTTTCTACACATTCAATGAAGCTTTCACTATGGCCTAAAATCTTGAACTCCACGCAGTCGAGGAAGACAAGGTCAAATTGTGTAACAAAAATTCCAATGCAAAATCTAGTGACCCTTCTTCTTCCAAACCTTCTTCCAACTCCAAGTCCAAGGGATCAGCAAATGCTATGGTCCTTAGGTCATCATCTTCTACCATAACCAACCAATCTAAACCTTCCACTTCACAAAACATCACAAGACAATTCCAACAACAGTATGTACAACGTCAATACACTCCAATAAGAGAATCATATGCTTCTGTATTAGATAAACTAGTAAAGCAGGGAGTCCTTAACATCCCTCAAATTTGACTTGTCCAATTTGATCCCTCACGAGCCATCCCTGCATGGTATAGGGAAAATGACTTTTGTAACTATCACCGTCTCAAAGGTCATGACACGAATAATTGTAAAACCTTCAAAAATGTTGTTCAAGACATGTTAGACAAAGGGGACCTTATTTTGGATAACCCTAATGTGCCAGCCAACCAAAACATGGATATCTTTAGGCAACCATTTCCTAATCATCCCCCAAGTCAAAAAAATGTTCAGACCATGGCCGATGACCCTCAAGAACACAACATACGCATGGTCAACACAGTCTTTCCTTTCATTCCTATCCAACCTCTCCCATAATCTGAAGAGGTTGGTCAACCCATCTCTCCACCATGGGTAGAAGAGCCTATTTTACCCATACCACCCCCACACAATGAAGAGCTCCCTTTGCCTCACCCTCTTCCTCGCGTGGATGAACCTGTTTCACCTGCATCACCCCTATGACATCAAACACCTCCTATACCCATTCTTCTACCTCGTGAGGATCTCATATTACCTGTTCCTCTTACCCCCACCTTCCCTCTTCTTCTACCATTAGAAGAAGTTACTATTCATGCCTCACGCCCTCATGTAGAAGGGGCCATAATCCCTCTACTTCACCCTTTAGAGGAGCCTTCCTCTCCTATTTGTCCTCCACTGATGGAAGATAGTCCTCCATCCACCCCCTTTCACACTTAGGAGAGTCTACTTTGACCTCTCCCATATTGAAGGATGCTTTGATGGTACCAACACCAGTAGCCCTGCTCTCATCCTTCTTATTACAAATGGAGGAGCATAATTTCCACTCTCCCAGACCACATGTGGAAGGCATGATCATCCTTTGCGCTCTATCCTCTCGAAGAGCCAAATTCTCTAATCCCTTCTCCACCGAGAGAAGAAATTGCCACCTCACCTACTTCAACCGAGGAAGATCCAGTGATGGTTTTCTCTTGCCTTTGGCCTGAGATCACTATGTCTAACATGTTTCCACTCTCACAACCACCTAAATCCTCTAAAAGACTGACTATAAGACCTCACATGATGTCATCTAAACCCTTATCTTGATTGGTAGAAAACTTAGGATTTCTCCATTCTAGAAACCTAGAACATGAAGCACTATGGGAGCGAATTAAGGCTCCTTACCTTACACATCCTACTTCACCTTATACTGCTAACCCTTTCATGACAAATTACCTCAAAGTCTCTGACAAGGACCGGGCTTCCACTTCTAAATCATCAAAATCTCAGCCTTCCATGTCTAAATCCAAACCCTCACAGGCATCCACCATGCTGAAATAGATTAAATCTCTCGGTGTTCACCCTGTATCAAACCTCACACACCCACAACTAAAGTTAGATTTGAACCTCACCCTGCATAATAGTGGTCCTCGCACCATGCTAAATAAGGGTGCTAAACCACGTTGAAGAACTCTTCCCCCACCTTCACCATTGCCCTCTATCTTGGGTCCACATCCTTCTACTTTAATAGGAGTGCTCCCCATTCCAACACCTCCCAAAAACAAACTACCTCCATTACTCCCTCTACCTGTCAAAAACATACTTCCACCAAAAATATCGACACCTCTCACCAAGAAAGTGCCATCTACGCATGTGGCCACACCACCAACTAAAAAAGTGGTGCAAAAAACTCCCCCTACAACTCCTAAATAGAAGTTGTCAACCCTTATTACAACAACAAGCACAAATCCATTAGTGTGTTCCTATGCTTCAATGTTATGTCAATTATTGCAGTCTTCTAGCATCGTTCTCCCACCCATTAAGCCATACCCACCTCTCAGATCAAAACCATCTTGGTTTGATGACACATAAATTTGTTGGTATCATCGCACACTTAGGCATGATACTGAGAATTATTGTGCCCTTAAGGTTGTCATTCGCCAACACTTAAAAAAGGACACCCTTCTCATTGAGGATTCTCTTAACCACCCATCTAACAAACTATCAACACCATCCCATGCCTCCCAAACCTCTTCACTTGAATCAGGATCCCAACATGAGATTATGGTCCCTCTACCACCTTCTCCCCCTTTATTCAAAATCAATACTATTAATGTGGCCACCAGGTCCCAAACCCTAAAGGATAAAGGAAAAGAGCCAGTTTTTACCCCTTAGACATCTCCATTTGCCAAGCCCTCTTCACCACCAAAGCCCAAGATTTCTATCTTGGGCACATCTCAACCAACATCTTCAGGGGTGATTCCTCCTGACCTCTCTAGTCCACATGATGTTTGGTATAAACAACTTGTTGACTACTTGACTTATTTTATCATTCCTCCTGATCTCTCTAACAATAAACGGTGGGATTTTATCAAGAGTACTACTCAATACACCATGTTAGGGGGTCTTCTCTACAAATGAGGCTTCAACGGCTTCCTTCTCTGATGCCTAACCACCACTGAGACATCTCATGCCATCAAGCAAGTCCATGATAGGATTTATGGGGGACATTTCAGTGGCAACTCGATTGCAAAGCGCATCCTCCGCTTGGGCTATTATTGGTCCACTCTTAACCAAGACTGTAATGACTATGTTCGACATTGTATCAAATGCCAGCAACATGCTAACCTACTTCACATCCAACATCGTGTCAAGCATGCCTACAACAAAAATCTAAAAGAGTGAGATTTTAAAATTGGAGATCTCATCCTTAAAGAAAACCAACACGTGACCAATATGGAAAGAAGAAAATGAGGCAAGTTTGCTCCTAATTGGCTCAAACCTTACATAATAATGCACAAGTATGGATCAAGGACTTATCATCTGTCTTCTCTCGAAGGCCAGCCAAAACCTGAGCCCCTTAATGCCTTACATCTGTGACCATTCTACTGTTAATCAAGTAATCCTTCACTTGATGTTTAACTTGAGCTCGTCCCTTGAGCAACCCCCATCATCCTCATTCCTATTCCTTTCAACCTTTTTCCCCTATAACAATTAGTTAGCCCTTTTCGCATTAATGCTTTGTCCTAATAAAATGGAAACCCTTAAAACTCTATAGTCTAGTCCATGACTAAAAGTTTAGTCAACAAAAAGAAAACATAAAACTGGGATGCTTAGCAAAACATTAAAAGGTCATAAATTATAAATGTAGACTACTCCCTTGAAGGACAGCTATTCAAAGATATCAAAACATACAAAGCAAAACATAGACCACTCCTTCGAAGGATGGCTATGCCCAAATTTTTCTACCATAACAGCACCCTCTCGAAAGTTGCCCACATCGATCAGCTTCACATGACCACAAAATAAAACAACATCCTAAAGTAGAGTTCCTACATTGATCAATCTACCAACCAAAAAAAAAAACTATTAAGTCATGGACTAGCCTATAGTCATTCTCAGGGTCACCTATAAAAGGGGCAAAGTTATCCCTGCTAAAAAGGGTTACGCTATCCTCACATATCACATAATCACACCTATTACCCCAATATTCTCAAGGGATTTTGAGCTCACTTAACGTTAAGTGATTAGGGTACTTCTCTAACACAAACCAATGGTCAAATGACATAATGCATGAATGGGTCTTTTGTTTGCAACAACCCTATCTATGCTATCATTATGGTCCTTGTCAATGAAAGAGCAACATGTCTTTCCCTTCTTACACACCTTCGTCACATGTCAATAACATGACAACCAAAACCTTTCCTAACCACAGACATAACATCATGATTTATTTAATACAAATACCAATTTGTGTTATATAAATTATCATAGCCCATTCACACTAGTTTCTATGAAAAACAATACACATGGAAACTATCAACCAAACACAATTTATGTCAAGCATATACCATCACCACTATGGAAACCTACTGAAGCATAAATAATCTCATTTCATTTTTAGCATACACCATCACCAATATAGAAAATTGCTAAGGATGAAAAACCACATAACCTATGTTGCAGCATACACCATCACATAATATGGAAAAGGCTGTAACATCATCATACACTCATCATTTCAAGCATGTACCACCAAACATATGGGAAATGCTAAAAACACTAACATAACCAAACCAACCAATAACCTCTTTGACTCTTTTTCCCTTTATGGGAGAACTACATTGGCCTGAGGCCCTTAAAATAGGGGCTATGTAGGCAACACTCAATTGACATGGGGTCTTCTGAGGTTAGCTCGGCCATTCATTCATTCATCTACCTAATGGACCAACTATCTAAACCAGCCCAAAATCATGTCCAAACAACCAGCCTTGACACTATGGAAGTCACCTTGGACTTCTCATGGGGCACATTGGAGATCACATATATCTCCTAACCACAACAAACAACCCTTAAGATCACTTTTATCTCAACCCGACTCGACAAAAGACCTCAGAGATCATGACTATCTCCTCAAACCATGACCACTTTCGAGACAACTTTGCCTTGGTTGTTTTTATTGCATATGCTACTTCACAAATAGTTAGAAAATTATATGCGCCCCTCACACATATTGTCAGATCGTGACCAAGTTGATCCCCAATATATGTGACATTTTTGTGTTTTCCAAGAGCACTTCCTAGCTCGAATACTTGGAACACGATGACCATTGGAGCTACAGCTATGATCATTTAACCCAATCAGCTACCACTAATAAGCTGGGGACCGATTACTTCAATTTTAGTCTTCCTCAACCATTAGAGCTATAGCTTTGATCGTTTAACCCAATTAGCTACCACTAATAAGCTGGGGACCAGTTACTTTGATTTTAGTCCTTCTCGACCTTGCCTGTGACAATTTAACCTGTCTGTCAAGTGAAGTGGTATACGCGCAATCTCAACTATTGTAGTGTTCACACTCCATCCTCATCTTACCCATCAACTGCCTATCAAATCGGCACCTGATTTTGGATTCCCTTCTCTTGACTCCTGCTTTGAGGGGGAATACCTCATCCCATACCTGGGGCAACCTACATCTATTTTTGTCTTGTAGTTCATCAGGACAAATCACAAGAAAAAAGGGGCAAATGTAGACACCAATATCATGTCAACCCCCCTTGCTTCCTTTCTAAATGTTAGCACTCCTAACCCACACTTGAACCCCTTTCACCTTGGACACCTCACCTAGACACCTCACCTTAAGACCATTTCTTACCCTATGAGTCACCCTGAGACTAGGTCATCTAAATCCTAACTACCCATGACTTATTCTCACTCCATCCTAACCTCCTAACTAACTCTCGTGCCTTATAAGCTCATGCTTTGACAGTTCTCCAATGGAAAATGCACTTGGCAGATGGAGAAATGGGCAGAGAGCTAAAAATAGCCCTTTTACCCATTCTTTCTCCACCGATGTCAGTCATCCCTCGGTCGATGCCGGTGGGACCACTGACATCGATTACATAAGCTGAGCTCTAACATTGAGCTGGGCCCCCTACCTCTTTGTAGATTGATGCGCACACTCTGAGACCAAGCATCAGAATTTGACTATCGCTCTCCTGGCTATCAAATCTCTACACAAGTCACTCCAGACACTGGATTGAAACATTGTACGAGGATCTCAACATCAACCATAACAGGAATAAGCATTATGACACCTCTGGTTTTTCACCAAATATAGCTAAGTATTTTGGGCTCCATTTCAAAGTTTAAAAATACATTATGAATTAGTTTCAATTTGATATTTCTAAACATTATTGAGAGGCCTGATTTCTTCCACAGAGGGGCTAAAAAGCCTTCCTTTATCCTCACCCTCTTTTTACACTTATCCTCTACCTTTGCCCTTCCTCAGACCTTATCCACTTTCCTACAACCCTACACAAACCTTTAAACTTCCAGACTCCTCTATCAACCATAGAAATACCCTGAAACCCGTCCAAGGCCCACTGCCCCTACCGACATTGGCAACAAAACTGACGTCGGCATCATTGACCCAACCAACCTCAGTAGGAATACTGACATTGATGACTATGATAGACTAACTACAGAGAATAGGTACGCGTTATATATTTTTCTCTTTCTTAGTATTTCATCATTTCCTTTTATACAAAACTCTTTTCTTTAAATAAGTGGATTGTCATCCCTCAAGGAGCTTTACGCTTCTGGGACTAAGCGCATAGCTTGGCAGTCCACCATATCCTTTTCTAACATTTTCCTTGTTTGAGTTCTCTTTCTTATTGCAGGTGTTTCCTCCATAGCCAAAGAGGAGCTCCCACAACACATGGATACGGTGCGCACTTAATACAGGTAACGTCAAACCCTCGACTTTAACCTTAGTTTCTTCTTTCTTCTAAATGTAAATATCAAAAATCTTAGAGAAATACATATATACCAATCAATATAACTATGAAAAGCTCACCATCTTTGAAGACAAACTCTTGCACTTGGAAAGGTATGTAGTAAAGAAGAGAAGATTGCATTCACTAAGTTATGAAAATAATCTATTGATGTGTTTATTTGGGAATATATTTAGATAAAAGGATTTGACCCTAGCCTATGTCAACAAATTATAGAGCTATATGTGGATGCCAAACTAGTAAGGTAATGGAAAGGGCCTATTAATCTTAAAATTGAGCCCCTAACGAGGAAAAAAATGACTGAGTTGATAGAATCTAACATTATCTTTCTTATAAAACACTCATATTGGCTTGTCAATCTATTCCATGTAAAGAAGAAGAATGGAGAGATGATATTATGAGTATATTTTATGGACTTGAATATATTTTCATTGAAATATCATTATCCTTTACCTTTGATGAAGCAAATCTTAAAAGTGGTAGCAAGTTTTAAACATTTATCTCTCATTGATGACTATTCAGGGTATAATTAGATTTTGGTGTAAGAAGAAGACCAATAAGACAACCATCACCAAAAAATGGGGCACATATGCCTATATAAAATTTCCTTTTGGGTTATCCAATTCTAGAACTACATTCCAAAAATCCATGGACATGGCATTCCAAGGTTTGATGAGTGATATAGTGTTGGTTTATTTTGATGACATCATGGTGTTCTTCAAGGATGCAAGTGATCATTTGATTCATCTTAGGCAAATTTTTGAGAGATATAAATAGTTTTAAATCTCTCTCAATCCTAAAACATGCTTATTTTTAGTCCATGAAGGCAAACTCTTGGGCTACATTGTCTCCAATAAAGGTATTTCTATAGATCCTGAAAGGGTAAGTGTTATCTTGGCTTTATCATTACCTAAGCACAAGAAGGGGGTGGAAATTTTCTTTGGGAAAATCAACTTCATTAGGATATTTATTCCTAATTTTTTTAATCCTTTCAAGCCTCTAACATCCATGTTGAATAAAATTCAGGCTTTTAGTTGGACTAGAGAAAAAGGAGATAGTTTTGGTGCTATCAAGCAAGCTATAGTTCAAGCTCCAACACTTGAAAATATTGATTTCAAGAGAGAATTCACTTTATATGATTTATGAAGTGAATAAGTTATCCTATATATTTTTAAATCAAATTATTAAGGTCTTGAACAACCCATTACTTTCTTCAGCCAAGGGTTAGAAGATTATGAGGTAAGATACACTTTATAGAGAAGAAAATCCTTGATGTTATAATAAGCCTTAAAAAAAATATGCATATGCTCTCTAAAAACAAAGTACATATGGTGGTGTCTCATCCAAGATCAAATACTTCCTTTTGTTTAGGGATTTGAATGAAAAAAGGGTTGGTTGGATAACCAGAGTCATGGAGTATGATGATGATGATATTAAGGTTGCCAAGTTGGTGAGAGTTGAGGGGCTATGTGAGCACTTTGCTTCAGACTTGAAAGAGTAAAAATAAGTTTTCCTAACACTCCAATATGATCTTAAAATAGTTGCATCTTCATCTACCATGAGTTATACACAAGAAATAGTTAAATTCCTCCAAAGAGGTGAGTGTCCATTAGGCCTAGACAAGGCTAAAAGGAGACACATCAGATTACAATCCATTCCATATGTCTTTGTAGATGGAATACTCCTTATAAAAGACCTTAATGTATTAATCCTAAGATGTGTAGAGATTTAATAAGTTGGAAAGGTATTGGTATAATTTCATGATGGATCATCGAATGGTCACTTTGCACCAAGAACCAAAGAAACAAAATTGATGAGAGATGGATATTATTGGCTTAGATTATTCAAGGATTCATTGCATGGGTGAGAAAGTACCAAAAATGTTCCTTCTTCATAATAAAACAAAATATTACAACCCTCCCTCTCCATCCCATTCAAATGGACCATCCTTTCATGTAATAGGGATTAGATTTCATAGGTATGATCAATCCTCCTTTAAGTGTTCGTAATAAATGGGTATGGAATGCATCTGAGTATTTTAATAGATGGACAGAGGATATATCTCTCAAGTAAACTAATGAAACCAATGTGTTAGACTTCTATGAAGGTATAGTAACTATATTTAGGGTACTTTCTACACTTATTTCAGATAATGTAATGGCTTTCCTTGGTACTAGAATAAGTGAGTGCATTGTAAAACATGAGATTCAACTAAGTACATCCCCCAACTACTATAATCAAGGAAATAGACCAGCAAAGTCCACAAACAAGAATCTCATTAGAGTTACCAAGAGGACTATGGAGGAAAATTAGAGGACATGGCACACAAAGTTGAAGACAACCTTATGGGCTAATAGGATCACTCCTAAAAGAGCCATTGGCAACTCATCATACATGTTTATTTATGGAAAATAAGATAAGCTACCCATTTATCTCAAGTTACTAGTTCTAGAGCTCACACATTAGCTTGAAATTATGGATAATACTACCATGGAGAGTAGTTTATTTGAGTTGATGGAGCTAGAAGAAATAATTGATCATGCCATATATACCATGGAGTCACATCAAGCTCAAACCAAGAGATACTTTGATAATAAAGTTGTCCCTATAACATTCCAAGAAGGTGACCTTGTGCTAAAATGGGATGAATATAGGGCCAAACCTGAAAGACATACCAAGTTTTACACTATGTGGAGTGGGACCTATGGCATCACTCATTGTAAACAACATAATGATTTTCAACTTTGAAAGATGAATGGAGAAGAAGTACATATCCCAACCAATGGGATACACCTCAAGCATTATTATTGAGGTCATTTTTGCTCCTCTTGTACATAATATAATAGTTTTTGCTTCCTCCAAGTGATTTTAGTACATGTTTATCTTATTGTGTGTGTTCTTTGCTTTGTTATGTGTCTTGTTTTGTTGGTAATTTAAGTTTTTAGTTTGTTTCAAGAGTTAATGTCATGTTCAAGTTCAAATTTTGTCTCATAGAGAAGCATTGTTCAATGACTCCATGCCTAATGGATTGTTTAAGGTTACTATTCTAGATTTTTAGGAGGCAAATTATCCCTGAATGTCACAAAAATGTTAGCTAATTAGTCACCAATAACCAAGGATTTCTTAAAACTAGGTAATTAAATCATCTAACCTTGAAATGGTATTAGTGAGAGTCATGTCTTGGAGTCATGTTTTGATGTTATATGTCATATTAAGGTCTAAACAGGGTCTGGTTAGGATGTTTGAGTCCATGTGTGTATCTTTTATAATCAATTTCATACCATGATATTTGAAGAGGTCTTTTACAATGTAGTTTAGCAAAGTTTAAGGTAGCTTTGGAAAAATGTTTAAGGTAGCTTTAGAAAAATGAAGGTTTGTTTGTGAAAGTCAAAGTAAACTTGATCCATCTTGAACACAAAGATATGATGATCATACAAGAAGTCAAGATGCTCCAAGATAGATAAGTGGGCCTAAAAGCAAGTTGGTAAGTTAGAGACATTATAATTTCAAACACTTTGGAGAAACTAAGGTACTTTTGGAGAGTTTAAAGTTTATGTTATTTTGTTTTATATTACTTGTTGCAATATTGTGATATAACTCGTTAGGGAAAAATCAAATATGAAGGTCTAATATCATGTCTATAGGTGAAAATGAGGTATTTTGATTTATTTAACACTTTTTTAATATCATATTATATGTATCTTGGTTGTACATCTTGGTCGAGATGTTAAAAAATTCCTTTTCTAATGTTGAGGCACATTTGAAACTACATACTTATCATTTTAACATTCAAACTAAGAAATAATAAATAAATTACAAGGAAAATAAGGTTAAAGATGTTCTTATACATTACATCACCATCATCCAAGCAATGAAGAACTCCATAGCCACCTGGTTCATAGCTCCAGCAAGGTAAGAAGGTAGGATAAGAAAAAAATTTAAAGAAAAAAGTCCTGTAAGGGTCTCATTACAATGGATTCAAATTGAATATTTAATTCCAAGCTTATCTAAGGCTTTCTCTAGTCCCCTTAGACTCAAAACCATGATCAATAAAAATTTATGGGCTCAAGAAGGATAAAAACTAACTTAGTTTCTCCATTGGGTCATTAGCAAACCCAAGAAGGTCATTTTGATAAGCTTAGTTCATGAATGAGGAGAGGTTTCAAACAAAACTCCATTATGGGATGTTTACCATACCTATTACCTTAAAATTCATGGCATTAGTTATAGGATTAGGAGGTATAACTTTATGAACAATCGTTAAGAAGTTAAACCCTCTTAAACCCCCTTGTCATTTTTTTCTCCTTGAAATGGTAAGTATACACTAATTAAATAAACTAAAATGTTGAGAATTATTTATTGAGATACCATTGATCTCTTCAACATCAAACTTCACCCAAGATTCCAATGTTCATGGTGATGCTAATAAGAAAGGTCATGTTTTTATTGTTCTAGGTATGACATTCAAGATTTTTGCAGGCTTCTAAAGGTTTCTAGGTTGAATATGCTTGAAATAAAATATAAATTATATATTCAACCTCATAAAAATCCATAAATCCATCCTAAATTGCCTTAAATCAATAATTCAATGCAAAGAACATAATGTGAAGCTACAGACTTGCAGGGTTGAGAGTACGTAGTTTTGTAGTTTGGTACTGATGAGAAAGTTTTGGGATTATGTAAGAATTTAAAACACATGAAATTAATATAAAATATCATCTCACACCCATTAAATTCTTATTCAATCCCACATCCATTCTTTAAGTGGATTTGTAGTACTAGTCCAAACATGCAGTCTTCAAGAAAAAAAGACACAGTCTTGTATACAAGTAATTTTGGATGATTGAGGACTAATATATATGAAATGAGGTTTGAGGAACCTATAAGTAAGTATATATTACACTTATTAAGCATTAAATTTGTGTACAATCCCTCCAATATCATCTTTGGTGTGACTTACTGGTGCCAAGTTTGAAGGTCATTAAACCTACATTCTTGAACAAGAGCTTCAAGTATTGAAGAAAAAAGTAAAAACCTATGAATAATAGATAGGTTTCCAATACATTATTGAGGTGTTTACATTGGTGATAAACCTAATTCAAGTATACAAACCCATTCATAGTCATACATGATCAAGAGAACAATCATAATGTAGTCATACACCTACAACTTGACAGTGTAAGTTTGAAGATTTGAAATTCATGTAAGGTTTGGGAGACAACTAAAAAAAATTATGTATTTATAAATTGGAAAAGATATTAAAACCAGTCAAATTAAACTCATATGACTTCTAAAAACCTTTAAAGATCATCTACGACCAGTTAAGGTTAATCAAAGAACAAGTTTGAGAGGGTGTAGGCTTGAGAGAGATGCACTTACAACCCTGCATGTGGTGTGATAGACTATGGAATAGGTGTTTGAAGTATTTTTATTTTATGTGAATAAAAGATACCATCAGATGAAGCCAAGGTTACTTGAGAGAGGGCCAAGTAGACCTATAGAGACATGAAATGATAATACTATGATTTGAGATTTAATTTCAATAAACCAATAGGATAATTAGTTTTTTATTGATTAAAAATATATACTTCAACCTCGGGAAATATTGAAACAAGTTTTTCAAAACTTTCTTGAATACCTTGCTGAGAAAATGTATGCAGTTGTAATAGACAATTTGAGAAGTATGATTTATAAAGTAGTTTAGTGCCTACCTGAAGTTTTAAAAGAGAAAGATGAATGCAGAAACAAAAAATAAGGTCCATACAAAGACCTCACCTCTTTTTTCCTGAGTTGGATAATATTTCTAACTCACAACAAGTCATTTATGGATCAAAAGATCAAGAAAATAGTGTAAGCATATAGGCTCAACTTGATTGTGTCAAGTATGTGCGTGAATTCATAAAGAAGAAACATATGGTTTGCATTAAATGGAGGTGGGGAAGATTTTTATAGATGTTTAAGGTCCTAGGGAAGGTTATATAGTGATTGAGGTCCTTTAGAATGAAGTTAAATCATCTAAAAGAGACCATTAGGGTCAAGACTGTAGAAATGCCTATAAACCCTTAGCATGGACTAAATCAAGTTCAAACCCATTAGGGTGATAAAATTCCCTATAAAATAATTTACAAACCATGTAGAGGATGAGACAGTTCTATTAGAATCATGTCTACTAAAAAACTAAGCATCTTCATACCCTTTTTCTTCAAAACATTCACCTCAACCTTCAAAAATAGGCCTACATGATCAAGAAGCTCAATTTTCATCATGTGGGAATTTTGTTGAGGATATGCATGGGGTAGAGTTACATTAGGGCATATTTATAGTGCCTATTCACTCCCAATTTTTAAATTTTTTTGATCAGTTAAGGTCCTCAACTTTATGAACAATCGCTAAAAAAGTGAACATTTAAAAAACTACCTTATAAACCCTCAAAGAGCTCGATAGAATAGAATGTTGTTTCAAATGATTCTAGTTCATATGGTTTTCTTTGTAAACACATGGATAACATTTATAGGTCTCATGAGAACCTATTTGGATAACAATATAGCATGTGTAAATGTAAATAACATAATAAAAAGGCCTAAAACTCCCTATTTTGATTGGTTTACAAAGATTTGAGGATGTCTATGTTGGAAATATTGTCATTGATGTCAAAGATCTAGAATTATTGGTGATAAAATCCCCATTACATTTAATGATGTTTGTAATATTTATATCTTGGCTAATGTGTGTTGATATTTATTTAATATTAATGAATATATTTTTGGTTGCATAAAGTCAAAAGAAGGGCCCATGGAGAAGTCAAAGAGTCACGAGGTAAAGACAAAAGAAGAATGGGATGCATTTTCCCATGAAGAGTCATCTTGGGGAATTCCAAGAGTCACCAAGTGAAGACAAAAGAGGAAGGGTGCAATTTCTCATAAAGGGACACGTTGAGGAATATGAAAAGTCACCAAGATAAAGACAAAAGAGGAAAGGATAATTTTGATTATACAGGGTCACCACATGACTTTTTAAATGCAAGGATATGAAGGGTCATGAAATTTTGACACTGTTTTCCATGAGGATTGAAGGGTCACAAATGGGGAAGGCCAAAGGTCATTTGGAAATCTATAAATAAAGGCTTGAGAAGCCATTTTCAATGTGTGAGAAAGAGTATGATTTGTAATTATTATATCTAGCTTAGAAGAGCAGAGGAGAGAGAGGAAAGAGATTGTAATGAACTATTATTTGTTGAGATAGCAACATTGAGAGATAGTTGTGTGGTATACATAAAAGGGGTTGGTGCTCTTATGGGTTGGTGCTTATAAATTGTTGTTGTGTTGGTGCTCAGCAAAGGGGTTAGTGCTCCTGTGGGTTGGTGCTCATGAATTGTTGATGTGTTGGTACTTATCAAAGGGGTTGGTGCTCCTATGGGTTAGTATTCATGAATAGCTATTGTGTTAGTGCTCAGAAAATGGGTTGGTGCTCCTGCAAGTTGGTGCTTGTAAATTTTGTAGTTTGAGTTGGTGCTCATTCATATACTTGAGATTGTTCTCTGTGGTTTTTCCCACATTGGGTTTCCACATTAAATATGGTGTCTCTCTCTATCTTATGTGGTGTTTATTATTTCAATTTTATTGCATATCTTGATTGTATGGTTAAGTGGAATTTGATTAAAAGAAATTTTATAAGATATATGATATACTAATTCACCCCCCCTCTCAGTATATCCTATGCTTAATAATTGGTATCAGAGTAGGTTCCTTTTGAAAAAGTTTTACAGCTTGAAGGTAGATCAGGAAAAGCACAAGATGGTCAAGTAGCTAAAGATAGAGAATCAAGAATTGAAATATGTGGTTGAGGCTCTTAAAGAATAGGTGTGTATCTTGGATTCTAAGTTGTTATAAAAGCAAAAGAAAATAAGATATTTATTCAAGATCTTAAGAATCATCTAGAGGTTACAAATTCAAGTTTGAAATCAAAAGAAGAAAAGATTTTATTCATGGCCATACATGAAGATGCCTCTGCAAGCAAAAGTATAGATGATCAAGAAGAAGAAGCGGATGAATCCAAAGTGAATTTGGAAGGAGAACTCATTTGTGTCTAAGAAGAGTTAAAAGCTGTTGAAAACAAAAATCAAAGATTGAAGTGCCAGATTGAGAAAAATGAAAAGGAGTCAAAGAAAATAATTGAGGATCTACAAGCACACTTTAAAGAAGCCAAGAAGAATGAAGAAGATCTAATGGCATAGTTGAATATAGTAAGAAAATAATGTGAAATGTATGTTATTGAAATTACTTGTTTAAAAGCAGATCTTGATAAAACAAATAAAGCAATCAATGATAGAGCAACCAATGATTCAAAATTTGAGAATAGCACTAATATGTTGAATAAGATATTAGAAAGCCAAAAGGCAATATCAGATAAGATAGGTATTAGATTTGAAAAAAAAAAGAGCTATGTTGAAGCTCTTACAAAAGAGGAAACAAAAAAGGAAGAAGTGAAGAATACAAAGGACATCTCAAACAAAGAAGGCTGGAGGGAACAAAGCTACAAATAGAAATTAGGTCAAAGATACACAAATAGGTCCTATTTTTATGGTTACTATTTTTATTGTAATGGATATGGTCACAAGAAATTAGAATGTAGAAAAAGAGCTAACAATTTCAGAAATAAGGAAAAGGAAAGTCATGTAGAGTCAAGCAGAAGCTACAACTCTTTTTCTCTTCTATCAAGATTTGATGAAGAGGCCATAATATGTTACAAGTATAAAAACTTCAGACACATATCTTGGTACTGTAGAAGCATGTTCAAGTCAGTCAAGGAGGACCAAATTTTTAAGGCTCCATTCATCAATAAGAAGGTTCAGACATGGCAGAAGAAAAAACTTGAAGATTTTATGTTGGTTCAAACAGTTTTGCATGCAAGAAATGAAGAAAATCCATGGTTCATTGACAATGGATGTTTAAGGCACATGATAAGAGACAAGAGCAAGTTCATAACCTTAAAAAAGATCAATGGTGGCATAATAAAATTTGGAGACAATACTACTGCCAAAATTACTAGAAAAGGTACACTAAGTTTGGATAATGGTAGAACTAAGACTAAAAATGTTTTATATGTAGAAGGTCTTAAGCATAATATTTTGAGTGTAATTCAAATGTGTGATTAGGAGTACACACTAAAATTTTATGTATAATGTTTTGAAATGAAAAGAAAATATTCAAATGTTCTGGTTGTAGATGCTCAAAGAACAGGCAATAACTTGTATATGCTATCAGACATCAAAGGTCAAAGATGTTGTTTAAGTCATATTGAAAAAATTTGGCTATGGAATAGGATATAGGGGCACATAAATTTTGACAATCTTGTCAACATTAGAAAAAATCAAGTAGTTAAAAATCTTCCATAGATTACAAAGCCATATGACACGCTTTGTGGACCTTGTCAGCATCGGAAATAGGCTAGAAGGTGGTTCAAAACAAAAGAGTACTCAACCACTTAGATTCTAGAGCTTGGTCACACTGACCTATGTGGACCTATGAGGACACAAAGTACTCAAGGTGAGAAATATTTCATGTTGTTTATTGATAATTTTTCACATATGACTTGGGTAATGTTTTTAAAGAAAAAATTAGAAGCTTTTAGACATTTCAAAGAATTCAAAGCATTAGTTGAGAATGAAACTAGTTTAAAGATTAAGTATCTAAGATCAGATTGAGGCGGAAAAGTCAAGTTAGATCAATTTATTGAGTTTTGTGAAGATCATGGAACAAAGAGACATTATTCAACAGCTAGAACTCCACAGCAAAATGGAGTAGTTGAATGGAAAAATAGAACAGTTCAAGAGATGGCAAGGACAATGTTAAATGAATTTAAGATAGTAGATAAATATTGGAGAGATGTGGTTGGTACATCAGTACATACTTAGAATAGAGCATTATTAAGAGTCAATAATGACAAGGTTCTTTATGAGCTATGAAAAGACAAACCAGCAATAGTTGATTATTTCAAAGTTTTCAGTAGCAAATGCTTCATAAAGAGAACTGATGAAAAACTTGGTAAGTTTGAATTTAGAGCAGATGAAGGTATATTTTTTGGTTATTCTTGAAATATTAAAGCTTATAAATGTTATAAAAAAAGAACCAAGAAAATTTTTGAAAGTGTAAGTTTTAGGATAGAAGAAGATGGAACATAAAGAATCGGTGATCCAGTAGACATTCCTGAAATCATTGAAGAGAAAGGCTTTGAAGAATCAAATGAAGATGAGGAGGAGAAAAAGGGAACCAAAACTCCATCCACATATGTTCAAAAAAATCATAATGAAAGTGACATCATCAAGGACATAAATGAAGGAATTCACACTAGAAGAATGATGGTAAGTGAATCTAAGCAAGTTAAGTTCTCTTTGTTATCTAAAATTCAGCCTAAAACTTTTTTAGAAACTAGACATGATGAGCATTGGGTTAAAGATATGGATGAAGAATTAAATCAAATAGAAAAGAATGATACTTGGGAATTAGTGCCTAGACCAAAAGATCACAATGTGATAAGAACAAAATGGGTTTATAGAAATAAGTTTAATGAAAATGGAGAAGTGACCAAAAATAAAGCAAAATTAGTATGTAAAGGATATGCTCAAATTGAGAGAATAGATTTTGAAGAAACTTTTGCACCAGTGGCAAGGTTAGAGGCTATTAGAATGTTTCTTGCATATGCAGTGTTTAAAAATTTAAAAGTGTTCAGATGGATATCAAATCTACCTTCCTAAATGGGAATCTTGAAGAAGAGGTCTACATGGAGCAGCCTAAGGGATTTATTCTCTCAAATATTAGTAACCATGTATGCAAATTGAAGAAAGCACTGTATTGATTGAAACAAGTTCCCAGAGTTTGGTATGTAAGACTTGATAAGTACCTACAAGATCAAGGATTCAAGAGAAGATTTGTTGATAGTAATCTTTACATCAAAATAGAAGGTGAGCATCAATTGATTATTGTGGTATATGTTGATGATATAATTTTTGGAAAAACTATTGAAAAGATGAGAAAAGAATTTTCTGATAGAATGCAAAAAGAATTTGAGATGTCTATGCTTGGATAATTATCATTTTTCTTAAGATTACAAATATTTCAATCAAATAAAGTAATTTTCATATCTCAAAGTAAATATGCCAAGGAAATATTGAAAAAAATTGGTTTTGAGAATTGTGCACCAGTTAGCACACCTATGTGTACAAGAAATAAGGTGAGCAAGGATGAAGATTCACCTATTACAGATCAATATTTGTATAGATCTATGATTGGTAGTCTTTTATATTTGATAGCATCGAGGCCAGACATTATGCATGCAGTAGGTATGGTTGCAAGATATCAGTCATCTCCAAAATATAGTCATGTTCAGTTGGTGAAGAGAATATTTAGATATATCAAGGGGACATTGGATTATGGATTATGGTATCCCACAGGTAGAGATTTCACTTTGGTTTCTTATACAGATTTAGATTGGCCAGGGTACTTGGATGACATAAAGAGTATAAGTGGAGGAGCTTTCTTCCTTGGTGATAGCTTAGTATCATGGCTAAGCAAGAAATAGAATTCAGTATCACTTTCTATAGCTAAAGCAAAATATATTGTAGCAGTATTGTGTTTTACTCAAGTGCTTTGGATGAAGAAAAATTTGGAAGATATCAAGGTAAAGTATGATGAATCTATTTCCACTTTTTGTGATAACACAAGTGCTATAAATATTTTGAAGAATCCAGTAATGCATTCAAGAACAAAACATATTCCCATTAGATATCACTTCTTGAGAGAGCAGGTTGCAGATCAACAAGTTAAGATGGAATATATCAGTACTACAGAGTAGATTGCAGATATTTTCACAAAGGCACTATCAAAAGACACATTCGAGTATCTATGATAGAAGTTGAGATTAATTTCTTTTAATTCCTGCCATTGAAGTTTAACATCAGTTGATGTCAAAGGGGGAGAATAATAGGTACAGATACAGGTATAGGTACAAGTGTAGAAATAGGTACAGGGAATAGGTACACATTGTTATGATAAGGGGGAGTTAATGTATGTTTTTTTTTAGATGACAATATGTGCAGGTTTTAGGATGTGGTAGTTTCAGGTTGAGGTTGCCATCAATGACAAAGGGGGAGATTGTTGGAAATATTGTCATTGATGTCAAAGGTATAGCATTATTGGTGATAAAGGCCCCATTACATTTAATGATGTTTGTAATAGTTATATCTTGGCTAATGTGTGTTGATCTTTATTTAATATTAATGAATATATTTTTAGTTGCATAAAGTCAAAAGAAGGGCCCATGGAGAAGTCAAAGAGTCACGGGGTAAAGATAAAAGAAGAATGGGATGCATTTTCCCATGAAGAGTCATCTTGGGGAATTCCAAGAGTCACCAAGTGAAGACAAAAGAGGAAGGGCAAAAATTTTCATGAAGGGACACTTTAAGGAATACGAAAAGTCACCAAGATAAAGACAAAAGAGGAAAGGACACTTTTGCTTATGAAGGGTCACCACATGACTTTTCAAATGCAAGGATATGAAGGGTCATACAAGTTTGGTGTCATTTTCCATGAGGATTGAAGGGTCACAAAAGGGGAAGGCCAAAGGTCATTTGGAAATCTATAAATAAAGGTTTGAGAAGTCATTTGTAATGTGTGAGAAAGAGTATGATTTGTAATTATTATATCTAGCTTAGAAGAGCAAAGGAGAGAGAGGAAAGAGATATTGTAATGAACTATCATTTGTTGAGATAGCAACATTGAGACATAGTTGTGCAGTATACATAAAAGGGGTTGGTGCTTCTATGGGTTGGTGCTCATGAATTGTTGTTATATTGGTGCTCAGCAAAGGGGTTGGTGCTCCTATGGGGTGGTGCTCATGAATTGTTGTTGTGTTGGTGCTTATCAAAGGGGTTGGTGCTCATCAAAGGGTTTGGCGCTCCTGCAAGTTGGTGCTTGTGAATTTTGTCGTTTGAGTTGGTACGCATTCATATACTTGAGATTTTTCTCCATGGTTTTTCCCACATTAGGTTTCCACATTAAATCTGGCGTCTCTCTCTATCTTATGTGGTGTTTATTATTTCATTTTTATTGCATATCTTGAATGTATGGTTACGTGTAATTTGATTAAGGGAAAGTTTATAAGATATATGATATACTGATTCACCCCCCTCTCAGTATATCCTGTGCTTAACAATCAAGACTTCCAAGTTAGATGAAGAGGATGTATAAGCCTAGTCAGAGCTCTGATTTCCCTCAAACCAATGAAAATCTTTCTTGTTTGCTTTGAAGAATAAAGTTGTAGACCTTCTCAAGGTCATAAATGGTAACAAGAAACGTCATGAAACGTCTATAGATATTTTATGGAACCTTTAAGATACTGTAAACATGTTATAAAAACCTATTATGATGACTATAGTTAGGTTTGAAGCTCTAATGCACAGGAAATTTTTCCATCTCATGGTAATAAGAGACTACAAGGGTGAACACATTCTTTTGATGATCTTCCAAGCCTGTTTTAAGAGATTTACATTGTATAGTAAGTTTTGGTAGGTAATAAGAAATAACATTACCCAAAAATAAGTCTTAAAAGTTGTGTTTTAAAAAAATACCAACCTAAAGACCTTATGACAAACTAAACATTCTCTTAAGAATGCCTATAGCCTTTTCAAGCTCCTCACTATTGGGCTGTGAAGGCTAATCCATTGAAGATGGCTAATAATCTCAAGTAAAGATGATGTGATCCTATACAAAGTCTACATATATTTGACAAGATTTTCATGAAAATATTCAAGCAAAGATTATCATAGTATGAGGAGTTTTGAAACTTAACTCTCATCACCACCAAGATGGGATAAGTATTGAAGAGCCAAGAATGGCGTAGTAAAATCCCAATTTTTTCAAATGTGACATGTGTTAAGACATCAATTTGTAACTACTCTTGAAGAAGTGGATGTGTAAATCCAAAGAGAGAGAATTAGTTTCAAGAAGAATCCATCCTACCATGATGATCTTCCACACCATTCCTCATATATAACTCCACCAAAACTTGGCCTAGAATGTTGAAAATAAGGGGACAACACATTCTTTATAGATTTAGTGGAAAAATACTTTTGTATTGTAACTTGCTTTTCAACTAATGACAGCCATGATGGAATTTATCCATGTCCTAACACTATCACTCTCCTTATTTCTTCTATAAATTTGGCCTTGTTTAGCATTGTAAAGGATCCTCTATGTTAGTATGGTGAAACCCTACTAAAATTTGTACTTGATATTGATTTTTAAGTGAATGAAAATTGATTTTTCCTTCTTCATCTTATATCTAGTGTGTTCATGGTGAATTGTTGATGAATGTTAGTGTTGATACTCAATCTCCTTGCATTTGTCCTCTTTATTCTCACTTATTTGTGAGTAAGTTATTTTCTTGCAAGTCAAATGGTGTATATTAAGTTTTTATACAAATATTAATATAGAAAACCTTCATTAGTGTCTCATTATAGGCCTCTTTATTGTCCTTCTTAGTTAATGTATCATCTACAACCTCCATATTGAAATGCTTATGCTAGAGAACTGTTTGAAGTTATGTGATTGTAATCAGCCTTATTCAACTTTGATATCAGCTCATAGACCATAGGAGGAGTCCTACAATTTGGTGCATCACAATTTTTATGTTTGTTTTTAGTCTTCTCTCTCCTTTTTCATTACAATTTGAGTAGATGTAGTGATATTATAGGTGTAGCATCAAGGGAACCAACCCTCTTTAGAGGCCCTCTCTAGTCTTAGGCCACCCACAGCCTTAGAGAGTTCTCATTATGTTAATTGAGTGAGGTGACCTAAAATACCTCCTCAAAGGGTGTAACTCAAAGTGACAATAGTAGATTTAATGAGGTTATAAGAAAAAGGTTGTTATCACAATAGAGTCACAGGGTAGAGAAGGTTTGTCATAAGGGTTGGCATAATAAGCACATTAAAAGCAAAAAAATGTGTGTAGGTTAAAAGGTGTTATTTTACGACTCCAAATATGCATGAAACCCATGAAATATCCATATTTGATGTATGGGACCATATGTGATTACCCATATTTGAGAAACTTATGCATGTAAGTTGTAGAGGTTGGATGGCGAACTATTACAAGGGCACTTTAATGGAAGTAGGATCTAGTAATACTTGAATAATCACATAAAATTAGATTATATAATGCCATTGGACATGAGAAAATGTAACAAAAAATTACTAATTGATTTATGTAGTTTTATTGTGTTAACATGTTGTTTAGTTTATGTAATAAGCATAAATTATATTGTAAATCTGAGCAAACAAGTTGAGTGAGGGATATTTCAAGGTTCTTATGTTATATGCCTATGTAAACTTAGGAGAGATAATTATGTGAATTTCCTTTATGAAAATAAGTGATTTATTACTCCATGGAAAAGTAAAAAGAGACATGTAGTGAAGGAAATCGACAACATGAACAATGTGTAGGAAGACTTAACACATGTTTATTATGGGAGAAGAGTAAAGTTAATTTTTTTGGCATGAAAACCTATAAATTTATGTGAGAATGCTTAAAGGAAGGTTGTACATGAAAGTGTTTGCATGTGATTTTTTTCATAGAATGTGAGTTGGCACAAGTTGCACAAAGAGAAGTGATATAATGGGCACATAACAAAATGAAAATATTCAAAATAGAAAGGGAAAATGTGTGAAATGGTTAGATTATATGATTTTTTAGATGAGAAGGGATGAAAACTAAGAAAATTGATTTAAGGTAGGTGGATAATTTAATTCACCTAAGGATATAACAAAGAGGAATCATCAATGAAAGATCATTTGTAAAATAATATATCGAAGAAAATAAAGTGCTTAAGAGTGAAGAAAATCTAGGTATAAATAATAAAGAAATTTGTTGAATGTTAGGGAATCTCAAGAAGAAAAATTTAACACCATCAAATGAGTGTCAAGGTTGTGAGTGAGTGAAGGTTAATAGTGAGTTGATCAAGAAGGGGAGTTGCGAAAAAGGGTTATAGAAGAATATATTATGAAAGGAAAAGTATCATGGTAGTGGTGAAGAAGAAGATCACAATAATGGTGGTAAAAAAAAAAGAGGAAATGGAAATATTAAAAATTTCTAGATCAGTGAGAAAGACTAAAGAAGTGAAGGAGGTAAAATATACAAAAACTACCTTGACAAAATCACCAAAGAAGAAGAGTGGAAAGAAGCTGAGGGTGTCATTTATAGTTCTAGTTTCTTAGGCAAGAGAGTGAACTTGAAATATAGTGAGTGCATGATTAAGGACTTCAATCACATAAAGGTTGAATATAAAAATATATTCAAGAAATAATTTAGTGCACCAATGAGGATAAACAACAAAATGTTTATCAGAGCACATTTGAAGGACATTCGGTTCCTACAGATATATGAATTTACTTATTTTGAAAATTTAAATGAATTGAAAAAAATGGATTTTGTTTTTAACCCACTAAAGGAAAACATGCTTTACAAGATGGACAATGAATGTTTCACCTATGTGAATTCATTAGATAACCAGGCTAAATTATGAAGGGGTGAGCATGCACATGGCAATAAGAGAGTTGATTTTTTTTTATGAAGTGGCTACATAATTTAAATTACAAAAGTGGGATACACGATGACATTATATGAGATCCAAACATTGCCTATATGGGAAGTTGTGTGTCAAATTAATGCAAAGTTAATCATGATAGATGATGGGGATCTATAACCATGGGCATTGTGTACATTGCATAAAAGGTATAAAATGGGAATATGAAGTTTATTTTTTTTTAATGGAAATTATTTTGTGTTGATGCTAGTTAAAGAAGTGTAAATACTAAAATTTGGAAATGAATACTTGATAATGTCAGTTTTGTCCCAAATGTACCTTAATTAACATGAGCACTTAAATTGGTTGTATTTCACCACCTCCCTGTATCCTAAGTTGTTATTTTACACCTAAAAAAATATTCTCAATTATTAAAAACCTCTAAGCATGTGTATGGACATGTCAAATTCTAAAGACAAAACATCACCCTCTCCAATTCAGAAATGACCCATATAGGTCAGAATTCATAGATCATCCTAAATTTATGGATAGATCTTACATTTTACCTAGTAATGACTATTTTTAAAATTTAAACACTGCCTTATAGGTTGGTCCATATATTTAGGATAGGTAGTGTGAGGTTTCACCCATTTGGATTTATATAAATTCATATCTTAGCCACTTATTCTACCTCTTAGCAATATCACTATTTGGACACACTTATACTATTGTGCATTGAGAAAAGCTTTCATTTTATTTCCAAATTTAATTATAATCCTTTGAAGCAACCCTTATCCAAATCACAAGCCTATTTTATCTGAGTCAAGCAAAGCATTATCAGGTATTCAAGCCATATTTAGATGCATACATGTAGCAAAGGATCACTATGGCACTAAACACTCTAGGTGGGAGAACTTTATAAGCTTGATTTCCTCTTTGGATTAATTTGGATATTTAGGCAATGCTCAATCATCATAGGGGTGATTGGATTTACCTTAGTGCATTACACTCCCCCTCATTTTTTTAAAGGTTTTCAGCTATCACAAACCTTAGTGGGGTTTCAACCTTGAAGAAGTCATTTATAGGTAATTTATGTGTAACAAAAGGTCACAATTATTCATACAGTCACATTTAAAACATACACAAGTGAATGTACCATTAGATTCATGTCTTCCCATGCAAGCCAATATTGACCCACATAAGATACTAACAACGGTTAATCATGACTCTTTCCAATCAATTATGACCCAAAATAGTGATAACTTCTATTTCGATTATATACACATAATTTGATCTGAGTTGATCATTTTGATCCATCTTTTAATCACACATAATCAATCTAACATGCATATATCAACTAAGTCTTCTTTTATTCTTTGTGATTTTTATAGTTAGCTTATTTCATTCATTCAATCTTTATCCATTTCAATATTTTACTTTTATTTTACCAATTACAAGTTATTTACAACATTTGCTACCATTATATTCATTTTATATTAATCAGATTTAATACACCAATTAATTCTAAGTTATGATAAAACATATTGATGAACCTATACATTTTATTCGAGCATTGCTTAATTTTTTTAGTCTTAGGTTTTAAATAAAATACTAAATATTTGACATTAAAATAACTTTATTTTGACCTTGGATTTAATATTTAACACTAAAATTATTTTATTATAACCTTGGATTCAATATATAACACTCAAAGCAGTTTATTTTGACCTTGGATTTGATATTTGACACTGAAATTACTTTCTTTTGACCTTAAATTCTAGGGGAATTTACTAATCTTCATACACAAAAATGTTCCTTTTTTAAGACCTAAATTTCAGATTTATCTTGCTTACTTATCAAATTGTAAAAAATATAGGGCATAGACAAACACACTACTTATTTATTTACTTAAAGCTTTCTTATTTTTCAATACATGTTATCTTCCCCTAATAAGGAACATCATTAAAAAATCATGTAATAAAACAAATCAAATCTAGTAAGGATCAAATAACTAATGAACAATCTCAAGACCTTTATATTTCTTATCATAATAATCAAAGAGCATGTATAGCTATCATAACACCAAGGGAACACATAATTAATTATAATGTACTAAACCCTCCTCATCCCCAGCCACCTCCCACAAACCTTCTGAATGATGCTTGTATACATATTCAATTAAAATTACCCAAGGCATGTGCTTGTGAATCACTTTAAGATCAAATAGCCATTATGAGAGCATTCATAGAATATTTAGAGAGATAAAATCAATATTTTAGTTTAAGGATCACATCAATTGAAAATTAGATCACAAACATAAAGAATATAACTCATTTTAGTGTTAATCACATATCTACATTTGCATTCAAATATTTTGTGCCTCAAAAGATATCATCTCAAGTATGAGTTAAAAAGCAACATACATCTATAACTATTGATTCAAAAACTATACAAAAGGTCAATAAGATTTTAAGTGAGATTTTAAGAGAAATTCTTTGAAACAAGATGATCATGTTACCTTGTATGCATCCATAAAGGAGATCAAAATACTATTGTGCATATTATAGAATGCATGGGCATGATATGGATAATTATTAGGCTTTAAAGAATAGAATATAAAGTATCATTGATATTGGTGATCCTATAACAGATAAATCAATCAAGCAACCCACTCATACTATGAGTGCATTTCATTGAGGAACAATTTTAAATAGTGGAGGAAGAAAGGGTTTAAAAGGCAAAACTAAAGCAAGAAAGGCTTCAAAAGGAAAAATTAGAGTAAGACAGGTTACAAAAGGAACAAAGTTAAAAAACAAGGTTACAAAAAGAACAATTACAAAGGAAATAAATAAATAAGCAAAGGGAACAAATTGAAATGGATAAGTTACTCAAAGAGCATTAAAAAAGAGAGAATTTACAAAAACAAACTCAGACTAAGCAAGAAAACATATTTAAAAGAGGGTTTCTCATGAATAAATTTAAAATCAATATGTTTCCTAAAAATACTAATGATACACATGTTGATATAGGGTGTTTGGGTCACTATATTACTAAAATTTACCATTGTTGCACATTCAAGTCTACTCTAACGTCAACAACATGGGATGTAGGTTCTGCAACTATGTGCCAATTTTCTAGATCCAATTCCACTTCTGCATTATTGCATAAATCTTATAGTGGTAGTGTTACAATACTTAACTCATCAGTATTGACAGTTAGTGATGTTTTTGCACTCTTTGTTTATGAATTGGTTGTTATCAGTTGTTGTAATGGTTCAACCAACATTTCATATTCCTCCTTTGTATAATTATGCACACTTTGATTCTTTTTAAGCTACATAGACAATAATGAATTTAGGAATTACATAGACACCAAACATCTTATCTCTCTTATTTTTATAGAACTTATCATAATAAAACATTAATAGTATATTTCTACATTGGTTGTCATCTCTTTCTTGATTTTCTTGTTCTTTGAATGCACTGTAATTTCATATTCTCTATCATCATAAAATCAATTCCATTCATAGCCCTCTTAAATTCATTAGGTCAATTATATTTTGGGTCTCCTCCTCCACCTTAGATTAGTGATATTATAGCATTACACACTTTATATCATTTATGAGTGGTGTCATGGCATATCTCAACTTCATCTCTACATGTATGCCCACTCAAGTTCTAATTATAGGAAGTTAGGGACTGAGACTCATGACCCTTCATCATACCTTCCCTCATGTCCTCAAATGAGAGACAAATCATTGATGATGCCAACTTTAGAAATGTTTCATAAAATGATAGAGGATGCATTGAAAATACAATGAGAATATTTGGAAGAATGTCATGCTCTTAAATGAGAAAATATCATCGATCACTTATTGTTACTTATCAAGCAAGAAACTCCTTCCAACACCTCTCATTCTCATTGTTCACTTTTTGGTCAAAATATATATAAGGTACAAGTCAATTTTAGACATCCATATGTTTTAAGAAAAAATATATGCAAATACACTAGATAATTAGCTTAACCTTATGTGTTCATATTACACAGTTAATCAATTTTATGAAAGATAAAATATTACATTCGCTCTTTTGAAAGTTTATTTATTATTAAATAAATGGTGTGAAAACAATTGACTTCACATGATAATCTTGAAGATTAATTCTACTTAGACAAATATGTAGACACATGGAATGACTTTGTAAAATTACTCAAAGAAACCTATTATCCTATTCAAAACTATAATAACATGTACATAAAGTTCTCTTATTTGTACCAAGGCAAGGAGTAATATGTGAATTAATACACATAAACCTTTCATACATTGGTATCCAAATTAGGATTTAGGATTTATAAGAAAATCTTGTTTAGAAATATAGGTTAGGCTTGAGAATACATATCTAGTCAGACATGAATTTCTTATAGATATATTCAATTAGATAATCATGGAGATTTGCTTGTAAGTTTAAAGCAAAGGTTAAGGCTAAGACTAAGACAAAAAATTATAAGTCTCAAAGCAAGTAAAAGTCTAAATATTCCAAGCAAAATTACAAATTAGGGAATAACACCAAGCACCCTCCACAAAACATGTATCAATCATCAAATGACCAAAATAAGTAGTCCAAGACAAGCAAGTAGTGTTTATTTCATAACTCCAACAATAATTTGAATGAAGAATACCATGCTAGGAAGACTCTACTTATATATCTTAAAATATAAGACACAAACACAACGTAATTGTAATAATGTAAGAATATAATGGAATATGAGCCTAAAACCATGGTGGGTACAATAAACATCTCTACCATCCCTGCAGAAACAAAGGAAGTATAAATATTGTTACATTCTCAAATGTGGATCAATGTTCAACTAGTACACTTCATTATTGATGATGGAAATTAGATGAACCTAATATATCTTGAAGTAGTTCAAACATTAAACTTGCCATTGATGCCTTGCCCACAACCATATAATATTGGATGTTTCAGTGTGGAATTTTATAAACACATCACTCAATAGTACCAAGTGGCATACATCATGAAGATTTTTCAATATGTAGTCCTTTGAGATGTTGATCCATTAGAAGTATGTGATGTTTTACTTATTCAACCATATCTTTACCATTGACATGCAGTCTATGAGGCAAATCCTATAATTTTTGTCATAGATTGTTAGTGATATGAGTGTAGACACTAAAAAACCACACATAATAGTTATAGATATCAAAATACCCCTAACCGACTTGGGTACCCCCTAAGGACCATCCCTAAACCCTTTGACTATAACCTAAGCCAGGTTGGTTGACTAGCTAACCAATTAACTAAATCCTTTTACCCAAATTTACCTTTGATCTTCGACCATCGATGCCTAAACACTAAAGTCCAACTCAACTACAGCTTCTTTTTTTATTTTTATTTGTCTATTCTGTGTGCAAATCAATGTATGTTGGCAATAAAAATAAACAACCACTTTGAACCTTTTGTTGAACTAATTATTTCACCTCCCCTTTCTTCTTATAAAAAGAGAGGAGGAGGTGAAATGGATCAGGGATCAGTAATCATCCTCAAAACTTATTAGGCAAGAGATCAGAGATTCTTGTGTAGGTATTGTTCTAGATTCTAACATCACAACTCTAGGACTTCTTCAAGCCATCAACTATCCACTATAAGCTAAGTATATTGTTCTTATTTTAAGTTTTAGTTATTTAATTTCAATAGTTATGCAACTCTATTTGTTATCTTTTCCACCAGAACAACCTCTGACCATTCTCAACCACCTAAGTACCAAACCTTTAACCTTGATACCTCTGAGGATCTCTCTCTCCCTCATGACCATTAACCAACCTCCAACAACCTAAAGAACCTTACTATAACCAATCCATAACCTATTCTGATTAGAACCAATAAGTTATCCAAACCCATAGTGACCATCGATGGTCACTGTGTGACAAAATAATAGCAAGTTATTTTCACCCACCAAACCTCAACCAAATCCAACTTTTTTACCTCTACCTGATCATTAAACATCACCCCATTTTGTAAACCTTGTCTGATTTATTTGGCACTAATATTCAATTTTTTATTGCTATAATTGGTCAAATTCATCTCTTTCAAGCATTTATTTTGAATACTATTTATTTCCTTTCAATTAAGTACTTTCATTTATGTTATGCAACCTTTTATATTAGCAACTTTATTAACATTACCCTGTCTTAAAAGGTGGATTGAAAACCTCCAAAGAAGCTCATGCTTCTTGGATCTAGTTTGCTAGGCAATCCACCCACCTACCTAACTAATCAACCATTTCTTTAATGTTTTTTTATTTGTAGGTCATTCCTCCTAAGCCAAAGAGGAGATTTTTACAATCATCTAATTCAATGCACACACAACCAAACAAGTTTTTTAACCATACCCATATCTAGTTTCTTTCTTCTTCCTCTTTTGAAATATATGCTAAAATTCACTGAATCATTTTGGCATGCCCGATGGGACCTAGTTGCATCTAGGTGTTTTTTCTTCTTGTTTTATGCTCATTTAAATGAAATCAAAATTTATTTTTGGCTTAAAATTAACCTTTCATACATTGCTTGCTTGAATAATTAGCTCACATAGCTTAATTAATTAAGTAAATCAACCATAGCCTCACTTCTTTACACACATAGACCAAACCACTTACACCAAATCAAACATCATAACACTTGACATAAAGCCTGACTAGGGTTTCATCTCCTAGTGGTAACCTTCACCCATTGTGTATCCCACTTGGACGTCATTACCAAGGGGAAAAACCAAAATTTAGCTCTCTAGTTCAATATAAACTCTAGAAATCAGTATATATTGGATAATCCCCTAACACCCTTATTGCTAAGTGTGTGAAGTGAGGGGGTAGGTCCTAATATCAAGCCACATACTGATTCCCAATACAGATCCTTTTGAGAGCCTAAACACAACCTGAAACCAATCATAGACTTCTTTTCTAGTACCTATTCTACAAACCAAGTTGGAGTCACATAATTTATCAAAATCTTAAGGCATAAGCCAAAAGAGAGACTAAAAAGAACCAAAGAATTTAACGTGTTTTAGTGTGTGTTTTATCTTCTTGAACTTTTTCTTGTCTTCTTTTTTATTTGAGTTATGAGGATTCTGGCCCCTTTTGAATTTTTTTCCAGCATCTTGCCTTCATCCACCTCATTACCTTGTTCAATGGGTAGCACCCCTATATTTTGTCTAGGAGATCCTAACTTTATTAGACTCCTAGAAGATAACCTTCTTGTCTTAGAGCATTACCTTGCATCAAGAGCCACTTATGCCCCAAATATTACCTACAACCAACCCAACCTTACCTACAACTAACCCAACCATACCTATGATCAACCAAACCTCACCCAAAATCAACCCAACCTTACCTACCATCAACCCAAACTCAACTATGAGAAACCTAACCTCACCCAAAATCAACCCAACCTTACCTACCATTAACCCAATCTTACCTATAACCAACCTAATCTCACCTACAACCAACCCAACTTTGCCTGCAATCAAATCAACCTCAACTATAACCAATTAATAACCACTTGATCATCACCTCAACCAACCAGTAACCTTTCAACCCTTATTTAACCCTTGTCATAACCCACCTCAACTATCTCAACCTCACCAATCTTTAGGTTACCGATCCCAACCATCATATCAATTACCTCAACTGCATCAAAATTTTGATTATCTACCTCAACCATCATATCAATCACCTATACCCTCTTTGTTTCAACCTTATTTATCTCAAAACCAAGACTTGGTCTATCCCCCTAGTTATACCACCAACAACTATCAACCCAAAAACTATCAAACCAACCACTATCAACCTACTTTATCAACTTCATCAAATCAAACCAACAATCATCCAACCAATAACTATCAAAAAAGCTCTTCTAACCAATCAATTTTATCACCTTTACCAATGTTATCAAACATATCAAGCCAACCTACCTTACCTTCCTTTTCACCCTTTTCAATCTTATCAACCCCATCAAATCCAACCAATAACTATCAACCTACCATATTAAACTAACCAAACTTCTTAAGCCACCCAACCATATCAAACCTACCCACCATATTAACCATGTAAAATCTATCATATACCTCAACCTTACCCAACCTCTAAAACAAACCTAACTTATCTACCTTATCAAACCAACCAAACTTTTTGAACCCACCAATCTTTTTAAACAACCAACCTCACCAAATCAAACCAATAACTATCCACCAAATTTTTCCAACCTGCCAACCTTATCAAGCATACCCAACCTATCAAATCAACCAAACTTATTTATCCAACCAACTTTATCAAACCAAACAATTAGCTCACAACCTCAAGAGACATTGGTGCATCTTCTTCCTAGGCAGTATACCCCATAAGGGGAATCATATGCCTCAATATTCGACAAAATCTTGGAGGCTTATGTCATTAGACTTCCTCTAATCAAACCCATCAATCATTCTCTTCCAAAAATCAATTGGTTTATAGATAATGAGTTTTGTACGTATCATTACATAAATAGACATGTGGTAAATAGATGTGGGTATTTTAAAATAATCATCCAAAGCCTTATCGATTAAAAGGAGGTTTCAAATGATATTCTTTGTGTTCTTCCCAACCTAGCCTTGAATATCATTAGGAAATCTATCATTGAACCTCTTTCTACAACCATTGTTGTGCAAACCCATAATCAAATCCCTCAACACAATGAGGTTCATTCATTAGATTTGGTCCTTAGTGCATTTATAACTAGGGGAACCATAATCAAAAACCCAACTAATCCACTTGTTAACAAAGTGCACCCTTTTCAACTTCCTTTTGAAATCATCACTAATGAATAATTAGCCTTAAACTAACCACTTTTTGACCAAGAATAACCTTCCCAACTTTCCTTTAGAACCGTCATTAAGGAAACCAACCCACCTCTTCCACTTCCCCTTTTAATGGAGCCAACCTAAACTCAAAACACCTCACCTATAACTAAATCCAACCCTACCTCAACTAAAATCAAACCCATTTAATTCTTATATAATCTTCTAATTTTCATCTACCTAATGACATTGTCATTGGTTTGATTTCCTTTTAAACAGGGTCAAATCTTTATCACCTTACCTTACCAAACAAATAAGCAATCCCAACCAACAGGCTGAAACAACCACCCATCCTACCTCCCTCAACCAATCAACCCAACCTTTGATCCAACCATAACCAACTTATCTATCAACCCAAACCAACATAAACCCTTTATTCAATATTTTTTAAATCTTGGTTACCCTTTTATCTAAGTTGCCCACACCTCACCTAAGCTCCCTCATTGGGACAATCTGACATTCTTGTCCAACTCACCTTTTTTTTAGGATGATGTTGCCAACATCATTATTATACCTTCACCATACCCAAATATGACCCAATAATGTTTCCCTCACCATACCACCATCAAGTAAATCCTGCTTGAACCACCACCTACAACTTGAACTCCAAACTAAAAATTAACAACTAACAACCCTTGGGAGGTAAATTAAGTCATCTTCATCCTTCCTAAACCCTCTTTACTAACCCATATCTTTACTTGAGAATATTTTCCTACCTTAACATTCATGAAAAGAGAATCTGAGAGAATTCTTCCTCCTAAATCTTTGACCAAGAAATAACCCAAACATTAACCAATGACCAAACCAACCCTTGGCACCTATCATCAACTCAACCTTTTTTATAACCAAACTAACCTCACCTATAACCAATCAAATCTCTACTACCACCAAACCAACCTCAAACTTAAGCCAAACTTGACCTTGACCAACCTTTCCTCAATAACCCAAACCAACCTAAACCATAACCAACCACCATCAAGCCTAAAAGCCAATTCAAAGCCTAACTATCATCACCTAACCAACCTTGCTTCTTGCTTTATCAACTACCCATGGAAGGAGCAAACTAGGGGAGTTCTCCCTCAATGATGTTTTGTCCATTTATCAACCCAAAACCTTGCCTTAAGTAAATGACCAAACTAAACCTTGGTATTTTTGCCTCAACCTATACCTAACCTTGACCTTGGCCAACCTTTTATCAATAACCCAAACCAACACCCAAATCTACCTAACTAAACCATAAATAAACCAACATTGTTACTAACCAAAGTTTATCCACCATCACCTAACCGACCTTGCCTTTTTTTACTTTGTCTAACCTAGAGTTTTTTCCAAATCTAATCAAGTGTCAAAAAGTAACTAGGGGACTTCTTCTCTTCTAACTGGCTTAAACCATTTACATTTAAGTGTGGATCTAGGGCATATCAAGACTTAAACCCCTCAATGTTTTGTATTCGCATCCTATTCTTTTCTTAAACCAAGTTCTTAGTCATCTTGTGTCTAAGTTAGGATCATCTTTTATTTTCCTCCATCTTCATTTCCTTATTTTAAGGACAAATAATTAAAATAAGATCATGTGATTCTCTGCCATAACCTTAGCGTAATCCTAAACATGGGCACCACAGCTCTACTCATAGAATGATTCTCATGGACACTTTTCATCCCTTATAAGATGAATTCCCATGGTCATTATAACTTAAACCTCTTTTGTCCATCCTTCACCTTCTTGTGATATGTTTTTGCCTCTATAAAGGAAAGCCTTTAAGCTTATATAGACTAGTCCATGTCTAAACTAGCATAACATTCAATTTGGGATACCAAATATCACTTAGCTCAAGAATATCTAGCATTACAAACTACTCCCTTGAAGGATAGCTGCCCAAAACTATCAAAAATTTGCTTAAAAAGGTGGACTGATCCTTCAAAGGATAATTATCAACATAAACAAATCCAAAGCTTAGACCACTCCCTTAAAGGATGGTTAAGTCAACTTTTGTCAAGTAATCACTTGGAATATTCCCACATTGATCAGCTTCTTAAACCCATCAAATAAAAACAACAAAATATCTAAAGTCAAAAGTCAAAAATAAATAAATCCCAAGAAAGCTATAATCCACTTTCACACACCATTTGTAGACTTCTTGCATCGATCAGTCTACACCCAATCTAGAGCATGGAATTGTCTATATGGTTCCTAGGTCACCTACAGAAGGGGTAAGTCATCCCCACCAAAAGGTTATGCTACCATCCATTCACCTATTTCATCCATCTCTCCTTTTACCCTCTACAAATCAAGGGATTTTAAGCTTACTTGATACTATGTGATCAAGCCACTTATTTTAACCAATGAAATAACATTGATGTAATACATGAAATGGATTTATATTAATCCCATCTGTCTTGCCATTATGGTCTTTGTCAATCAAAAAAATTCAACCTCCTTCTACGTTCATGGCCATTTGAAAAGATGTCTCTTCCATCTTTGAGTCATTGAAACCCCAACCACCTAATTTACACCCTTCCACCAAATCGAGCAACCTATTTGAACACAAACCAACCTACCAACCATGCACCCATTTGAGAGTGCCTTATTCTCCACCACCCAACCAAACTAATTAACCTCGACTTGTTCATCTTGACCCACCTTTCACACTTTTTGTGACCCAACTTTACCTTAGTCATTTTGATCCCATCATTTACCTTACCTTTTTTTATGAACTTGTGCTACTTTTGTGTACCAACCATATAGGTGCTTTGGATCATGACCCTTTGTGATCCCAACACATGCAACCATTTTGTCTTCCTAGGATCACATCCTACATTGGATACCTATGAATACATCAACTTTACCTAGGAGACTTGAGTTTATAGGAGTAACTCATATCAGTTATGCTGAATGGTGTGGTCTAGTTACCCTATCACTTGTCCTCCTAGTTCCAACCTTGTTTTACCACCTTATCCCAACTCTTCAACCATTGGAGATTACCCTTCTCCACCAACCCTTCCCACTAATGATTCTAACCTCATCACTAGTCATTTTGGCCTAAATTTTGCAATTTTTTTATGACCTTGCCTTGGTATTTTTGACCACACAAAAATAATTACCATATTAAACATTTTTTAACTTGTGTTACCTTATGCACACCCAACCAACTTGTGTCTTGTTAGGAGCACATCCTACCTTGGATACCTATAACTTCACCTAACTAGTTTGTGTTTTCTTAGGTGTACTTCCTATCTTGTATACCCATAGAAACACTGACCTTACTTAGGAGACTTGTGTTTATGAGTGTACCTAGCTACCATGCCTAAATATGGTCACATGGTCCACTTGTCACTTGTCCTTTTAGCATTGACCTTAATTTTTACCAACTATGGCAACATGGTAAATGCATGATCTTGGCTATCATATTTTTTTCACACTTTATGTGCATGTTCATGCTTTAGTGCCCAACCTATCACCCACTTTTATCATCACCTTCACCACTTATCAAACATGCATCTGATTATGTTTCACCTCATTAATTTTTAGTCTCAGGGGGAACACCTCCTTCCATGCTCAAGGTAATTGAACCTTTGACCTATAATTTATTTTTGTTTTGTAGCTTGTTGATACAAACTACACAACAAAAAGGGTTAAAATGTAGACACTAGAAAACTACACACAATATTTATAGATGTTGACATACCTGTAGCTAACCTTAGTACCCCCTAAGGACAATCCCCCAACCTTTTCACTATAAACCTAATCCAAGTTGGCTAACTAGATAACCAAATAACTAAAGCCTTTTACCCAACTTTGCCTTTGACCTTCTACTATTGATGGTCACCCTAACCGTCAATGATCACCTTGACCATCGAAGGTCAGGTTCCACCACCTAAACACTAAACTTCAACTCAACTACAGCTTTCTTTTTTTATTTTTATTTGTCTATTTGCATGCGGATCAATGCATGTTTGTGTTAAAAATAAATGATCAATTTGAACCTTTTATTGAACTAATTATTTCACCTCCCCTTTTTTCCTATAAAAAGAGAGGAGGAAGAGGTGAAAAGGATCTGATCAGCAATCATCCTTAGAACTTCTTAGGTAAGAGATCAAAACTTCTTATTTAGGTATTCTTCTAGCTTTTAGTGTCCCAACTCTGCGACTTTTTTAAGCCATCAACTATTAATCATAAACATAGTATATTTTTCTTGTTTTATGTTTCAATTATTTAGTTTTAATAGTTCTATAACCCTATATATTACCTCTTCCACCAAAACACCCTCTGACCATTATCAATCACCTGAGTACCAAAACTTTACCCTTGATACCTCTAAGGCTCTCTCTTGCCCTCATGACCATTAACCAACCTCCAAAAACCTAGAGAACCTTTTTATAACCAACCCATAACCTATTTTGGTTGGAACCAATAAGTTGTCCAAACCCACAGTGACTGTTGATGGTTACCCTGACCGCTGACGGTCACCTCGACTATTGATGATCACTTTGACAATTGATGGTCACTATGTGAGAAAATAAAAGAAACTTATTTTCACCTACTAGACCTCAACCAAATCTAACTTTCTTTCCCTCTACCTGATCATAAAACATTACCCCATTTTTTGAACCCTATTTGATTTAGTTGGCACTAATATTTAATCATTTATTTCTATAATTTGTCAAATTCATCTCTTTCAAGAATTTATTTTGAATAGTATTTATTTCCTTTATATTAATTACTTTCATTTATGTTATGTAACCTTTTTCATCAATAAATATATTAACATCAACTTGTCTCAAAATGTGGATTGACAGCCTCCAAAGAAGCTCATGCTTCTTAGATCTAGCTTGCTAGGCAATCCACCCACCTATCTAACTAATCAACCATTTATTTGATGTTTTTTTATTTGTAGGTCATTCCTCCCAAGATAAAGAGTAACTCTTTACAATCATCTGATTCAATGTGCACACAACCAAATAGTTTTTCAACCATACCCATATCTAGTTTCTTTCTTCTTCCTCTCTTGGAATATAACCTGAAATTCATTGAAACGATGAGATATTACATACCATAAGTAATCCCTAAGATATTACTCATGACATGAAATTAGTGTAAAAATATAGTCACATTTAGGAATAAGTTTATGATTTTGATGGTAAGATCTAAATGTAATAAAGTCCTTGTGGCACTAATCCATACCATAGTTCCTCCAATAATAACAATAGAAACCTCAAAGTTGAACTCCAAGTTAGAAGAATACAAGAATATTTTTTTTCTACCAAATTAAGTGCCTACACACTGTGTGGTGATTTACATCATATATTTTATCCCTAAATTACCTCTATTAATGCTTATTTATGTTGCATAACAATTATGGAGAATGAGGAAATCAAATGACATATCCATACACTTGGGGATAAAAGATATATCAGGCCTATCTCATCACCTTATGATATCCCCATTGGGTTTACACCAAACAAAGATGACATATGGAGGTTATGCATCAGTTATAGAACTCTCAAAAATATCATAGTGAATAACTACTATCCTCTTCCAAGGATTGAAGACTTGCTAGATCAGCTATGTGGTGCAAAATACTTCACCAAAATTGATCTTAAGCCAGGGTATCATCATATTCCTTTTGAACCTACATAAGCATGGAATATAACCTTCAATTCCAAATAAGGTTGGTTTGAATGGTTATTCATGCCCTTCAATTTAACCAATGCACCAACTACATTCATGCGGATGATGAATGACATTCTCAAGCCTTTCACTACCTCATTTGTTGTATTTTATCTTGAAGACATCTTAACCTTCAAAAAAAAATGAGATGAATATTTGTATTATACAAAACAAGTGCTTGAGACTTTGTGGAAACACAATATATATGCAAACATGGAAAAATGTTCATTTTATATGTGTGAGATACAATATATGGGATACATAGTAGATGCACAAAGAGTGCACATGAACCCAACCAAGATTTAAGTCATCAAGGCATGGCCACAATGAAATAATCTCAAAAATATCCATAGCTTCTTAGGAATGGAAATGTTCTAGAAGATATTTTTACTTAGTTTCACTCATGTGAATTGGACCCTAAACCAAGTTACCAAAGGTGGCAGTAAAGCAAAATTCCTCTAGGAAATCACATAATAGAATGTATTCACAGAATTAAAATGCAAAATCTATTATGGATTAGTAATTTATTTACTAGACCTTCAATAACCATTTAAACTTGAGACAAATGCCTCTGACTTTGCACTTGGAGCATTCATCATTTAACATGCTCATCTGGTTACTTACCATAGTGAAATAATCATCACACCAGTAATAAACTACCCAACATATGATGATGCAATTTATGTTATTATTAAAGCATGTAATCATTAGATTAATTATATCTTACGCAAGGGGATTATGATCCACATAGATCACAAGCCATTTCAATTCTAGTAGACTCAGAACATGTTGCATCAAGATCAACATCAATTATGGTCTTCTTATCTTAAAAAATTACATCTAAACATCATGCATAAGAAGGGAAGTGCCAATATTATTGTAGATTGTCTAAGTTATTTGTTAGTTCAATATCTCATTTCATTACTTGATGCATGTGGACATGAAGTTAGCACATGGTCAAAATTATATCCATATGACATGGATTTTATATATATATATCAAAACTTGCTTTATGGTAATTCAATTTTAGATTTCAACTTGTAGCATGGAATTTTATATCACCTTGGGCACTTTCACATTCCACATGAGGTAGAGAGATAAAAAATAATATGGGGGGCTCATTTTCGAAAAAAAATAAGACATTTTTCAGTTTAAAATGTTATTGTGGTGTTATAAAAGTACTTTTAGCCACATCTTAGGTCTAATGTATCCAAATATATCAAGTCTTGTACCATGTGCAATCGCTAAGTTAATAAATAATAAATAAGGTTTTAATATAGCTATGTCAATTCCAACAAGGTTGTGGTGATATTACTATTTACATAGATTTTTTCTTAAGCTATCCTAAGACCAAGCATGGTAATGATTGAGTTTGTATAGCAGTGGGTAGATTCTTAAAGATATCAATTCTAATAACTTGTAAGAAATCAATATCAACTCCATAAACAACTCAATGTTACTTTCAATGTGTCTATATCCACTTTGAAATCCCAAAAACTATCCTATATAATAGATACATGAGGTTCTTGATCAATTTATGGAAAGTTCTTTGGTATATGCTAGACACAAATATGCATAAACCATTGCCTTTCATCCATAGATTGATGGCAAGATGGAAGTGGTAAATAATATGATACTGCATCTTATAAGAGCATCCAATTCTAAGAATTAATGCACTTTGTATGAAAGTCTACCTTTCATTCAGCATAACTATAATAGAGCTTTGTATATCTCTACTACACACAACTCATTTTAGGTGTGTTTAGGTTTCTATCCTTCGGCATCCATTGACATAGCTTTTCATATTCTACCATCAATAGTATCAACTCATTTGGCTCAAAAGGAAATTAATAAATGTGTTCAATTCATTGAGCACATTTATTACATTCAATAACAAGTGTGAACTATTATTCAACATGCTAATGCAAAATATAAGTAATGTAATGACAAGCATTGGAAACTTCACACCTTCAAGTTGGTGATCGATTTTGGATACACCTCTAGGAGGAAATACTAACAAGACCTTACTACAATATTTGTCCACTTTGGTATGGGCCCTACACCATCACTAAACAAGTAGGAGATAACGCTTTCAATCTTAATATTTCATATTACCTTGGGTTATATCTGATATTTAACATAAAACTATTATGTAGTTCTTTCCACCCCTATTAGATTCCTTAGATACTACATAAACTCTTTATTTAATAGAGATCAATCTAGATTACAACATCTTAGTTGTTAGTGAAATATTTGGTACTTAAGGCAAGTTCGGATTTCACAACAATATACAAGACAAAAAGGCTATCCTCTATTATGATGGGAGGTTCCCTTTATTGAAAACAATACAAACTAATCTATAGTATATACATTATTTACAAGTTTAATGAGAAGGTTTGGTGACATTCAACTAGGAAAGGAAAATGGAGAGAGAGGGAAGGTGAAGAGTCATGGACAAATGAGCAAACACATATTTCATTCAACCACGTAATGAAAGAAAACAAATAGGAAGTAATTTAATTTAGGAGATCAAATGTAATTTAGTGCTTGAAATAATGAGTTATGCATTAACTTAATAAAAATACATACCCATTAAGGAAAATAAGACACAAAGTTTTGGTATTTCCTTAGTTCATGGAGAAAATATTGAACATAAAGTTTCCTTCTTCTTCCTCTTCAATATTCACAAATTATGGGGATCAAAAAGACCTTTTACAATAGCCATTTATTTTATTTATAATAAGAGGGAATGGATTGACCCCTCATATTCAAAATGACTCTTGGTATTATATTTTTCATCTTATTTTATCTTTTACATTTTTCAATTTTACAAAAAAGAAAATATGAATTCTTTGAAATAGAAGTTAGACAAAAATAGAAAATAAAATATGTGGACTCCACTAGGGATCCTTTGTCGGTATAGTGGCTAGTGCTAAAGAACTTGGTGTAGTTTAAGAACCCCTGGCTTGTTCTTTGTCTCAAATGGATTTGAATTTTCTAAACTTCTTTGCTACTTTTATAGCATCATGACCTTTTAGGACTACTATGCACTTACACTATGTAATCCATATCTTAGAGACTAGTAGCATTACATTTGGAATATCTACTATCTCAACTAGTTGATTATTCATTTCTTCAATTAATACATGGATCTCATTAATTATAGGCATGAAAGTTGTATTGAAAGAGCTTTCTTTGAATAAGTTTTCTTTTATAACCTTTCTAAATTGTTCTTTTACTTCATAAATAGTATGCAAGGTGATTGCATCTTCATGGAATAGGTCACAATGAATCTCATCTAAATTAGAAGAGACCATATTCTATTTTTCCTTTGCAATACTATTTTTCTCCTTCAATTCTTTTATTACCTAGCTCAGAACCTCAATCTTTTGGAGGATACATGCATACCATTTACAAGGAGTCTCATCTTGTGGTTTATCAAAGATCTTGGCTTTGACCATGTTACATATGTATTATTTTCAATAATTTCATGAATGTCTTATTTTAATTTCTCCAATATACGTAGCTTGTTTGTGTGAACTTTGATATATTGATTTATGTCAATGAATTATTTGTCAATTGTTGATAATAATTTCATCTCCTCCTCAATGTATTTCATTTTGTTTATCAAAATACCCAAGCCTCCAAAGTATTTCCATATGAATTGTATTTGTTGATTTTGGATTCCTTGCTTATGCCTGACATTTGATAAGGAGCATTAACATGAGGTGTTGTAGGCATTCCAACAAGATTGAGAAGGTAGTTGATGTACCCTGCCAATTGTTTGATCTAACCTTAGAGCTATTTTTGGGTGAGATCATCCTATTTTGATATTTTGATTATTATTTTATTAGTCTCCCTCAAGTTATGAATGTCACTTTTCCTAGTTACTTCTCTGAGTGATATTCTCTTGAGAGTATAGTCACTCACATTCATCTCTAAGACATCCTTCTCCTAATTGGGTTATGTAATTTTAACAAATTGAGCACCAAAAGGATTTGGCACCAATCTAGAAGTATTTTTAGCCTTATTTGGAGGAGGAGTCTCGAGATCATCTACTACATTGGGATATATGCTTCTACCACCCTATTTCTTTTGCTGAGCATTCGTTGCATCCATTAGAATGCATAGTACTAAAATAAATCATATGGGTTCAAATTGGAGGAGGTGTGGGTTGCTTTGGAGGAGCATCTTCTAAGATAGGAGGAACACTCAGAGAGACTAAAGGGGATGAAAGAAAAACCACATAAACTTATTTTAAAGTTGCCTTATGTGTTTTACTAGTGATAATAAGAGAGGTATCACCAAGGGGGGTAGGAGAGGACTGCATTATTATAGTTTTATTTGATACTTTATTCTTTCCAATTACAAGACTTTTTTCAACAAAATTCCCTCGTTATTTTCCTTTTTCAGGGTCTTCATCATCACCATCTTTAGAACTTGAAGAGTTAAGTACTTCAATTTTCATGTTAGCAATGATATTCCTTGAAGTTGGTGGGGAGCCTGTTTGGGAGAAACTGAAGTCTTTCCCTTTCTAGAACTACCTACTTCAGTTATTTTGGCCAACTTCTTATCAAATTATTTCTTGGTTATAGCCCACACTCTTTGATTTCTCCCATGCATATATGCTAGTTATTTTATTGACCAATTTATGGTGTGAAAGGGAGTAGTTGAAACTTTATTTGTGTATTCAAGTTCAATGAGTTTGGTCATGTCATCCACCATGTCATCAAGGACCCACTGTTTAGTGAATGCTTTGATTTGATCCAAATTAATTTAGATCTAGTCTCTTTAGAGTACCTCATATTAATCTAAACAATTTGTAAAGTAGTCCTCTAAGTGGGGCACATGTTCATAGGTTGAGACAATACCAAGGCACCTTTTTACATATCTCTCTATATCCATAGAAATCCTATTAACATATGATCAAAGAGTGAATTGAGAGATGATTTATTCAATGTCTTGGGCATTAATTGTTGTTTTTCATGTGAAGTACCCTAATGAAATAGGGAATAAAACACCCAAAATGTGAGATCATCCTATTTTGATATTTTGATTATTCTTTCAGTAGTCTCCCTCAAGTTATGAATGTCACTTTCCCTAATTATTTATCCAATTGACATTATCTTGAGAGTATAGTCATTCAAATTCATCTCTAAGACATCCTTCTCCTAATTGGATTTTGTAATTTCAACAAACTAAGTACTAGAAGGGTCTGACACCAATCTGGAAGTAATTTTAGGCTTCTTGGGAGGAGGAGTCTTGAGGAGATCAACTATGTTGAATTTAGGGATATCTACATACACCACCTTATTTATTTTATTGAGTATTGGTTGCATCTATTGGAATGCATAGTACTGAAAGGAGTCCTATGGGTTCAAATTAGAGGTGTGGGCTGATTTGGAGGAGTATCTTATAAGAGCTAAGGAACACCTAGGGATACTTAAGGGGATAAATTAAAGACCACGTCAACTTATTTTTAATTTGCCTCATGTGTTGTACTAGTGATAAGAAGAGAGGAATCACCAAGGGGGATAGGAGAAGACTACATCATTATAGTTTTCTTTGTTAATTTATTCTTACCAATTATAGGACTTTTTTCATAGGTTTTCTCTGGCTATTTCCCTTGCTCAGGGTCTTCATCATCACCATCATTAAAACTTGAAGAGATAAGTACTTTTTTAGTGATGCTCTTCTTTGAAGTTGGTGGGAAGCCTACTTGGGAGGAACTAAAGTCTTTCTCTTTCTATAACTACCTATTTTAGGCATTTCAACCAACTTATTATCAAACCATTTCTTGGTTCTATCCCACACTCTCTAGGTTCTCCCATGCATGTATGTTAGTTATATTATTGACTAATCTATGGTGAGTAGGGGAATAGTTACAACCCAATTTGTGTATTCAGGGCCAATGAGTTTGGTCATGTCATCCACTATGTCATCAGAGACCCATTATTTAGTGAATGTTTTGATTTGATCACATTCATTCATCTCTAGTCTCTTTGGACTACCTCATATTAATTTTAACAACTTTCCAGGTAATCTTATAAGTGGGGTGCATGTTCATAGGTTGAGCCAATACCAAGGCACCTTTTTACATATCTCACTATATCCATATAAATCCTATTGGCATATGACCGAAGAGTGAATTGAGAGATGGTTGATTCAATGTCTTGGGCATTAACTATTGTTTTTCATGTGAATAACTATAATGAAATAGGGAACAAGACACTTAAAATGTATCCACTTATACAACATTTATGTACTACACCTAATTTTTTGCATAGCTCTATCAATATGATCTTATCATTTGCTAGTCTTGGAAGCCTAAATGGATATCCTTCAAAACCACCAACCCTGATATAGGTGAAATTTTGATATTGAAGATAGTAGTTTTTATATTGGTTGATCAAGGTGGTTGCTTCATCTAAAATTATTATACCCCAATCTTCATCTAGAATTTTCACCACTCTCGTGGTGAATGCATCGTTCACCCTCATGAAATATTTATTGCTTTATATAAAATTTAGTTAAGGAAAAAATTCATAGGCATGGATGGTGGGAGTAATGCTCCCATGCTGTAAGAACCATAGATAGACCATTTAAGAAGCCAAAGAATACATGAGGTAGGAGGTCATAAATAATTGTTTTATTGATTATAAATTCTATAGCTAATGATGCAAGGAGTCATTGATCATCTCTCCCCAATCAATGAATTATTTACCATGATAGATGATGTTCATTAACATAAACATCTATGGGTGGAAATTTTTAGTATCTTCATTCCCTACTACCTGATTTGGAAGGTTGATCATATCTAAAATCTCCTCTTGAAAATATGTTTTATAGAAGTTTTTGGGCCATATTAAGACTCTTTCTCTCTTATTATTTAGCCATGAATTATTCATAGTAGTTGGGAATTTTTTTGTATCTTTGTCCCAATATTTTTACCCCTTGGCAATGTTTATATTGATAACATCTTCATGGACTTGAATCCTCATTGTAATTCCAATTATTGTGCCTTTAATTTTGACCATGAGAGATCCACCACTTGATTTGATCTCATGATTTGATGGGTCATAGTGTCTTGCACAAGTGAACACCAAGTCAAAACATTGGACTAAAGTTGGGAAGTCTACTACCTAAGGAATATCACTCTCTACAAGCCATGTAGTTAATGTGCTTGGATTTTCTAAGTTTAACCTGTAGTGAAATTCCTCTAAGTCTACATGTCTGATTTGGGACTCATCAATTTTAGGGATGTCATTATCCAGTACATATAATGACTTATACCCCGTGTATTTTAACTTCATCTTGGTATGTTCTAGGTATGTGAAAATGGTTTCACAGGTGAGAGTAAGGAGTTTGAGTAGATCTGGGGTAAGAAATGTGAGATTGGTTGAAAGGAGTGTGAAGTAGTGGTCATATGAAAATATATTATAATTGGTGAAATGATATCCAAATGGGATTCAAATAAGAGAGGATAAACTTTGTGAATGAGTTGAATAATCAATAGGGTATTACAAACTTCTTCAGGGATGTGAGAAAAATATGGGTAGGGATTCACCAGTAAGGAGAGAATAAGGGGTAGAATTTTCAACCTCAAAGCTAAATATCTTGAATAAAAATGAATCAAATGATACTTATGAGGGAATGTATATGCCCCTAGATAGCTTGGTGTGCAAATGCCAGTCATCAGGGGCCATACACTTGTACATGTGGGAAGGTCAACAAACTAGCCATGATGCCTCCACCAACACATGGCCACATGTGCGTCTACTTATACAAGCATGTATGTGCATCCATGGGGGCCAACAAGCCAATCATGGTGCCCATGCTAATATATGGGTTTGTAGGTGCATCTACTCAGGTAATCACATCTACACATCCTTAAGGGATGGTTGAACAAACATGACTACTCATGTCATATGAACATAGGCTATCTAGGGATGCATGATGTGTATTACATTTATGTGTTTCCAACATAGCCCAAAGGTTGGGATACCTAGCCTTTGTGTCATGTAAGATGTGAATATGTGCTTGAATGTGTTCTTTGCTTCTTTTCATACTAAGCCCAAATTCATGTTTTTTCTACCAATTTTTAAGCTTCTTACTGGGTTTAATGGCACAAAGAATAAGGTGTTGCTCTAATTCATGACTAAAATTGGCATTGATAATTTAAGAATAATAGTTGGCTCAAGTTGGGGATGTGAATTTGCAAGAAGGCATACATTGAACTTCCAAAATCTCAAGGTTTCATGGGTCAGTACCTTATCTATTAGGTAACAGAATCAAGAGGAAACAAAAGGAAACTAACAAAATAAAAAATAAGGGAAAACACACAACTGAAGGGAAATAGTAGGAGATGACCTACCCTTTCTCTTTATACAACTTTAGATACTACTTGTTGTATGGTAGTGGGAGGTGACTGCCATCTCTGTATGCTAAATATTACATGTTTTTATCATATAAATGTTGAGTTTTGAATGATCCCATCCATAAGGAGTCAAATTTCCTATGACTTCCTCTTGGTTCTCTATTTTTATCCCAGAGTGGTCACTTATTTTTAAATTGCATTGTCAAGCCTTATAATCAAGAAATACCTTGAACTTTCCCTAATGAGATACAATTATACTAATTACTATGAACTATCTTCTCTAGAGCATCCTTAAATTATTCATCTTTGATGGCATGTGAGAGATTAAAAGTTGGCAATTTCAAATAAATAAGACTCGTAACATCTCTTCCATAGAGCAAATGAAATGGAGACATTTTTATTGCTCTCTTTGGTGTGATTCGATCAGCACATAATGCATCATATAACTTCTTATGCTAATTTTTCTAATTTTCATCAACCAACTTACAAATGATGGTAGTTATACTTTTGTTACCAAATTCTGACTATACATTACCTTAGGGGTAGTAGTCTAAGGAATATGCAATAGATATGTTGTACTCATAAAAAAAATCATCTCAACATAGGATAAATTAGAAGTGTTATCCATTATAATCTTATGAGGGATGCCAAATTTAGCCAAAATATTCTTCTTCAAGCAGTTACACACCTTTAGAAGTGGTGGATTCCACCCACTTCATAAAGTAATTGGTAGATGTTAAGACATGGGTGTGTCCAGTAATGGATTGAGGATTTAGAGTCCCAATGAAGTCTAATCCCCATTATTGAAATGGCTCCTCAATGACCACTATTCAAAGAATCAATGTAGCGAGCTTAGGTCAACCAATGAAGTGTTGACAAGCTTTATATTTAGACACCCATTCTTGTGCATCCTTAACATCATGGGCCAATAGTAGTGAGCTTGCAAAATTTTGAACATTGTGACTGAAAATGAGAAATGTCCACCACAAGCTTTATCATGAAATGCCTCAAAGATATTCTTATGTTGTTTTTTGTTCACACACCTCAGAAAGGTGCCATTCAAAGACTTATTAAACAAGGTATTGTCCTAAATCATGTATCTGGTTAATTTCAACTTGAGAGTTCATATTTTTTTAGGATTTAGATGATTCAAGAACTATCTATATGAGTGAAAGTATTTGATATTAGAATACCATTCTTCAATAGAATTAATGAAGACCACTGACGATAATTATTATTTCTCCTTTATGAGAGTTGGCACCTTTAACAATCAATTAGCAAACACCTTGTCCTCTTGCCAGCTTAGTGGGCTTTGTTTCTAAATCATATTCCTAAACTTTAGTGATCTAACCACCTCTTTTTGATCTAATTTCCTATTGGATAAGGGTCAATTTTACTATTGAATATGGGATCATTATGATGGTATGAGAATTTAGGATATAAAATTTGAAATTATTAACCACTTTTTGACCATAATGTGTGCATGTTTATTTATCAATGAATATTTGAGTTCATGGTATTTCAATCCAAAACTCATGAAGGCGAAAGGAGATTCAATCCCCTCTTCATTTTTCTACACCAAAATAGCAGACAAGGTGTATTCAAAGGAGTAGCTATATGTAATGAAGTCCTAAAATTTTGGGCATGTCAAGATTGGTGCTTTGGTGATCACTTCTTTGATCTCGTTGAATGCTTTCTTCATGTCATTATTTTATTTTAAGGATCTCTTCCTACACATCATTTGTACAATATGCCTTATGAGCCCATCAAAGTTGGGAATAAACCTTCTAAGAAAATTAAATTTATTGAAGCATGGTGAGTGCCAATTTTATTGGTTGGTAGGGATAACTATTGGATGGCCTTTACTCTATTTGGATCAATCTTAGTACCTCATTTAGAAACTACATGACCCATGAGCTTACCTTTGGCCATATCAAAGATAGAATTCTTAGGATTTAAATAAATTCCATGAGTGCAACATCTTTCAAAGACCCTTTTTATATGTTCAATATGATATATTTTCTTTGAGAAGATGGTGACATCATCTAGGTAAATTATGATGATCTTATTATTCATTTCAATAAATTCTAGATCCATCACTCTTTCACATATTTATGCTACATTAATGAGGCCAAAAGGCATACTTTTGTATACAAAAATTCCCCATGGGGTAGTGAAATCTATTTTGAATGGATATTTTGTAGTCAATTCAACCTAATTATACCCTAAGAAGTCATCTAGAATAAACATCATTTCAGATCCTATAATATCCTATAGGATTTGGTCCATGATCGATAAGGGGTAGTTATCCTTGAGTGAAGCTTGATTGAGATTGTGGAAATCCACACAGATCCTAACTACCCCATTCTTCTTTCGAATAGGCACAATGTTGCCTACCCAAGTTTAACATTAAATAAGAAAGATAATCCTGACATTTAACATCTTTTTTATCTTTCTAAAGATAGTACCAATAATTTTTGGATTATAGTTCTTTAATTTTTGTCAGAGTGGATTGACACTAGATTTTAATGAAATACTATGTTGTATGATTTTCGGTCTAAAAAATTTCAGATCAACGTAACAACAATAAAATAAATAATTGTATAGTTTGAAAAGGGCAATGAACCTTCTACACTTTTCTTTAGAACAACATTTTCTAATATTGACACACCTCAACTCTTCTTCCATGCTAACATTTACCTTCTCATATTTAGGGGACCCTTTGGGATTTCCATGAATATTTTGCTTGATGTACCTCTCATGCTTATCTAACATCTCCACTAAAGAAACTAGACCTACTGTAATCTTGTTTTCTTAAGTGTATGATCTTGTCACCAAGTTGATAATCTTTTGCATCAGGTGTTTGAAAAATTTGTTCCTCTTTGTTTCTTAGATCAAAAGATTCTATGTAGTTAGTAGAAATTTTATCAAAGTATAAATTCTTAAAATTATCTTTTTGCTCCAAGAAAGTGATGATTTATTCATCATCATTGAATACTTGCCAATGTTTAGAGTTATCTAGCATGTTAGGGAAATATACCATTTCAATGACATATCAGTCCTTATCAATTTCTAGAGGAGGAATCATTAAGGAAGTAGATATAGTTAGGGCATCAATTTTGGAATTTTTTTCTCATGGCACTTCATTAATAGAAAAATCTTGAAAGGCTTCGATATAGTCTAAGAGCCTATTTTTGTAATGTTTGAGCCTATCATATTTTACTTGATATTAGCCTTATACCTATTTAATGATCAATTATGCATCACCTTGCACTTTGAGGTTATGGATGCCTATATCTTATGTTACCTACAATCCTACACACAATGCTTCATGCTCAAAAATATTATTTGTGCACTCAAATTAGAGATTGTATGAGAAAGGAAATAATTCTTTTTGTGAATAAATTAGCAAAACACTAGCACCAAAACTAATCACTAAGAAACTTCCATTGAAATCTACATTCCAACTATCATTAGAGTCACCTTCCACCAACTCAAGAAGTTCCATATCTTTTTCAGCCATCATCATATAAATGCTAGGCCCTGTTTCCTAATAAAGGATATCTACCTAGGGATTGTTTGACTTTTGCACCAAGAGTTTGGATTTTATATTTGGGAGTAATCTCTCATTAACGTTGTTTCAATTTATTTCTTTCATTTTTTAGTTTTGAAAGTAGATAAAAGAAAGTGGATATTAAGGTGTGTAGATGAACACCTAGTATAATACACGCATTGATCCAGATGAATGTTAGAAATCCTCTTTGGCTAGGGAGGATAACCTATGAATCACAAGAAAACTAGAAAGGGATTTGTTAGATGGTAGGTTGAGTGGATTGCCTAGCGTATGCTAGATCCAAGAAGCATAAGGCTTTCTAGGAGGCAATCAATCAACTTTTAAGATAATTAAGTAAAAAATGATGTAAGAAATATATTTGCATTTAAATGATAAGATAGTAAATATGCAAGAAAATAAATAATGTACCTGTTCGATAGAAGATATGGCATGGTGGGTCAATACCATGCACAATTGTACCAAGGTTAAGTTCAAAGGGTCTGGATAGGGTCTATAGATAGGTCAAGAATAAAAGTAGGGGTTTGATTGGGTGAAAAGGGGGAAAATAACAATTTATTATTTTTTTGATAGTGATCATCAGTAGTTGGGTGTGACCAATGATGATTGGGTGTGACTGGTGATGGTTAGGTAACTACTGATGGTTGGGATAATCAATGATGGTTTCTACAACTAGTGATATTTGCATGTGGAAGTTTGTGAAAATTAAGATGAAGCTGAAGATGAAATGGCTGATGGGTAGGAGTTAGAGTATGGATAGTTGGGGTGAGGGGTGGTGTGCAGGTGAGCAAGACAAGGTAGGAAAACCTGATAAGGAAATAAACACTAAAAATAAAATGAAGGTACATGTATGATGCCAAGTGAATAAAAGTTGAAAACCTAAAGAAAGTTGGGTAGCATCATAGTATTTGAACTTTCAAAGGTCATGTGGATAGATTTTTGGGATGCTAAGTACCTGCACAAAGAAAACAAGAAAATAAGAGAGCTTAGATGCAACTTTCCGATCCTTCACTCTTCCAAGAGCCCTATATTTATAGCATAAACTTACTAAGTGAGGAAAGAGAAAGTTGCCAAGTTGGGTGACGATGAAGATGCCAATTCGAGGGAAAAAAGGTTGTGATGTGTGTATGGGAAAGTTTTAATTTTATCCATGCATGCCTATCCTATAGCTGGATGATATTTTGTTTTACAGGGGTGGAAACCTAACCATCGATGGTTAGGTTAACTATTGATGATTAGGCCAACTATCAATGGTTAGGCCAACCATCATCGGTCGACCCCTAGAAGTAAAAGGTTTAAAATGGATCAAAATAAATATGTTTTAAAATGTTTATTAAAAAAGGGTGTCTAGGTGTTATTAGGTGACTAGGGTAAGTTAACCAGGTCAATTAGCTAACTTAGGTCAAGAATAGGTCCAAGGTGAGGTGACATCGAAGACTAGTCAAGGGGTGGTTTTTGAGTGTCTACATTTTGCCCCTTTTTGTTGTGTAGCTTTAAGTCAATAAGCCATAGAACAAAAATGAACTATTGACTGGTCCAGGTCTGATTACCCTGCATATGGGAGGAGGGTATTCCCCCTTACACTAGGATTCAATGAGACAAAGGTCAAAGTGGATCAAGGTTTGATAAAAGGTATAATGAAGGTCATGAGGTTGGGCATTTGAGACATAAATATTTGCACAAAATATAACTAATTATAGTATTCAAAATCATGTAAGGATTAGCATTGACATGTTGGTAAAAATGAGGTCGAGTTCTAAGATTAGTGATAAGGTAACCAATCCCTAGTGTTGGTCATAGTTGATCGGGTCACACTTATCATGTGTCCTAGAAAGGGTCAATGTTTGCTCGGGTATCTAGGGTATGAAGTGCTCCTAATAAAAACACAAAATGGCTCAGTCATGGTAAAGGTGGTGCAAATTCAAATTTTTAACATGGCAAAGTTGGTTAGTGCGATCAAAAAGACCAAAGTAGGGTTGTTGAAAAACATATGAATAGGTGGGTTCTAAAAGGTGCCAACATTGAGGTGGACATGTGTAAATGGGTGGATTATTGGTTGGGTAGGGAGTGGTCAAGTTGAATCTTGATGTACTAAGCAAGAGGATGCTACCTACATTATTCTATGGATAGTAGATCTAATCATGGACTTCAGGCCAAATGTAGTTCTTATTAGGTTGAGGGAGAGGGTGACTCCCAAATAGGTCAAGATGTGGTAAGGAATGGGTTGCCTCTGTTGAATGTGTTATTAGGTTATGGAAAAGAAAGGAAGAGAAAAGGTGGGTGAAATGAAGTTGGTCCCTAATTGGTGATGATTAGAGGTAACCAACTATGGTTAGGAAACTGGTGACAATTAGGCTTGGGCATGATCAGTGATGGTTAGGGTCAATCGATGATGGTTAGGCAACCATCGATGGATGGGTGAAAAACCTTAAAACCATGATTAAAAGGTCAATTGGGCCCATTTATTCCTCATTTACAACTTTGAAAACTTTGTGCATTATTTGATCTAAGCATTTGGATGATGATTTTTCATGAGTGGGTGAAAACATGGTGAGGTGTCGAGAGGATTTTGGTGTACGAAAGTGATGGTAGGGTCGAGATGGATTCAAAGGGTGCTCGAAGACAAGTGGTTATCCATGGATTGAGGTGGTGCCACTAGTCATGAAATGAGGTAGGGGATGTCTTAAATTTGGTAGTAAATTATAATAGTTAAATTAAATGGTAAAATTAGAACTAGGTATGCTTAATTTAGGGAAATATGGGTATTTTTAGCTGTGGGGCTAAGGTTTGGGTATGTTTCTTGTGTAGGTACAAGGTAGTATTTTTATTGAGTTAGAATGAGTTGGATAGTGTTAGGGAGGGATGTGGAAGGTTGTAGAGAGTAGATTCTAGGTGTAGAGGAGTTAAGGTTTTAGGAAGGTCAAGGGTTCGAGGCTTATTGCCTATGGTCATCAAATAGTGACCATCGATGGTTGAGCCAACCAATGACAGTCAACCCTAGGGGAAAATTTACCCTAAGAGACTATCAATGGTTAAGTCAAACCAATGATAGTTAGGCAGAGTATGAGTTGGGAGCTAGGGTGCCAGAGTGGGAAGTAGGTAATGGGAGTGGATTAGATTTTATGAGTTGGAAAGGTAGGATACGATTAGGGTTTGGGTAGGAGAGTGGGTGAGTTGGGAAGGGAAAGTTTTGAAAGAGTTGGGAAGGGTAGGATAAAAGGTGTGATGGGTTAAGAGGAGTGTTGAGATAAGAGTTGATAGGGGTTATTAATTTATGATATATTTATTATTGTAGGCATAGAATCAGATCCAATTATGGGATTGGGTTCTTGAGATTTTGCTAAGGTAAGGGATGCCATATATATGGAGGACTGGTGTCATATGGAGGTAGTGAGTTTTGGAGGGATGCAACATTATCAGTACCTTCCCAGGGATTTTGGGATGATAGTCATCCTCATCAAGAGATGGGACCCATGACTAAGACCTTCTAGTTATCGACTAGAGAGATGAGCATCCTTTTAGAGGATGTCCATTAGATTACATGTCTACCCATCCATGGAGATCCTATTTACCACATATAGGGGGAGGAGATCAATGAGTGTATGGTGATGTTGTATGGAGATGATTAAGATGATGCCTAATTCTTCTCTGGATGTTTTATCATTAGGTCATTGTACTAGAGGGATCCTAATGAGAGACATTTATTGACCATGTTATAGTTAGTGGTCATGTGTTATGCACTACCAAATTTTTTAGGAGAGAGATACCCTAGTGTGCTTTTAGGGGTGTTGGTGGAGCTATTTTGGGTGGTATAGTGTTTAGATGGGCATAAGTCTTACTATTTTAGATATATAAAGAGTTATGGGGGTTAAGATTACATAGGTGTTATGTCATCAGCATGGGATTTATTCTTCACTTCTAGGCCTATGATCATATATAGGTACTAAGACCCTTGGGCCTTCTGATAGAGTGATACTAGTCGATAGATTATGTGGCCATCTTTTACCAATGGAGGAAAGATGGGGCCATGATAGGTGTGGGTGTTGGTACTAAGGACATTGATTGGTTCAAAGGATCCTTGGAGAGTTTAGTTCTTGGTGACATAATGTGGAGGTCATATCAAATGTGGATAGTATGGGTTGGGTACAGGTACCGCACCCTATCTTTATAGAGTTGGAGATGGGCCTATGAGAGGTAGGATGGTGAGATAGAGTACATCCCTTTTGAGTGAGTGTGGCATCAATTTGGACTTGTGCAGGGTATCCCTCCCAATTTTACTCAATATAAGAAGGAGGATGTAGAGTTATATCTACCAGAGCCATAGACATTCGAGGAAGAATTGGTTTTTGAGGAGTTGCCCCTAAAGGATGGAGATGATGTAGGTTACATAACTGATTACCTAGCCTAGTTTTAGGGGAGATACACAGTCATGGATTTTGGTTTAGGAGATGGAGGCTAGGGGCCTATAGATGTTAACCTAATAGGGGGACCAACATAGGGTGATCCATAGGCAGTGATGGCACTGGTAGCAGCATAAGATCAGATATCCATGTTATAGGGATAGATTGCCACTTTTCAGGGCTAACTAAGAGGAGTGATAGTGTAGAGAGATCAAACCTAAGCATAGGTCACCACTTTATAGGGTCAAGTGTTCATTTTATAGGGGTAATATGCCATAGTGACAAGAGAGAAAGACAAGGCAAGGGTCTCACTTGATTTGGTGACATAAGAGAGAGATTCTCTATGGTGGACCAGTGGAGTAGTAGTAGCACCCCCAATTTTTGTTATACAATCTAGATATCTATTATCCATATAGGAGCTATGATATTATGAAGGCATTGTGCTAGCACAGTGTCCTAATGAGCTAACATGGGGAGAGTACTAGGTTAGCTTGGCTGGTGGAATGGTGATAGCAGGCCTAGGTCAATGGGCTATAGTAGCAGGTTAGCCAATAGGGCCTCTACCTAGGATAGGTGCAAGTGTATGTATGGATATAGGTGTAAGTATAAGTGCTCTAAATTCATGAGTAGAGATCTCATGTGATGTATTTTGATGTTTTAACACCAGCCTACATGCTGAGATGCAAGATGTATTTATGAGCGAGAGATATGTACATTTATTGACACTTATTGATATATCTATAGATGTTTTGAGATGATTGAGATGGTATTATGTTGTTCATGTCTCATGAGATGAATGTTTATGTATGAGACTTATGATGTTGATTATTATCTTGCATAGTATAGGTGTATGTTTTTTATTTATTATATGATGCTTATAGGATGATGTTGTGAAATGATTATGATATGATTATGATAATGATGTTTGTATGATGATGTTATGATATAATTAATGTTATTAATGCTATGAGTTCATTGATTATGATGTTAATGGTATAGATTATGATGATGTTTTATGATGTTATGAGTTTATTGATTATGATGAGAATTTTGATGAAGGTATTTATTATGTTAGTAATGATCATGTTATGTTATGATATGTTAATGTTGTTGGTTATGTCATTTGTAGATGATGTTAATTTGAGATGAATGATGAATAAAATTATAAGATAATGTTAATGTTAAGATGATTGTATGGATTATGCTTTGTGAATGGATATGATGATGTAAGATGATAATTGGTAGGGAAAAGGAAAAGGTCACATTCACTTGTTTTGGATAAGAAAAGGAAACATGGTGTTTTTTGCTAATGAGAACCTAATAATAAGAATCCATAGATGAATTGACCTAGTGAACACAAACCCATCAAATGCTTCACAAGAGCATGCTTTATTAAGAAAACATGTATCTTGACCACTTCATGCCAAGTAAGTTCATAGTCCCTTAGGTGTGATTAGGATGTGGATGATAGATAAGGGTGTAAATGTTCGAGTGGAGTCATTAGCTTTTCCACAAGCTACCAAAGAACATTAGTAGACAATTCCATGCCTTTTGTATACTTATAATGGGTAGACTGATCAAAATAGGAAGTCTAATCATGCCATATATGAGAGTTGACTATGGCTTAATTTAGATAAATAGGTAGACTGATCGATATGGGAAGTCTACAAATGGTAGATATAAGAGTTGATTGCATCTTACTTATTCATTGTGCTTATTCTTTTTGATTTGTACTTAAAGTTACTGAAGTTGATCGATGTGGGAAGTCTACAAATGGAAGATATAAGAGTTGATTATGATTTACTTATTGATTGTGCGTATTATTTTTGATTTGTAGTTAAAGTTGTTGAAGTTGATCAATGCAAGAAGCTTCTAATGAATATTGTTTAGCCATCCTTCAAGGGAGTGGTCTAAGATTTCACTATACCTAATTGTCCTTCAAGGGAGTAATCTATTTTTAAGAAAATTTTGATTTGATGAGGTATTTGTCCTTTAAGGGAGCAGTCTACCATTTATTTGGATATATGGATATGTTTTAAACTAAAATTAGACATGGAAAAGTCTAGTCAGGTTTGAAAGGTCTACCCATATAGAAGAAAGACCTAGGAATAAAAGGTGTGTTAGAGGAAGGGGTTTAGAGAAATAATTGACCATGGGATTCCATCTATTAAAAGACAAAAAGTATCCATGAGAACCATGCTATGGGTAGATTTGAAGTAACCATACTTAGGATTGGGCTATGAATGTGGAGGAAGAATCATACGGTTATGTATAATCAATCAATCCCAAAAGGGGTAGAAAGGAAATGAGGTGGAAGAAGGTTAATGATCCAATGTGATGAGCTTGGGTTTGATCCTTTTTTTAATAATGAAAGAGGCATAAATGCAAAGCATTAATGGGTTCAGGTTCTAGTTTGTCATCAAGAGAAGACAAGCTATAAGCACTTGATCCATACTTATGGGTTATAATGTAAGGTCTTAACCAATTAAAAGCAAATTTTCCCTTTTTGGTCTTCTCCATGCTAGTGATGTGTTGGTTTTCCTTGAGGATGAGGTATTTGATGTTGAACTCTCATGTTTTTAGATGTTTTGTATGTGCGTGCTTGATATACTCTTGATAAATGTGAAGGTGATTAAGGGCAATAAGGTGACTTTCATCAAGAAGTTATAAGTGTGTAAGGCCTTCTTGATGATAGTCAATTTCAAAAAGAATCTCATGCAAGGATATGTGAAGGGATGGAAGTTTGAACTTCAAGAGGTATAACTAACTCGATGCCAAAGATGAGAGATAAAGTTGTAGCTCTCATGGAAATTCGGATACTAGTGTGGTAAGCCCATAAAGTAAATGGGACATGGAGGTGTCAATCCGTGCTTGAAGCACTGACCACCTTAGTGAGAATTTTGATGAGGGTTTTATTGGAATCCTCAGCTTACCCATTGTATTATGGATGATAAGGTGAGGAGAAGCTTAAGTTGATACCAAAAGCATCAAAATCTCTTAGACCTTTTTGTTCTTAAAGAATTTTCCATTATCAGTGATGATTTTGTGAGGAACACTGAAGAGGCAGATGATGTGGTGGTTGATGAAATCAATGGATTTTTTAGCTTTGATTGAGATCAACATGATGAATTCCACCCATTTGGTAAAATATTTCATGGTAATGAGGATATATTGATGTCATTGTGAGGAATGCAGATTGATTTCTCTAACAAGATCAAGACCCCATTGTAAAAAAGGGCCAATAGTCAGTTGATACCTGAATACCATGAGGAGGTGAATGATGAAGGTTAGTATGGTATTAAAATTTGACACATTTCTTGACATAATCACAAAAATCCTAATTGAGTGTGGGCCAATAGTATCCTGGATGAAGAATGCATTTGGCAACAGCCAGACCACTGAAGTGCCCACCACAGATGTTGTCTTGGGCTTATTTAATGGAATAAGAAGCCTCATGGATATGAAGGAAACAAATGAAGAGACCATTAAATCCTCATTTGTAAATAATTCTCCCTAATATGAAGTAGTAAGAGGTACCTTACATGAAATCTTTTTGAGCATTTCTTGAAAGATTAGTAGAGAGGACACCGATGTTAAGGTAGTTGAAGATTTGATCATACCAAATGTCTACAGGTGAAATTTCTATCCAATAAATGGTAGGAAGATCATATTTGAGGTGATATGGCATGACAAAGTGGTGGATGATGACAAATAATTTAGATTTAGTCGGTTGAGATGGAATTTGGGATGCAAGGGAAGCCATTGTGTCTATAAATTTATTGGTAGAACGAGGGAGTGATTGGATAGTGTAGTGGTCAAATGATGCTAAAAGTATGTTGACAAGTTGTTTTTACTTCATAAGAACATCATTTTTGCATTGATAAGCTCTTGTGACTTGGTTGATGATAAGTTGAGAGTCTCCAAAGATGTTGATTGTTTTAATTACTAAATTAAGGGTGGTTTAAAGACTTATGATCAAGGCTTCATATTTGGCTATATTATTAGTACATTCGAAATCAAGTTTGAAATAAAGGGGAAGAGATTCCCTGTTAATGGGAATGAGGATTATACCGATGCCCCCACCATTTTAACATTTAGAACTGTCAAAATACATAATCATTTGATAGGTGGGTTTTTCTGAAGAAAAAGTGGTGCTAGATTCATCTGGAAAGGTAAGAGGGGGAGTTTGATTATCAGAGAGAGGAGCTTTAGCTAGTTGGTCTGTAATGACCTATCCTTTAATAGACTTTTGTGAAAGAAACTCAAGATCAAACTTAGCTAAAAGCATGAGCCACTTAGCCATACATTGGTTATGATATGGATTAGAGTGCATATACTTGAGGGGGTCAGTGTTAGTACTGACATAAGTTGTGGTTAAGAAGATAATGATGAAGTTTAGAGGCTACAAAAACTAAGACAAGGCAGAGTTTTTTAGAATGGGTGTATTAGGTTTCATAGTCAATGAGGGTGTGGCTGATGTAATAAATAGCCTACGCCTTATTTTCGTCATCGTAATGAGTGAGTATGGCTCTCAAGGAATGATCAGTGGTAGATATGTATAGATAAAAAGGTTTATCCTCTTTTGGAGGAATAAGGACTAGTGGAGAGAGAATATACCCCTTTATTGCATCAAAGGCTTATTGACATTATTTGGTCCATTTAAAGGAGATATCTTTCTTGAGGAGGTGGTGGAAAGGCTAACAATGATTAGATAGGTTAGAAATGAAGTAATAGATTGATTGAAGTTTACCTTGTAAGCTATGAAGTTGTTTCAAGTTAGTAGGAGGCATATCTAAAATGGCTCAAACTTTTGTGGGGTCTATTTCAATGCCATGAAGGGAAATAATAAAGCCTAAAAGTTTCCATGATAAGACCCCAAAGATGCATTTCTTCAAGTTGAGCCTAACATGATAATTGATTAGCCTTTCAAAGATGATAGCGAGAATAGTGAGGTGATCTTTGTGGTGTTTGGATTTATTGAGCAAATCATCAACATAGTCCTCAACTATTTTATGGATAAGGTCATGAAGGATATAAGTCATGGCCCATTGATAAGTAACTCTTGCATTATTTACACCAAACAGCATGACACGATAGTAAAAATTTCCCCATGGGGTTATAAAGGATGTTTTATGTTGATCTTGAGGGTAATCAAGATTTGGTTGTATCTTGAAAAACCATCCATGAGAGATAACATTTCATGGGCAATAGTGAGATCAATGAGTTGGTTGATGTTAGGTAGGGGAAAGTCATCTTTATGGTAGGCGAGGTTAAGGTCATGAAAATAAATGTAGAGGCAAAGGACTCCCATGGGTTTGGTGATAATAACAACATTAGAAACCCATTGCAGATAATCAATGGGCTAGATGAAGTTGATGGATAAAAGGTGTTGTATTTCTTCTTTAACAAGAAGAGTTATATGAGGGTCCATACAATGAAGCTTTTTTTGAATTGGCTTAGATTTAGGATGGGTAAAAATGTTATGAAGAGTGATAGAAGGGTCAATACCAGGCATGTCCTGATAAGACCAAGCAAATGATATGCAATGGTCCCAAAGAAAAGATGGATAGTCTCATTATTCTTTGAGGTTTGAATATTGGCCAATTTTGATGATGCGAGGGTCCTTCTGAGTTCCTAAATTAACATATGTGGTTGATTCATTTAGTATTATTTGATTTATAAGAGGACGGTGTTTTTGAAGAGAAGAGTCCCCCACACCAAGGTAGGTAAGAATGGAATTATCATCCTCATTTTGGATGGTATTAATGGTAGGTGAGTCATATGTAATCATCTCATGGTAAATGAGAGGAATGGTTTTGGTTTGGCTCTCCTTTTGATAAGTGAGGGGGCCCAAACTAATGATGTTGATCCAAAAAAAAGTTTGGTGGGATGATATTGGTATCTTCATATTAGGAAAATGGGGTTGGGGAGGATGAAGGTTCTTCAATAGTGGTGGTGATGGGTTTTGGTGATATGGGCTCCTTTAGGGGAATGAACCCAAGGCCAAATAACTCATGAGGCTTTTAATTTTTGATGATGGGAAGCTCATGAGGTCCTTATTCATAAATGCCAAAACTACACCCCTTCCAAGTGTAATGATGAAGGTACATTTAGGCAAAGGTCAAGTTGTTAAGATAAGAAAAGTTAGAAGTGAATGGTTGGATGTATAGCATGGTGGTGGGAGCAAGGAGTGGTTTATTAAGTCCCCCATAGACAAAATATGTTTTGTTGTTTGGAAGGCCAAAGGGGATGAGGGTACCAATATTGGGATCATAAGATGGATCATTTTGAAGATTCCCAAATTTGTGTAGAGAAGGGAGAGCATCCAAAGCTAAAAGTTGATATTCCCCAGTGTGAGACATTGAAATATGGATTACAAAGGGTCTTTGAATAGAATTTGAGATGAAGAGATGGTTATACTAGTGGATGCTTCATCATTGTTGTAGACATAAGTGTTGGTTGCTTGGGTTGATGTGGTGGTTTGGCTAGAGGTTGGTTGTGAAGAAGATGGAGGTGGAATGAAAATGTCCTTGGGTTGATATGTTATATTACAAGAAGTAAAGGGACTTAGATCAGCTTTGATTGTAATGAATTGTCCCTCATACTCAAATTTGACACATCAGTGAAGGGTAGAATGGATGTAACCCATAGTATGGATCCAAGGGTGATTGAGTAATACATTGTATTGAAACTCACCCTCTACAACATAAAATAGTTTAGGGATAGTGCGAGGCCCCAAATGGATGTGGAGAACAACCGTTCCCAGAGTGGTGGCCAAGGTATCATTGAATGATTGGAGAACTACTGAGCTTTAAGACATGATGTTTTTAGGTAGTTGGAGTTGATCATAACCTTGGTAGGAGATGATATTGATACTTGCTCCCCCATCAATCATGACTCTTTTGACACGTGTCTAATTGATGGATGTGGTGATGAAAAGAGGGGGATCAAGGTCTTATTTATGGTATGGTAGAATTTGTTATTCTTGAAAGGTGACCATGGCAGCATGTTGGATGGCTCTAATCAAATATGTAAGAGGTTAGGGATCATTTGGTTGAACCTCTCTAGAATACAGTGCTTTGATTAAAGGTTGATAGTATTAGGGAAAAGTTCTAATTAAGTCATAAAGACTCATTTTGACTAGTGTTTGGTGAAGTTATTTTAACACCAAGCATTGGACAAATAGAGATGTATTGGAAGAAGAAGGAGCTCCTAAAATGGAAACTTTAGGCTTGGATGGTTATGAGGGTGAAGGTGAAGGTGTGGATGTTTGGTTTTGATTGGTTGATTGAGGGGTTGAAGGGTAAGACCATGGAATAGTTATCTTGGCTTTGCCCTTTTCATTCTATTGGATATCTTTACCCTTATCCTTTTGTTGGGCTTAATATCAAGTCACCATATGAATGGTATGGATAAGGGGACCATTTTCTTCCTTTGGTTCCTCTTCTTCACTTCTTGGTGGAAGTAAAGAAGTAGATGATTGGTAGGTGGATTAGATAGGTGGTAGAAGAGGAAAAGGGCTTAAATAAGGTTTATCTAACAAATCATCTTCCTTTGAAAGGCCATGAACAATTGATTGGAGAGCTTTCTAATTCTTCATATCATGTCCATGGGTCCTATGGTAAAGACAAATCAAATTATCATTGAAACTGGTTGGCTTGTGGTGAGTAGGGTCAAAAGGTTTGATTGGTGGTAAGCTAATGGCAGAAGCTTGCAGCATCCTTTGTAAAATAGTTGTATAAGATTTTTACAAAGATGTTAGAGGTGGTGGAGTTTGGATGTTGGGGGTAAGGACCTTATTGGGCAAATATTTCTTGACATAAGGTGTGGTTAGTGGTTTAGAAAGGATTGGCTTAGTTACAATTGATTTGGGAATTGGGGGTCTAGATGATGAAGGTTTAATAGATGGGAAAGTAGATGACAAAAGGTTGGTAAGAAAGGAGGATGAATTGGAGGATTGGGTTGTTATAGGTGGAGAAAAGGGAGATGGTTTTTTGGAAGAAGAGTAGGTAATGGGAATGGTGGAGGGATGTGGTCCCAAAATAGAAGGTAAAGGTCAAGGAGTTGGTATGGACTTAACCCAAGATTTTGGTCTATTCAACCCTTCCTTCTTAATGGGATTAATTGAATTTGGCTTTGGTTGGGTTGATTTGGTTAAATCCAATCAAAAAGGAGGGTGATTAGGATTAGGCATGGGAAGGATCCCTAAATTTTTTATTGGCTTGATGAAAGAAGCATAGGGTGATTTGACAATTTTACATGAGGGTAGTTTAGATGGTTCATTGGTAACATTAGTAGGGGTAGTTGGTGTATTTTTAGCAACAAGCTTGAGGGTAGACCCAAGTGAAGTGGAAGGTTCATTTTTATATTGATATGGGAGTCCAAGACAATGCCAAAAAGTGGCTCTATCAAAGTTAGGTTGGGAGGTGAATTCTAAACTTTGAACTAGATGAGAAAAGGGTTTATAAATGGGAATTATTTCCTGATCATTAATTTCAAAGTGCAAACCCTTTGGGGAAGGAGTGGTTTTAGAGTTGTTATTTTTGGTGAAAAGTTCTAAAGATGATGATTAGATAGATGAGGAGATTGACTCTCGGGAAATAGTTTCCAAGGGAGGTATAGATGGTTCTGTAATAGGAGAGGTAGGGGTAGCGGTTTCAAGTGGAAGAGTCTGTATAGCTCTTTCCTTGGTTTGGTTGTCCAAAGAAGTAGGTGGCTCTTCTACTTGGATTAGAGGAGTGGATGAAATGGTTGATGGAATGGTTATCTCCTTGGGTATTTCTACCATAAGAGGGGTAGATGGAATGGTGGTTTCCTCTAAGGAAGAGGAAGGGGTAGTTAATTCCTCTATTGGGTTTTTTGAAGAAATAGATGGTGGGTTAGCTTCCTCTATTTGGGTGATAGAGGTGATGACTTCTTCAGCATTGGGTATACTACTAATGACATTAACTACATATGCTTCATGTGAGTTGGAGGACTTGAGTTTGATTTCATGATGTTGGGTTGACGATGAATGATTTGGAAAAGGTTTTTGGAAAATATCGAGAGATTGATTGGAAGGAGCATTTGGGTTATCAAACACAAGCTCTCCTCTATCAATTAGGTCTTGGATAATAATTTTAAAGATATTGCATCTATCAGTACCATGTCCAATGACATGATGATAATCACAATGATCATTCTCACTGTACCACCTGGGAAGGGGATGAGAAGTATTGAATTATTAAGGGGGCTTGATGGGTGGAAGTTGGATTAGATTGGCTTTAAGTAGTTTATCCAAAACTGATGCATAAGATTCCCCAATTAGGGTAAATGGTTTTGAAGGAACCCAGTTTTAGGTATGGTTTTGGTGATTGGAAGAATTGTTGGTTCGAGGTGTTTGGTTGACAGTTGGAGGTAGTGCAATTTTGAGAACAACCGAGTGTGTTGATGCTTTTGCTTTAGAATTGGTTGGGTTCATGGTCTTGGTGGAGGATGATTCAATGGATTTAAAACTATAATTTTTATTTTGAAACTTTAATTTCCCTTCATTAATGGAATGGTTTTCTAATTTGCATACCATGGTAAATGCTTCATCCAAAGTCCTAAAGGTTTGGACTTGGAGAGTGGAAGCAATGTGTTTGGCACACCCCTGAGAGAATAATTAGATTAATTCAGGTTGGGGTAAGGGGAAGGTGAGTTGATTAATGAGACCCCTCCATCTGGTAACAAAATCAATAATGGATTCATATTCAAATTATTTGATGGAGTATAAATAGTAATGGAAACATTTTTAGATATGTTTACAAAAAAGTGTTCTAAAAAGGTTTGTGTCAATTGAGAGAAAAAAAAATAGATTGAGTGGGGAGGGCACTATACCAATGAAGGGTAGTTCCAGATAATGACATGGGAAAAGTTTAAAGGAGGAGAGCATCATCATAAATGATTAAATAGCAAGTGTGATGAAAATCTCTCAAGTGTTGTTATGGATCCTCCTTACCTTGGAATTTAAAAAATTTAGGCAATTCCCATTGAAGGTAAGCATGAATAAGCACAGATGGGTGAATAAGTTCATTACAAATTTAGTCATGGGATAAAAGATTGGGTGAGGCAGAGATGGTTATTTCTAAATTAGTCATTTTTTCCATTAGTTTTTTTATTATATCTGGTTGGGGTTGAGAAGATGCATAATTGAGAGGAACATTCTGTTGGGGTTGGTTCATAGCAATGTATGAATAAGTGGTAGATGGTGTTGAAGAAGCCACATATTGATAGGTGGTGGCAAGGGGCTAAGATGGTTCCACATAAGAACTAATTGGTATAAAAGGTTGGGTGAAGGTTGATATATACCCTTGTGGTTTAGGGACATACTGGTAAGTTGTTATAGGCCCCTGTTGAGAAATGGATGTGGTTGGTATGGTGGAGGTAAGAGGAAGTTGGGTAGGTTGAGGTTGGGTAGTGACCCTAGCACTGATTGGGGGAAGGTTTTGAGATATGGAGACCACTAAGTTTTGAAGTGGAAGTGTGATTAAGGGATTGGTGGCAACTAAAGGGAAGATAGAAGCAAGAGTGGAAGATAATACCATAGTAGATGGGGTATAAGTGACTAATGGTAAGGTTGAACCCATATGGGGTATGGCAAGAGGTGTTTGGTTGGGAGGTAAGAAGTTAGTTTGGGCTTGGGTGGATGAGATGTTGGAAGAAGCCTAATTCAATGATTGAGTCAAAGTGGTACCTATCACAAGACAAGATGGCATGCCCAGAGAAGGATCACAAGAAGGAACTGAAGCAGAGGGGGCATGGTGGGCCAAGGTGTTGAGGTAGTGTTGTAAAGCAACTAGATTATTGTCAAGAAAGGCATTAAAGTCTAGATATACTTTAGATATTATTGATATTATAGAAGGAGAAGGTGGTGAAAGAGAATGATGAGGTGAAACATGAGGAGATTTGTCAACATTGAAGGTATAATCCATGGATGAAGAAGAAGGTGGTGGTTGGTTGTTTTGATTTCTCACTTGTTGTTTGGTTAAAAGCATATGAGAAAATAGGTAATGTTATTGTGATGTTCACACATCAAATAGAGATCAAACCCAAAATTATTTCAAAGTAATCAATACATACACTAAGAAGTGTCTTTAAACTTAGGATTACTTTTAAATTGCTTTTAGCTTATGCCTTAAAGAATGTGATAAGGTACTAAAGAAGAAGCCTATGGATGGTTTTAGGTTGTTTAGTCACTCAGAAGGAAGATCTATGTTGAAATTTAGTGCATGGCTTAGTGTTGGGGCCTACCCCCTCACTTCATGATCTCATAGTGATAAGGGTGTCAGGAACATAGCCAAGATATACTAAGTCTAGAGTTTATACTCAACCAGAGAGTTGACTTGGTTCTCCCCTTGGTGGTGAAATCCAAGTGGGATAGTCAAGAGGGGATACGTTTTCCACCAAGTGATGAAATCCCAATCAATCCTTATCTTAAGTATTATTTTGATGTGTAAATTATTTTGTGGTTCAGTTTTGTGTGTGATAACAAGTGTGAATGCTACGATAAGATTACTTTGCCTCCTAAGTTACTAGATGAACTAAAATCAAAAATTAAATAATGAATGTAAATGGTTAATTCTTAATCCCCAAAATAAATGATCTCATTTGATGAGCAAATAATTAAGGAAGAAAGAGAATTGGGTCCCACCAGGCATACCAAAATGTTTCAATTTATTTCCTTCATTTCTTAGTTTTGAAAGTAGATAAAAGAAAGTGGATATTAAGGTGTGTAGATGAATACCTGGTATAATGCACATGTTGATCCAAATTAATATGAGAACTCCTCTTTAGCTAGGGAGGATAACCTGTAAATCATAAGAAACTAGAAGGGGATTTGTTAGATGGTAGGTTGAGTGGATTGCCTAGCGTATGCTAGATCCAAGAAGCACAAGGATTTATAAGAGGTTGTCAATCCACTTTTAAGACAATTAAGTCAAAAAATTATATAATAAATATACTTTCATTCAAATGATAAGGCATTAAATATGAAAAAAAATGTACATGTTCAATAGAAGATATGGCATAGTGGGTCAATACCATACACAATTGTACTAAGGTTAAGTTCAAAGGGTCTGGGTAGGGTTTGCAGATAGGTCAAGAATAGAAACAAGGGTTTTATTGGGTGAAAAGGGGAAAAATAAAAATCTATTATTTTTTTGATAGTGACCATCGGTGGTTGGGTGTGACTGGCGATGGTTGGGTCTGACCTACGACAGTTAGGTAACCGATGATGGTTGGGATAACCGGTGACAATTTTTGTAACCAATGATGGTTACCTATAGAAGTTTATAAAAATTAAGATGGAGATGAAGATGAAATGGCTAATGGGTAGGAGTTAGAGTATGGATAGTTGGGGTGAGGGGTGGTGTACAGGTGAGTAGAACAAAATAAGAAACCTTGATAGGGAAAGAAAACACTAAAAATAAAAGGAGGGTACTTGTATGATGCCAAGAGAATGAAAGTTAAAAACCTAAAGAAATTTGGGTGGTATAACAGTACTTGATCTTTCAAAGCTCACATGGATAGAGTTTTTGGATGCTAAGTACCTTCATAAAGAAAATAAGAAAATAAGAGATCCTAGATGCAAATTTTAGATCTTTCACTCTTTTAAGAGCCCTGTATTTATAGTATAAACTTGCTAAGTGAGGAGAGAGAAAATTACCAAGTTGGGTGAGGATAAATATGCTAATTTTAAGGGAAATAAGGTTGTGAGGTGTGCATGGGAAATTTTCCATTTTATCCATGCACACCTTCCTTGTAGCTAGATGATTTTTGTTTTACAGTGGTGGAGACCTAACCATCGATAGTTAGGCTAACCGTCAATTATTAGGCCAACCATCGATGGTTATGCCAATCATTGTTGGTTGACCCCTAAAATTAAAATGTTTAAAATGGATCAAAATCAATATGTTTTAAAATGTTTATTAATGATGTCTAGGTGTTATTAGGTGACTAGGGTTGTTAACTAGGTAAATTAGCTAACTTGAGTTGGGAATAGGTCCAAAGTGAGGTGACATCAAAGATTATTCAAGGGGTGGTTTTCGAGTGTCTACAAACTCCTTTCATGGGAATCATACCCTACATCTAGTCTAGTTTGATTTATCCTCTGAGGTCTCTACAAGAAGACTTGATCAAAAGCATTCCATAATTGGGAGGAATGTTTGCCACTAGTATGGTCATTTTCACTCTCTTTCAGGGAAAAGAACCCTGAACAACCTACACATCCTTTATCTATCCAATCCATGTAACTTGATTCTCTTTCATGTTAAAAAAACAAATAAACATTTTAGTGCAAGTCAATCCCAAGGTGTGTATAACTTTGGCCAACATGACATTGTTTGAAGCTCCTAAATCAATTATGTAGTTATTCAACCTAAAGCTACCAAAAAATAGAGACACATAGAAAGTCTTGGGCCTTTCATTACCTAGATAAGTAATGGATATGTTGTTTTACAAATTATAATCAGCGATCTTGATAAGTGATCCTTGAGGAGTTGCATTGGAACTTCCTCTTTTGATGAACCTAAGTAGTCTATCTAACTTCTTAGGGTTTTTCCAAAGGTATTTAGTTTGATAAATTTGAACCTTTGTCCTATTCATATGATTGATTATTTCAATGTATGCACCTAAGTTTGCTTGCCTACATTATTGTCACTAATATTCCTAGTAGTCGACACTAATTCTGTCTAATCCAATTTATCCTGCTTATTTATCCCCTTTCTAGCCATTTATCTAATATTCCCCCTTCATTATCCTGCATCTTACTAACCATATACATCCCATATCTTCATTAATTTCCATAATCATTTACTAATACTAATCTAATCCCACTTACATATTATTTTGGAATTTTAAATTCCCATGACCCCACCTAACCACCTATTAGGCCTACTCCTAGGCTCTCCTACACCCTTAGTCCCTAATACTCACCTAATCCCTATCTAACATGCCTCTAATCCTAATTATCTCTAAGATTATTCTATAATTGGAATATTCTAAAATCCTCTCTAACTTAGCCTCCCTCTCTAGAAGAATCTAAGTATAGAGGCTTATATGGAATTTTTAATTCCTTCGATAAGCTACAACCATTATCTCATCCCACTAACATTGAATTTAAACCAAGGCTGCTCCTCCATGAAATCCATCTCATGAATTCATAAAGTCTCCATGCCAAATCAATTCTTGCATCCAACATCCAAAATCCTTCAATCAAGCATCACAATGTCAATCTGAGTCTAAGATAGCATCTCATCCAATCTCTTTTATTTTACATCCATTGAATCATGGTTTAAAGCATTTAGGATTTAAGATTTAAGTATAGGATTTAATAACTATTTCATCCAATTACATTTAGGTATTAATGGCTTTAGATCTTTCTTAGTGGTTGGATACTTGAGTAACTTAAATTACATAATTCCCTTTTTTAAAAGGGCACTGTGAGTGGATGAAGTAGTAGGAGTAATGGTCTTTCAAATAAAAACCATGTCATAAATTAATGTTAGTAGATGATGATGGGGGATATGATGCCCCCTCAAGGGGACATGCGAGGAAGAATGAGATAGATGGCCACTCAAAAGAAGAAGTGAGGGGTGGGATGTGATGGATAGAGAAGGGGATGGGATGTGAAATGTGGGATAGAAGATGAAGAAGATGAATTCAACTTGAGCAATGAACTACAGAATTGATGATTACCCTATCAAAGACACATGCATAGGGAGTAAATATGATGGGTGTCATGGTTTCCAACACATCCTAAGGGGTAATCAACCGTAACAAGATGATGATAATAATAAAGGACTATAAGCTTTAGATATATCCCAAATAAGGACATATGCAAGAGAGAGCTATAGGCTAGGATAAGATTGATTTGATAAGATTAATGATAGGTGTAACTCAAAGCTAAATGATAAATATGATGAAGAGGATAAGATAGAATAAATGATGTGATCAAGTGACCAAAAGACTTGGGGGTGAATATGGATAAAAGAGATAGTGGTCGTGTTATCCTTGAACATTGAAACATGGCCAAGTGCTACCTGCATAATCTGAACAGACCTCAGGCTGATGTAGTTTCAACTTGGGGATAAATGATAATTAATGGTTATAGATTATGATGATTATGATGATTATAGGATGATATTAGTGATTAGAGGTTATTGATTCAAAGGATGAGATGGGAATAAAAGATTGGATGTTAGTCAAATGGTGTGTGAGGATTAGATTAGTGATGGGAATAAGAATGATGAGATAAAGGATGAGGGTATAGATGATCAAGCCATCACAAATGTCATAAAGCTCATCATAGTCTAAATAATCCACTAAATATGGCACTTGGTATTATGTCCCATCATATATCCATGATCAAGAGGATGTTGTGCTAAAGTGCATGGATTGAACTCCACATCATTGAGGGCACTTATAAGCATTATTTTAGTGACCTCATAGCATCATCATTTTGTGACCAATAGACAAAAAAGAGACATGATATAAATAAAACATAAGACAAACAAGATATATACATGATAAAAGATAGTCAAACAAGATAAAAAGAACAAACAACATGCAGTGTCCCAATGTTTTATCGAATGATGAGATGAGTGATTAGGTGATGGGTTGCATGATCATGATGTGATTGTGGACTTAAGATGGGCTTGGATTTGGATAGGGTGATCATTATTATGATTAGACTAAGATGTTACCCATAGTTTTGGATAGAAGGATGGAGGAGGGGATAAGGTCTTTGAATATAGATTCGGTCTAGAAATTGAATCTAAAAGTGGTTAAGGAAGGTGGTGTAGAAAAGTGATGACCAAGGATTATGAACATACAAGGCCCTGTAAGAGTCTAATATACCAAGGAGACTAGGAGATTATGGGATCAAATATCTTTCACACTATCAAATAAGTGATTTTATGGGTGCTAGGTATGAGAAAAGGCACTGATAGGAAGTGATGGGTGCTAGATTAAGGTTGTTGACAAATTGATGTATGTTAATAATACTTAGTCAAAAAGATGATGCTAAAGAGATGGAAAGATGGGTGACCACCTGGGATTGCATTTTAAGATGAAATGTGGTATGCAAAGATGGGAAAATATGAGATGGATAGATATGGATGCGACTAGGGGATGGGGCATAAAAAAATCATTGACTAGGATTTTTGGCTTTTTCAAATTTTATGATTTTTAAGGTTTTTGGAATATTTCAATTTTTTAAGGATTTTTAGAATATGTATATACACTATACAATGGGGTTACTAGAAAAGGAATACCAAGCCTATTAACCAAGATGAGGATGGATGGAATGATAGATGGGATGACAAAAAGGATGAGGGTGATGTGGAAAAGGGGATGGGGATTAAGGAATAATGGACTAGGTAGGACCAATGACTGCATCATGAAGGAACTAAATGGTTAGTTACTTGGTTGTCCATTGGAAAATATGCCAAGATGGTGTAGGGAAAGTTCTCAAGACACCTTCTACTTCATTACCAAGGTCAAGACAAGAAGGAAGGAGGGACATAATAGGATACATGATTATGGTAAGTAATGGACAGAGGGATAAGATATGGATGGGATTGATAAGGAATAGGTCGCTGAGGGATATGATAAGGAAGGTGAATTGTGCCCCCAAGTGTTGAGGTATAATTCAGACAATATATTATCTTACCATGATGTTGGGGACCAATTTTCATCATGGTACTTACCCAAGGTGCCAGAAGACTGGTTTTCACTATTGGATGGATGTGTTTTTTTTACTTATTGATGGCATCTCAATTTATTTAAGGTGGGTGAGATGCAAGATGTTGGCATCATTTTGATCTTTATCCAACACCTATTCTAGGGATGTGTGATATTAGGATCATGTTGTTACTACTGGATGTATAGGTTTCCTTGTGACCTTCAATGATTCTTGATGGTAACCCCTCTAGATATCTAGACCAAGTGTCTTCATTGCCCCTAGGAGAGACAATGCTACTTAGGAAGGTGATGTGAGGTATGGATTTGATTAAAGCTTGATTTTGATGGATGGTAATATCAGGATAGGATGGTATGATGGATGATAGAGGATAATGAATGATAGGATCATGAGAGGATGGGGTGATGGAGGATAGAGGATTAAGACTAGCAGTCATATACATCATTAGAGATATTGGACATTCCTCATTTGATTGGTGTCATGCAATAAAAGACTACAAGAGATCCAAGACACTTTGACTTTTTGATTCATCTTTGATCTGATTATTTGACAGATGATTAGCCATATGATTTTGAGCATTTGACTAGATTTAATTTTGACTAGCCCCTAGTGCCTGATTTTGGGCTTCACCAGGGGAGATTGATTTTTGACTTGAAAGATTATTTTGGCTTTGATAGTCCCCTAGTGCCTAATTTTGGGCTTCACTAGGGGAAGACATGTTTTAATTAGGCCATTGATTTTACTCTTTTTTATTGTGACTGATGGGATCAAAAATGAATTGATTATTATGATTGACTTTTGTAATATTATCTTGGATCTTTGGATTTGTGGCACACATTATATTTCTCAAGGAAGGGTCCAATGATGCATGGTCATATTTGTCCCTATGGAGGGAGGTGATTAAATGGTCATCAATGGAAAGAAAGGGGTCCATGATGGATGAAGGCAGTGGTGAGGGTATGATGAGGTCAATGAGTGTTGATGGGGTAGCATAGTCTTCATAGGGGTTCTTAAGAGATATAGGTATGTCATCAAAGAAAATATCCTCAAGGTCAGCAAAAGGATCATTAAGACTAGCCATAATAAATGCATCCAAAGGAAGATCAGATTCATTCTAACAAATTTTTATAGATAGAGCTTATAAGAACTTTGTTATGACTTTTTCATCTTGATTGGGATCAAAAGGTATGCTTGGTGATGGATTGGAGGTACTGAGATTAGAGGTATCTTCTAAAGACATGCATTATCAATGTCAATGATGGATGACTTTTCTAATGAAGAATCAGATTTGGATCTTGGTGTTGAACATGACCCAACTGAAGATAATACTTCTAATGTTGACTTTGATATAGACTCTGATGTATAAGTTGTAATCTTACTAATAGGATATTCATTATCCATAATTGACCACTCAATATGGGGTGTTTGATGTGATGGGTGAGAGGGTTCATGAGAGATGGGAGGACTAGAATCATGGGGAATAGACTTAGTTGTGATGGAGGATTTGTCAAGGATGGGGGGATCATGTAAAATGGATGTGGATTCTTGACCTCAGCTTGGAAAGGGAAGGACTTGATCATGATTGAAATATTGGCATTATTTTTTTGTTCACCTAGGAATTTAAACTCATATGGTTCATCCTTGATCACTATGTCACCATGGTCAATGAAGTCTTGGACATAGTCTTGAAAAGGTTGGCATCAATTTATGATATGCCCCTAGGTTTAGTGAAATGCACAATATTGTTACATGTTATACCAAGAGGGTGTTGGTGGGATCAAGATATCGAATAGGTGGATAGACCATCATCTTAGCAGTGATTAGTTATTTAAAAAGGGATTTCAATGACATAAGAAGGGGATTATAAGGACTTGCTTCACTTTCTGATTTAGATGTGGAAGCATTGGACTCTGGATCAAATGGTTGTTGATGCAAGGGGGTGGAGGGAGTCAAGGTGGCTAAGATTGGATTCCCTTTGCAAGTATGAAAAGGGGTGGATGAGGTTATAATACTAGCATATGGAGGATTGGTATGGGACTCACATGAAGGGGCTTAGACGGGAGGTGCAATGAGGTGAAGGGGATAAACACCTTCAAGAAGTGATACACCCATCATAATAAATTTCAAGAGGATCTCATCCTTGTGGGCAGCTATGTATTGGTCTATAAAAGTGGGGTCTAGCTCCATGGGGGATGGATGATAAGGGATTGATGATGGGAGGGAGGCTAAGAATTAGGGATGATTCCTTAGATAAAGTGGGTCCAATGATTGAGCTAGTATGATAGATGATAATGATGATGAGGTGGATTAAATGTGATTAGGATGATATAGGACTAAGATCAAATTTTAGATTGATAGTTCAATATGCACTAACATCTTATCAACAATGTCTATTAATCAAGCTAACAAAAGGATTGGGGATGTGATGGGTGCCTAGATTCAAAACTAGCAAGATGATGATATGATGGGTGCTAGTTATGAGTCGGTAGGGATGATTAGACTAGATTGATGATGAGATTGATGGTTGATGAGTTTTCTAGATTGAAATTTGACAAAGTAATAAGATGCTAGTAGGATACTGACTAGGGTATGAAACCTAATAAAATGATGAATGATAGTGGATTGGGATGATGTGGATGATAGGACTAGCTAAAGACCTTAAGACTAATTTTTCTCAAGATTGGAGGGGATATGAAGATATTTAGGATGATCGAACAAGGATAAGTATGATGATACGTGATATTGAAATGATGTGGGAAAAGGATGGTTTAGACTCGTATGTGAACTAAAAAAAATCCAAACTAGGATAAGATAGGATGTGGTTAGACTAGATGGGTGATGAAGACAAGATCAAGATAAGTGATGAGAGATAGAGTGGACCTAAGATAAGATATGGATGATGAGACAAGATGTGATTAGGATATGGTAGGGGATAATAAATGATAAGTGATACTATGATATGATATGACTATTAGGATGTACAAAAAAATCAAAATATGTACAAGAGGGTAATGAGATAAGGATAGACAAGACAAGGTGATGGTCAATGATGAGTGGTTATGGTTAGACTAGGATGGGATGAAGACAATATGCGGGATAGGAGAGGATGGTGATAATGATGTTCAAAAGGATAATGGGATGATGACAAGGATGTAAAATTAATATGTATAAGAAGATAATGGGATAAGGATATACAATGTGATGGGATAAATGGGAGGATGAGAACTATGGATAAGGTGGACCTAGGACAAGGTGTAACTAAGATGATGAGTGGATGTGACTAAGTTGGGATATTGGTTAGGACTTAGATAAGGATATACAAAATATTGTGTGTGATAACTAGGATGACAAGGGTGACACGATAAGATGTAGGTGATGGGGGGTGACTAATGATGAGTGGGATATGGTTAGGCTAGGATGGAAGATAAACAAGATGAGGGATGGGATAAGGATATAATATGACAAGGATGCACAAGACAAGATGTGGGTGATGGGAATGTGGTTAAGGATAGATGGTTAATGATTGGCCTATGATGGGATGAAGACAATATAGGAGATGAGATAAGATAAAAACAATATGTACAATGATAGGATGACAAGGATGATGACTAGGATATATAAAAAGGATGGTAGGATTTGGATATACAAAATTATTGTGAGGTAGTATTATTTATACAAAGTAGGATAGGATAGAATTATGTGGCAAAGGTATACAGGTGTAAAGGACCTAGATAGGTATGGATAGGTGAAGGCTGACTCGGTTCACAAATAGCAACAGTTTAGCACAACACACACCCAAGTAAGCAAGCCACACCTTATGATTAGTAAGATAATAGGTGTGTAACCTAATGTCATCACCATCCAATAGCTTCACAAGTAAGGTTATAGGCTGATGACCCATTGCAGTATCAATCAAACCTTCTCAACCCTACCCGTACAGGATGGCTACTTCAAAGTTGATACTAACTCCTATAGCATTACACTTGTTATGGTAAAAGGCTCCTATGCTAAGTATACACAAGATATCTAGGTGCATCCCCTATATACATGAAGGTAAGTTAGAGCCCAAGTCCATGTAGGATGTTGTCTGATTCCCCTAGGTCTTGAAGCTTGATCACCCCTCACTCTATGGAAGCCTTTATGGGGAATTTTTCTTAAGCCATAATGATATCTATCCTAACTTTTATAATCCATCAGAACATGAAGTTTGGTTGGTGCGTGGTGATGAAATCCACATCACCAAACCCATAGAAAAAGAAAAAGGAAAGGGGTTTATAGGTAGTTTCTAATCTCTTAGTAATTACTGCAAGGATGTAAAGGAGAGATCATATGCCAACCATAGACCCGGGTAATAAAAAAGCAATCAAAAAGATTCATTTATCGATTAAGATGTGTGATTATGTATAAGAAGCAAAGACATGAATATACAATAACATAACATGATAATATATACAAGACAAAATAGATAATCAAAATTGATTTCTAAAGTGTCAAATAATTATTTGACTAGTAGCCTGCAAGCACATGGGTTAGTAGTTTGATATGTCACTCAAAAGAGGGGTCCTACAAGGCAAATGTTATTAGTTTCAATGATTTTCTACAAACTTTCAAATACACAAGGAAATCATCTAACTAGAGACTATAATATCATGATTGGTGGGTCAAAATCACTACTTACAAGTGGTGATATTACAACTGAGAGATGACGTATAAAACTATGGTAGGATGGAAAATACCATGACTTGAATTGACAATATCACTAATGACTATAAAATCTATAATTACAGTTTTGTCATAAAACACAAAACCATGACTTGTGATGATAAAGTCGTTACTAAACATAAATCAATAGTTGTGATATTGTACATAATGAAAAAAAAAATAGATTTAAATTTTGACACAGACAGATTTGTATATGATAGATTGATTTAGATGTGAAAATGATTATATATAGATGGTTAAAATATTAAAAACTGATGTTATATTATAGCAAATTAACACTTAGGTTTTTACCTAAATGACTAAGATTTTGACCAAAATTTAATCAACAAAATCTTGCCTATACAAAGATATATTATTTTACCTATATCTGATTAAGATTTAAAAGACTAAGTTATAGATAATAGTGAAAATTCCAATCATTACAAAATAGTAACTATAACTGCAACATCACTCCTCCACAGAGCAATCCCATGAGTCTAAATGTGTTGATAGTTGCGGCATTGTTAAAAATGAAAAAACTTCTAGAATCTAAATACTTTGATAGAATTAATTGATGACATAGGTAACATATTGATTTAAAATGACTATTCTCAAATAAATATGAAGGACCAAAACTGGTAATGCATTCAAAGTTTTGATAGAAGGAAATTTTAAGATGAGACCAAAACTAGGCCAAATCAGAAGTGCAAGAGAGTGGTTTTTATTAAATTTAGTTCTGGACCTACCCTACAAGATTTATAGATGATAATTTAACATAAGAATTAGATAATAATATCATAATTTATAAAACTAAGTTGAATGACAAAATTACGTCTATCGAAGCAATACCGCTACTCTATAAGATAGAGTCATGACTGAGAAAATGATGTGATCAGTAGTTTTGTCAAAAATGGGGAAAGGGGTAAGGTCAGGTGTTTATCTTTGCCTCAGTTGATTCTTCTTGTTTAGGCCTTTTTATTTACCTTATACAACACACAAACCATAACAAATAGATAAAGTATTGATACAAAATTGGGTTTAGCTGGTAAATATGGACGTTGAATCTAAAAACCCCTAAAATATTAAATGACAATATTATATAATGATAGAGTCTCCTAGAAAAAATAGAACATTAGCATAGGTCTTGAAGATTAAAATATCAGAATTAACTATTAGTAATTTATGAAGACTAACAATACCGCTACTTATAGACACAATACCATGATTACCAGGGTGAAGCCATGACTTCCCTAGTTGCAAATTTATTACTCAGGTTCTGTCTGCTAGAGTATCTTATGATGTCCTCTTCAACCTAGACTCTGCACACAAAAAACTCAAAATCCCCAAGAAACACATAGAAATATTCATATAAGTTAGATAAAATGAAAAACCAAAAGATAAAATAGGGAACATTCTGCCTGCGCTCAGATCCTACAAAGTCATTACTATCATCTACAATACCAATTATTACAAGACAAAGTCATGAATATGTAAGTCATGGTTTTGTTAGATGATGTACACCTACCAAATTAAACTATCAGTAGCTAACAAAATCATGACTTAGATTGACATTATCGTAACTAACTCGATAATATCATGACTATCAAGTCACGGTATTACCAAAGGGAAAAACAAAACCTACACGATCAGATAGACAATTAGTAGTTAAGTAGATGGTTAAGGTAATATCACAACTTACAATGGTAATATCATGACTAGGTAGATCAATGTCATGATTACCAGTGTAATGTCATGACTGCAACCTATGCATGCAAAATTTAAATTTTTTGAGATTTTCTTGAAACACAACTAACAAGTAAAATGGATTTATTGTAAGCAAGAGGTCCCACAATGGTCACCAAAATTTGGGTGAAATTTGAGCTCTATGATTAAATTATATAATTTAAATTACTCAAATTCTAATCACTAAGTAAGATCTAAATCCATTAAGACCTAAATATAATTAGATGAAATAACTATTCAATCATACACTTAAATATTAAATGCTTTAAACCATGATTCAATGGATTCAAAATAAAAGAGATTGGATGAGATGTTACCTTAGACTCAAATTGACATTATGATGCTTGATTGAAGGATTTTAGATGTTGGATTCAAGAATTGATTTGGTATGGAGACTCTATGCATTCATGAGATGGATTTCATGGAGGAGGAGTCTTGGTTATATAGATTATGGAGGGAAGTGTTGGAAATATAATTGTAATTGATGTCAAAAGGGACGCTATGGATGTCATTGATGTCAAAAGGATCAGGCAAGATGATGGAGAGAAGAGCATGTTTCACAATTGCACTGTGTAAAGTTGTCATGCTTTTACAAAGACCATTTATGGATATTTAAAGTCAAACAAATAGAAGATCCATTATGGTTTTTTCATGTACATTCAAGAAATATGGTGTGCACATTTAGAGGAGAAGGAATAACCTCATAATTGATTTATTTAGCTCTCAAACTAGAAAGTTTTTCACAGTAAAATCTTAAGGGTTTAGCCATGGTGTCAACAAACAAGTTCTATTTTATGTTGATTTTTTATAGCCAAGAACCAATAAATTAAGTTACAACTTAAGTCTGTATCATCACTAAGAAACTAGCCCCTCGACCTAGCAATTACTTACTTTAAGCAATGATCAAAGGACTTTATATTTTCCTAAGTCTAAGACTTAGTATATGTCCCAACTTGATCAATGGCTATCGCTTTATCATACGCAGATAATCCAAAAAAGTGAAGAAAATTCAAATCATCATAGGCTCCTCTAAGTAAATTTGCTAGTGACAAGTATCACATTCACAAATCTTGTCAGACAGAGACCCAATGAGTGTAAGCTTGTCAGAGTTAATATTTGAGCTAGTTGGAAGATCAATAGTCAGCACTTAATTAGACATTAGAGATCCAACAGAGTAAAATGAATTTAAATTATAAAAAGGACCTTTAATCCTCAAATGACATGTGTCATAATCATGGATCCTAGATAGTTAATCTATGGTTAGGTTTTAAGTGTCAACAAGTAATGTGAGGATGTTAAATGTCTCAATAGTGAGAGCTAACATCTATGTACAAAAGGCATGCACTTACGCCAAGTGTCATATCCTCGAGGGTTAGATAGATATAAAGAATGATCCTATTAGAAGATCTAATAGTGAGTGAGTGTTTATACAAAGGATATCTAATATAGCGAGTTGACTCAGATAGAACAAAGTGATCGATGTTTATCAACATAGTGGTGAGTTAAAAATCAAGCATCTTCGAGAAGTTTGACAAAGTGAAATTGATCTAAAGATATAGGAAGTAGTGAGATGGGATAAACAGATCAACATTTAACATCTCGATAGAGATAAAGAATGTGCATATTTATAGATCTAGTGACATGTGGAAGCTCATATTAGGAAGATCAAAGGGTGCATTTTAAAGATGACAAAGTTAAAGTTTAGAAGCATACAAAGATCAGATAGTTAGCGTGAGCCTATCAGAGATTAATCAAATGGATGCATTTTAAAGCTGAGCCAGTTTAATAAAAACCATAAAATAATGTGCCAAAGTCAAGATCAATGATCAACATTTAAAGTCATGTCCAGATAAATGGTTAGTTGTAGGAATATGCAATAACTTGCATATAAGCTCTATATCTTGACACATATAATGAGATTGATCAATCAAATATACATTAAAGAGCTTGTGCATCAAAACTTGAGTCTAAAAAATGCTATAGATAGTAAAGAGACCTATAATTATGATGTGATACATCGAATTGAGATGTGGGAAACTTACAATCCAAGTCATAATGAACTAGAGTCTAGAATTAGCATGATGTGTTGCAATCTGAGTGTGAACACATAGAAGATATGGAAACTTAGATCATTTTCTTATATATATGACATCTATGAAATATGTAGATGCTACTAGAGCTATTGAAATTGTGTCAAACAAAAATATATAGACACAAAGGCAGAAGTGCAAAGAAGATGAGATATTGTTGAAGAGTGTCAAACATAGATATATATAGACATAGTGACAAAGTGACAGAGAGAGAGAGATGAAGTGTATCAAATAAATATATATAGACACAGAGAAAAAGGTAGAGAGGAAGAAAGCCATATGGATATAATGTGCAAAGAATGAGTAGTTATAGATTAGACTTGTAATAGAGAGAATAGATTTAGATTCATTTATAAATATATTTTATATATTGGAGCTATAACTCCATAGATCTAATTGGTTGGTGTCATCAGACAAGCTGAGTTGGTGCTTAGTTAGGGGATTGTATCTCCTTTAGGTTGGTGCCCTTAAACATTGTAACCAATGAGGTTAAGTTGAGTTGGTGCTCAGTTATGGAGTTAGTGCTTCCTTAGAGTTGGTGTTCTTCAATTAGGGGATTGGTGTCTCCTTAGGATCAGTGCCCTTAAAAGTGTAACCACTGAGGTTTGCCAGTGAGGCTTTAAACTATGAGGCTAGATTAGAATATTAGTTTCTAGTATCTATTCTCATTGTGGTTTTCCCTTTGGGTTTCCCATGTATAAATTTGGTGTCATGTGTATTTGTGTGTGTGTGATCTCTAAATTTATCTTTTAATATGCATATGCTTTTGAATTTTATTTTAAAAAATAAAAGAATTGGTTTTAGTTGATCTACTAATTCATCCCCCCCCCTCTCAGTAGATATTTGTGTTCCAATAATTGGTATAAGAGCCTAGGGTTCCTTTAAAGAAGCTTAATCAGCTCAGGTAGATCTTGGAATAGTAAACACAATGGCTAGTCAAGAAGGATCTTCATCAAACAAAGGACCTCTCTTTGATGGATCTAACTATGCATTCTAAAGCATAAGAATGGAAGCTTATTTATCTTCATTAGATTTTGATGTATGGATGTCTATGGTAAATGTATAAACAACCCTGATACAACTCTCAATGATCAGGCTTTAAAGAAGACATATGAGAGCAATGCCAAGGTAAAGAATGTTATTCTCTTTGAATTTTCCAAATTAGAGTTTATCAAAGTGATGCATTGTCAAAATGCAAAATTTATCTCGAACAAGTTGAAGATCATCTATGAAGATGATGACAAGGTAAATAAGGCCAAGCTACAAACATACAGAGGAATGTTTGAGAGTCTTAAAATTACTAAAGAAGAGAATATTGCAGACTACCTTCTTAGGGTAGATGAAATAGTCAATGCAATTAGAGGCCTTGAAGAAGAAATGAAATAATCAATCATTGTCAAAAAGGTCCTAAGATCTTTTCCATCAAGGTATGATTCTAAAATCTTTGCAATAGAGTAAGTAAGAAATCTAGATAAGCTCACTGTAGATGAGTTGCATGGAACTTTCACTGCTTATGAGATGAGAATAGGAGAAGCAGATAATCCTAAGAGAGAAGCTGCATTCAAAGCATCCAGGAAAGCAAAAGTAGAAGCATTTAAATCTAGATCTAAGGAGACAGATGAAGAGGAAGCCAACTTTGTTAGAAAATTGAAAAGAGGATCTAGAAAGTACAAAGGTAAGTTACCCTTTAAATGCTTTAGTTGTGGTAAGGTAGGACATTTTACTACTAAATGCCCTTATGAGACAAAGGATATCTCTGAGCAAGAAAAGGATGGCAAAAGGATGAAGCCCCATTATTCCAAAAAGAAGAACTTTTTTAAAAATAAGAAAAGCTTATATATAAGAGAATATAGTGAATCATTGGATGATAGTGATAACTCAGATGATGACCATGATTGTGCCTTTATAGCTGAGGAAAATGAATCCCTATTCATGGCATTAGGATCAACTTCTGTAAATCTAGATCAAGAAGAAGTTGAAAACTCTGGTGAAGAAGAGGAAGGAGAAGGGAACCTTGAATGTGAAATCATCTGTGCTCTAGATGAGATTGACAAGTTGAGAAAAGAGAACACAAGACAAAAGAATCTTGGATAAAAATAAATTGAAAAACTATCCAAAAGTCTTAAATAATATTATTAGATGGTGATAATCCCAAAGACACAAGTTCAAGAGGCCACAAGAATATAAGATGTAGTCAAGATTTAACTACAATTAAAATTTGTTGAGTGTATGAGGCTAGAAGCAAAGATAGTGGCTTTGAGAAAACAACTTGAAAAAATTGAAGACCAAATCTACAAAAGGTCTAAAGCTAAAAGGAAGATCATACGTTATTAATGAATTGATCATCTCTCAAAAGCCATCTAAAGGGAAATCTAGTCCTGGTTATGAAAAATGGAAAAGTCTCATGACCAGTACATCTGCTAAGTTATATGATAGCTTCAGAGTAGAAGGAGGATTAGGATAAAAGAAGGAGAAAGCTTGAAATGGAACAAAGACATATGCAAGCACTACTAATGTGAAGAATATTAAAGGAGAAAAGAAGCCTAAAGAAAGGGAAAAGAACAATGAGTCCATCTCTATAAACTCAAGGAAGATGCATAAGACAAAGGTAGCTAATGCAAATGGTTACATAAGGGTAATAAACTTGAAGAAGCAAGAGTTAAGAAGAACTCCCCATCCTGCGCAAAGAAATCTATGATCAATTATTCCTCATTTTTTATGGTTCTTGTTATAGTTATAATCATTTTGGTCATAAGGCTAGTTATTGTAGAGTTATACCTATAAGGAGAACCAATTTTGTAAGCAAAAATTCATTTGCACCCTTGTTAGATACAAATGTAGTGTGTTATAATTGCAATAATTTTGGTCACATAGCTAACAATTGTAGAAAAATCTTTGTAAGATAAAAAGTGCAAGGTAAGAAGAAAGGCATCCCTCCTAGTGTGAACAAAGGTTCACAAGTCCCTGACAAAGAGAAAAACAAGACATATAAGAAACCCAAACATGTATGGAAAATGAAATATCAAGTCAATGCTATAGAGGTTGGAGAATGTCAAGAGATCGCAATGTTTGATCATGTTGAGAATGAGTAGACCAAGCTCATGGAGAAGTCCAAGGTGTTGATCGAGGATATTTCTAAGGTATGTACAGATTCAAGTATATATCTTGCTATTACTGACCAACAGTTTTCTATGCCTAGTGATGAGATTATGAGCTACAAGGAAGTTTCATCAGATAAGTAGGTATGTCGTGGATCCATATTGTCTCCATGTATTGTTAATCTAATCATAGAATAAAAGGAGAATAGTGTAATAGATGAGCATGTTACTTCTCTCAAGCCCAAGAAGAAGAAAAAGAATAAAAAACACAAGATGACCAAAGATGAGAAGGAATATGAGGAGTAATGCATAACTCCTAGTTTTAGATTCTTCTAGGACATTGTGAAGTAGGGTATCTCTGTCTATGATTCTTAAGAGATTCCTTTTAGTAAAGAATCAAGTGGTGTTCTTCAAAATATTTTGAAGGCAAGAAATGAGTGTTCCTAGTTGAAGTTGGTGTGCCAAGATGAGAGAAGTGTTGTGTATCTAGTGTCTGTAGGGACAGAATGAGTGTGCCAATAATGTGTTCATGTATTCTAGTTATAAAGGTAGGATATGGAGACTTCCAAGTGTGGAATAAGTGTGTTTTCTCTAGATCATCATACCAATGAGTATATAGTTATGTAGATTATTGATTAGTCTTTTAGAGCAATACTATTTTGATATATAAAAAATGATAATATGTTGCAAAGTCTTGTATTGATCATTAGTAGGTTAGTGGAGTAAGCGGGAGCTAGATTGTTCAGTCTGTCATAATCAATAAGGCTCAGAATAAAGGAGTTTGTTGTATGTTCTATGGTGGCAGATTTGAAAATACTCAGGTGGATGTTAGTTGAGACCTGTCTATGTTGCATAACAAATTAAATCATGTAGAAGGTCTCTGAGTTCTGAATATGACAAGTTGTATATATCATAGATTTAGGGGAAGTTAACTCAGATAACTTGAATGGATTGAGGAACTATGCATGATGTGAAAAGGAGCATATGTGAGATGCTTCAGTCATGATTGAAAGATAAGGTGATGCATGTTATAGATGTTAACTCAAGCATGTTGAGATGATGACTTGAACAAACTAAGTTAGGTGCTTAGATAGTGTATTAAATCCTCATGCATAAACAAAGTGGGAGCTTTGTAATTGGTTAGGTTATAGGATTAGAAGACTATGTATGGAGACCTAAAGATGTTCAAGTGATGTAATGAGACAAAATTTGGGAGTCATATCTAGTACATCACATTACTAGATACTAGTGATGGAGCATAAGTCCAGAGGAAGGATCATAAAAGCCTTGTTGATCCCTAGAAGAAGAGAAAAGGCAACTCAGTGAGGAGTCCATTTGCCATTGATGTCAAAGGGAGAGAAAAAGGGCAAATGTTCTTTATAAAAGTTTGGAGAAAAAGTGCAAATGCTCTTTGTAAAAGTTTGGAAGAGAAGAGAAAGTGTCCAAGATGAGTTTAGGCATATATGCCATTGCCTAAGGGGAAGCAAGTTTGGTATGAACAGCTTCATTTCATACTTATCAGAAGCCAGTGCAAACAATGCTAGAGAAGGAGCTGAATAGTAAAAGATCAAAACATTAAGTTTGCATTAGAGCATTTAGTTTACCAACAACACTAAAGGGGGAAATCATTGGCACTATGATTGTCATCGATGTCAAAAGGGACACTATGGATGTCATTGATGTCAAAAGGATTAGGCAAGATTGATGGAAAGAAGAGCATGTTTCACAGTTGCACTATGCAAAGTTGTCATGCTTTTACAGAGACCATTTATGGATGTTTAAATTCAAACAGATAGAAGATCCATTATGGGTTCTTCATGTACATTCTATAAATATGGTCTGTAGGTTTAGAGGAGAAGGAATGAGCTCATAATTGATTTATTTAGCTCTCAAACTGGATAGGGTTTCATAGTAAAATCGTAAAGGTTTATCCATGGCATTAACAAGCAAAGTTCTATTTTAATATTGATTTGGTATAGCTGAGAATCAATAAATTAAGTCCATATCATCATTGAGAAACTAGCCCCTCGACCTAGCAATTATTGGCTTCGATCAATGATCAAAGGACTTTATATTTTCCTAAGTCTAAGACTTAATAGATGTCCCATCTTGATCAATGGCTATCGCTTCATCATAAGTAGATGATCCAACAAAGCAAATCAAATTCAAATCATCAAAGGCTCCTTCGAGTAAATGCACTTAATGAGCTTAAACTTGTCAGACAAAGACCCAATGAGCTTAAACTTGTCAAAGTTAATGTTTGAGCTAGTTGGAAGATCAATGGTTAGCACTTAATCAGACATTGGAGATCCAAAAGAGCATGACAAAGGTACAATTTGTCAAAAGGACCTTTGAGTTAACATGAAAGTGACATGCATCACAATTATAGGGCCTAGATAGTTAATTTATGGTGTGGTTTAAAGTTAAAATGTCAACAAGAAATGCAAGGATGCCAAATGTCTCAATAGTAAGAACTAACAATTATGTACATAAGGCACGCATTTATGCCAAGTGTCATATCCTTAAGGGTTGGATAGATATAAAGAGTGAGCATGTCGAAAGATATGATGGTGAGTAGGTGATCATGCAAAGGAGATCCAACTGAATGAGTAGACTCAAATAGAATAAAGTGATTGATGTTTATCAACATAGTGGGATAAATAAGATCGATGGAGCAAAATCAATCCAAAGATATAAGAAGCAACAAGATGGGATAAAGATATTGACATTTAACATCTTGATAGAGATCAAGAATGTGAATCTTTGGAGATATAATGACACACGAAGCTTGGATCAGGAAGATCGACGGGTGTATTTTAAAGATGATAAAGCTAAAGTTTAGAAGCATATAAAGATCAGATAGTTAGCATGAGCCTATCAGAGATTGATTTAATGGAAGCATTTAAATTTAAGCCAATTTAATAGAGATCATCAGAGCATGGTGCTAAAGGCAAAATCAATGATCAAAATTTAAAGTTATGTTAAGATAAATGGTTAGTTACATGAACATACAATAAATTATGTATAAGCTCTATATTTCGACATAGACAATGAGAATGATTGATCCAATCGATCAAATCTACATTACAGAGCCTATGCATCAAAACTTGAGTTTAACAAATTTTATTCATAGTAAAGAGGCCTATAATTATGGTGTGATGCATGAAATTGAGATACAAAAAACTTACAGTCCAAGTCATAATGAACTAGAGTATAGAATTGGCATGATGTGTTGCAATGTGAGTGTGAACACATAGAAGATATGGAACACTAGATCATTTGCTTATATATATGACATCTATGACATAGGGAAATGTTTTTGGAGCTATTAGAATTATGTGAAATTAAAATATATAAACACAGAGGTAGAAGTGTTGAGAAGATGAGTGGTTATTTAATAATGTCAAACATATATATCTATATGCACACAAAGAGAGAGAGAGAGGGGCAGAGAGGAAGAAAGGCACACAGAGAATGTGCAGAGAATGAGCAGTTATAGATTAGACTTGTAATAGAGAGAACAGAGTTAGATTCATTTATGAATATATTTTGTTTATTGGAGTTGTAACTCCATAGATCTGATTAGTTGGTGTCATCAAACAAGCTGAGTTGGTGCTCAATTAGGGGATTAGTGTCTCCTTTGGGTTGGTGCCTTTAAAAATTGTAACCAGTGAGGTTAAGCTAAGTTGGTGCTTAGTTAGGGAGTTGGTGCTTCCTTAAAGTTTGTGTTCTTAAACTAGGGGATTGATGTCTCCTTAGAGTCAATGCCCTTAAAAGTGTAACCATTAAGGTTTGTCAGTGAGGCTTTGTACTATGAGGCTAGATTAGAATAGTAGTTTCTAAGAGCTATTCTCACCGTGGTTTTTCCTTTTGGGTTTTCCATGTATAAATCTGGTGTCATGTATATTTTTGTGTGTAATTTATCTTTTAATTTGTATATGCTTTTGAATTTTCTTTAAAATAATTAAAGCACTGGTTTTAGTTGATCTATTGATTCACCCCCCTCTCAGTAGATAGTTGTGTTCCAAGAGGAAGATCAAGGGTTGAAATTCAAAGTTAGTGGAATGAGATCAATGGTTGTAGATTATCCAAGGAATTAAAAATTCCTTGGAAGCCTCTAGACCTAGAGGCTTCTAGAGAGGGATTCTAAGTTAGAGAGGATTCTATAATCCTCTTAGGGATAATTAGGATTAGAGGCAGGTTAGATAGGAATTAGGTGAGGATTAGGGACTAGGGGTGTAGGAGAGCCTAGGAGTAGGCCTAATAGATGGTTAGGTGGGGTCTTGGGAATTTAAAATTCCCATATAATGGATAAATAGGATTAGATTAAGATAATAAAGATTAGGATAGAATTAATGAAGGAATAGGATGAATAAGGTTAGTGAATTTAGGATAATAGAAGGGAGATATTAAATAAATGGTCAAAAATAAGATAAATGCATGCACCTAAAATCATCCACTTCATCATTGTCAACTAATATTTCTATTAGTTGACACTAATTCTACTTCACCTATTTTAATTCTACTAATTTATCCTATTTCTAGCCATTTATTTAATATCCCCCTTCTATTATCCTACATTCACTAACCTTATTCATCCTATTCCTTCATTAATTTTATCTTAATCCCTATTATCCTAATCTAATCCTAGTTATCCATTATATGGGAATTTTAAATTCTCATGACCCCACCTAACCACCTACTAGGCCTACTCCTAAGCTCTCCTACACCCCTAGTTCCTAATCCTCACCTAATCCCTATCTAACCTACCTCTAATCCTAATTATCCCTAAGAGGATTCTATAATTGGAGGATTCTAGAATCACCTCTAACTTAGCCTCCCTCTCTAGAAGCCTCTAAGTCTAGAGGCTTATAAGGAATTTTTAATTCCTTGGATAAGCTACAACCATTGATCTCATCCCACTAAATTTAAATTTCAACCCTTGATATTCCCTCCATAATCTATATAACCAAGGCTCCTCCTCCATGAAATCCATTTCATGAATGCATAAAGTCTCCATGCCAAATCAATTCTTGCAAACAACATCTAAAATCCTTCAATCAAGCATCACAATGTCAATCTGAGTCTAAGGTAACATCTCATCCAATCTATTTTAATTTACATTCATTGAATCATGATTTAAAGCATTTAGGATTTAAGATTTAAGTGTAGGATTGAATAGCTATTTCATCCAATTGCATTTTAATCTTAATGGCTTTAGATCTTACTTAGTGGTTGGATATTTGAGTAATTTAAATTGCATAATTTAATCACAGAGCTCAAATTTCACCCATAGTCAAAATAAGGATTTATAGGTTCTTCATTAGTAGACACATGTAGAGAGTTTGAATTACCCAAAAAAAATTGGTTGTTTATCTTTCGAGAAATTTCGAAAAGGAGTACCTCTATTGAGAACAAATTTGGGAACCACTGTAACTTTAGGGGCCTCTTTTGCCTTTTGCTTATCAGATTCTTTATTATTCGTAAAAGCTTTCATCCTCTCATTTTAAACTCATTTGAATACTACTTATGAATGGTTATTCATATATTGAGCACTTTCATTGTAATCCTTGTCTTCATGTTCATATTCAAAATAACCCCCAGTGGACTCACCATCGGGTTTTTGAATTTTAGGATTAGAGGTGACCAAAACACCTACTTTAGGTGGTTCTTCAATAGTGTAGAGTTAAAAAAAATTTGCCATTTTTGGGTAGATTGAACCATCGTTGTCATTGGTGGCATGAAAAATACATGCATAGTGAATGACAAAAAAGATTACTTAAATATCAAGTTGAGAAGTTAGAGGAGGTAGTTTATGATGGACATTACCATGATATGGATCAAAGGGTCTCTTAGGTATATCTTTATATGGAGTATTTTGTGATTAGGGAATATGTTTCTTCAAAGTCAAGTTATCATTTGACAATTTTTGAATCAAATGATTTGTTGAACTATGCTCTTTACTTTTGATAGAATCTTTCTTTATTTTTCTAGGCCATGATCATGTTATCTTCAATTTATGTAACTTGGGTATGTGAAACTACCAACATTCCAAGATGATTCCTCCATAGGAAGAAGCTTATGTTAGGCATTTGTGCATTCAAAAATAAATATTTATGATGAACAGGCCTATACGATAACCCCATGGTATGACAACAACCATGTTCTAAAATTTTATTAATCCTGAAATAAATAAATTTGGTATCAACAAAGTTTTGTTTATAGGTTGTACCTTTTTTATTTATTCAAGAGAGAATTTGAAACTAAATTGTTCTTGAAGGTCAAAGAACATATCAGAAATACCTTTTTTCTTGATAAACCTTGCATACCTTTTATCAGTCAAGATGCTTAAATATATCAAAGAACTCTATGGACTGCCCTGATCATTCTTCTTTTAACAACAAGTGCAACGATTATTTGAGAAAAATCAACATGTTGTTCCTCATCTAACAAGGTTGAAACTCTTTGAAAGTGGGAATTATCTACCCTATTATCACAGGAAAATTATCATAAATCAAAAGAAATATATGCTTATGTAGCTTGCATCCACTCAAATTCTAGTTGGATAGTTGGGTTTCAATTTTAGGGATAATCATACAAGTGACTATAATTGAAATATTATGGGTTTCATGAAAAGTATAGAACTTGCCCCATGGTGGGCACCAAAAATTATTACTAAAATATTTGGTACTTAAGGGAAATTCATATTTCAAAACAATATAGGAGACAAAAATCCTCTCCTCTATTATGAGGGGGGGTTCCCTTTACTAAAAGTAGTAAAAACTAATCTATAGTATATACAATATTTATAAGGTGAATGAGGGGGTTTGGTAACATTCAATAGGGAAAGGAAAAATGAAGAGAGGGGGAAGGTGAAGAGTCATGGGGGAATGAGCAAACATAGATTTCAATCAACCATGTAACAAAAGAAAACTGAAAATAAGTAAATTACTTTAGGAGATCAAATGCAATTAGTGCTTGGAACATTGAGTTATGCATTAACATAAGAAAAATACATACCCATTAAGAAAATAAGAACAAAAAAAATTAGCATTTCCTTAGTTCATGGATAAAAGGGTGAGCAAAAAAATTTCTTCTTCGTCTTCTTCAAAATTCACAAATTACAAACATCAAAAATCCCTTGTACAATAGTCATTTCTTGTATTTATAACAGAAGGGAATGGACAAACCCTTCATGTTCAAAATGACTCATAGTATTATATTTTTTGTCTTATTCTATCTTTTACAATTTTTAATTTTATAAAAAGGAAAATATGAATTTACTAAAATAGAAGTTAGACAAAAATATAAAATAAAATGTGTAGACTCCACTAGGGATCCTTTGTCAGTGTTGTGGTTGGTGCTAAAGAACTTTGGTTTATTCTTTGTCTTGAGTGACATTGAATTTTTTGAACTTCTGTACTGCTTCTATAACTTCATGACCTTTCAAGACTACTACATGCTTACACCATGTAATCCATCTCTCAAAGACTAGTAATATTGCATTTAGAATATATGCTAGTTCAACTAGCTGATTATTCATTTCTTTGATTGAGACATGAATCTCGCTAATTACAAACATGGAATCCATATTAAAAGAGATTTATTTGAATAATTCTTATTTTATAACCTTTTTGAATTATTCTTTTACTTCATCAACAATATTCAAGGTGATTGCATCTTCTTGGAATAGGTTGTAATGAATCTCATCTAAGTTTGAAGAAATCATATTCTGATTTTCCTTTACAATACTATTTTGCTCCTTTAATTATTTTATTGCTTAGCTTAGAACATGTATCTTTTGGAGGATGCATTCATACCATTTGAAGGAAGTCTCATCTTCTAGTTTATTAAATATACCAACTTTTAGCATTACATCTATATCATTTCATGAATGTCTTCTTTTACATTCTCCCATATACTTAGCTCGCTTGTATGAGTTTTGATCTATTGATCTATGTCAATGACTTATTTTTAAATTATTGATAATAAATTCGCCACCTCCTCAATGTATTTCATTTCATTTATCAACACTTCATCCACCCAAGCCTCCAAATTCTTTTCACATGAATTCTATTTGTTGATTGTGGTAATGGCTTCCTTGCTTATGCTCATCACTTGAGAAGGAGCATCAACCTAAGGTTGATGTACCCTACTAACTACTTGATTTGGTCTTTGAGTTATTCTTGGGTGAGATCATCATGTTATAATCTTTTGATTATTCTTTTGGTAATCTCCCTCAAGTTATTAATATCACTTTCCCTTATTACTTTTTGAATTGATATTCTCTTGAGAATACATTCACTCACATTCATCTTTGAGACATCTTTATCCACATTAGGCTCTACAATTTCAATAAATCAATCATCAAAAGGATCTGACGCCAATTTGGAAGTAGTTTTAGCCTTCTTGGTATGAGGAGTCTTGAAGAGATAAGCTACTATGTCTAAGTCAGGGAGATCTACTCCCACCACCTTCTTTATTTTATTGAACATTGGTTACATCCATTAGAATGACATAGTACTAAAAAGGATCATTTGGATTCCAATTGGAGGAAGCATGGGTTGTTTTAGAGGAGAAGCTTTTGATAGAGGAGGAACACTAAAGAGACTGAAGGAGATGAAGGAAGGGCCACATTAACTTCTTTTGAATTTGGATGTTGTCTTGTACTAGTGATAATAAGAGTGATATCACCAAGGGGGTAGGAGAAGACTGCATCATTACAGTTTTCTTTGTTATTTTATTCTTGCCAATTGTAGGACTTTCTTCATAGGTTTTCCCTTCATAAAACCCTTGCTTAGGGTCTTCATCGTCACCATATTCATAACTTAAATAGCTAAGTACTTAAGTTGTCATGATAACACTGCTCTTATCTTGAGTTATTATGGGAGCTTGCTTAGGAAGAACTAAAATCTTTCCCTTTCTAGAAGTGCCTACTCTGATCATTTTAACCAATTTCTCATCGATCCATTTCTTGGTTTTATCCCACACTCTCCAGGTTATCCCATGCATGTCTGCTAGTTATTATATTGATCAATTTATAGATAGGGGAGAAATTATCCAATGTTCAACTTGAATTAGCATTACGTTATTGTTGATGTGTGGACATGACATTAAGGTCCAAGAGTCCATTTTTTAGCTTTACTTCATCCATGTTGCCAATATATTAAAACCTATAAAAATTACATATATCTTAGAAACATATGGAAATGCCATATGTAGACCCTTGAAAGAAAGGGCAAGGCTATACAGAACATGAAAATAGTGAAATATTTCAAGGTGAATTACACGGTGATGATGAGGGGCATTAACAAGGTATTTTAGGTGATAACATACAACATGGGGCCTATATAACAATATAATTATATATAATATAATAATACAATATAATATTAGCATTGATGGACATGTTACCATTTGCAAGATAATAATCTTTCTCTACAATGACATATGGATAATACTTATCCCATATAATTTACACATACACATGAAACTATGTTCAATTTTAAATTGGCACATCAATGTAACAATAATGCAAAATGATACACATAATTTATATTAAATTAATGTGGTGACATATTTGATTGGTCATTTTCTATTGTCATGTGTGGACAAGGACATCATGAGAGTTGATTTGATTATGACAAGGCTCCATGTCTCATGTAAAACTGGAATTAACAATGCAATGTCATTGATTTTGGGATAAAACATTGAGGCCCCATAGTTTATAATATAGCTTGAATTCATCCATGATGCCAATATATTGACATCTAGAGTAATTACAACATGTTTAAGAACATATGGAAACACCATACTCAAACCCCTAACTCAATGAACCCCAAGGAGATACACATACAAAGTTCAATAACATGTCACATCTATCAACATTATTGTAGCTTCCACTGAAGTATTTCAATTTTCTAATACAAGATTAAAACATGTGTCATTTTAATGCAAACAAGGGCCAAATATCCAACTATTACTTTAAAAACACAAAGAATACACCATGTGTCAATTTAGACAAGTCTCAAACTAAATAGATAAAAGTTATAACTGTGCTAACTATATAAAGCCTAATTGTGACCTAATGAAATGGTGGAAGTTGCTAAATTACAGAGTACATAACAACATTGCATGCATGGACCCACACATAAATTAAGGTCAAGATACAACACACTATTTGATTTCACACTCATGTGCTTTCAACCAACATCCTATTAGGCAGGAATAGACACATAACTAGGGTTACCACATCATCAAAGGGTTCTATAAGAGAGCTCTTCATAAAAAGGGAAGATATAGTCTGGGGTGTATTGGTGTGTGTGCACACAAATATGTGCCAAACTTTATAATCAGATCAAGGAACCCTCATAGGAATGTTTAACGGTCCTATAATCCTACTTAAGCATCTCAACCTCCTAAGTGAATCAAGTTGAAGGTTTGGAGGATAAAACTATTCCCTCATGAATCCACCATAATGGTGAATAGAGCAACTAGGAAAACTCAGGTATATCACCCCAGAGTCCAACTCTAAGATAACTAAGCATAAGTAAGGATAATAATATAAAATCATCCAAAAGAAAATCAACTCACAAGGATCCAACCAGCCATGATATACAACACAATTTGGAGCACATTATGCATCAGAATAGCCATTATTTAAGAAGATGAATCTGAAACAAAAACATATCATAAGGGTACACATTGGTTTCCTTGTAGGACACCAATCAGGTCCTTGATTTAATAACCCAATGGTTTGTCCACAACATAATTGGTGGCATTATTCATTGAGCCAGTTTTTGATTACCTCTATATAAACGAGGTTGTTCAATACAACATTTTTCACATTTAATGTGGTCTCATTAAGAACAATTGATATTTCATATTATTGGCAAAGGGGAATAATATCTTCATCCATATCATGTTAACCATATGAATAAGGCTACCATGAGGAGACAACAATAGGGATTCTAAAGCATCATTTTAAAATCATGCTATAATGTATAACCCAACAAAACTAATAACTTTTAAATGTGTACCAAGAGTGATCATGGGATTGTCAATATGTTCACAAAACATAATGAAATACCCATTAATAAATTCATGATCTTCATTGCCCCAATTGATAAGCCACATTCTCATTTTCATTTTTTAAGTAATGGAAATTCACATTAAATTATAATTGTGACATTTTTACCAACAGCCACCAAGTATCAATGCCAAAACAATAACAAATATGGCCCAATACAACTTTTGAAGACATCATACACATTGCTAAATAGGAATAATAACATATACATTTTCTAGAAATTATATATATTAACCCAATAAGGGATGTAATGGATGTTATCAACAATTGAATGGCCAATTGAAATTATTTGAGTTATCAGATTCCTCAAGCCACCACTAGGAGTATTGCTACAACCATTAAAATAAAGGAAGATATCCATATTAGAATGGCATTTTTTTACAATCAAGCATGTGTTTTAAACACCAAAGAAAGATTAGAGAAAAAAAGGGTCATTATAATTAAATGGATTAAAAGAATAAGATAACAACTAGGTGTAAAATATCTCTTTGTTGTACATAGCCTCATTAACTTGTTTCTAACACTCAATAATAACCATTGCTTCCATACCATGATTTAAACCTTCATCATATCATCCAAAAATATAATGAAAGCTTATAAATGAAAGAATAAGATTACAGCCATTATTTAAAACAACTTCTTCCAGTTAAACTTAATACCTTTAAATCATTTTCTAAATCTTATCATTCCATCCTAAGCAATTGTCACATTCACATATCACTTTCATGTATTTGATTGCTTATGCAATAACATGTGCTCAAGGTAAGAATAATATTATTGTAATACCCATTAAAGAGGAAGACAACACACAACACTTGATACCCAAATCCTTTCAAATGAAAAAACGAAGTACATGATAGCCATGGATCAGCAATAATATTAAATCATAACATTAACTCTTGATTTGAAAGGATGCACCTGAATTTCCATGACATAGCTAAGATATAATTGTAACCACATTTGGTGTCAGCATAGTGTAAAGTTATATCACAAGAAGTATGCACCAATATAATCCCAACTTAACAAGATGCTAAGTATAATTACCACACTTTCATTACTAGCAATAAATATGGTTTTCTTAACCAGATCAACATGGAACTAATGTTTTATTTACTACTATAAATGACTATGTGGTTTTATATGCAGCCATGGACATTTTTATATCAAATTAGAATTTACAAGTTTATGCAAGTAGTGCCCAATCCAAGAAATATATAACATATCCAACATTAGATAAGGCTTCAAATATCAAAACAATACACTTGTATGTAGGATTAAAAAGATACAACATTCCATAATAGAAAGTAAGAGTAATTAGAACCAACATAACATGTTGTACATATACATGTACATTAAACATACAATACCAATAGAAGTGTAACCAATTGATAATTATAACACTACTTCAAAATGTATAATTATAATATAAGGTTTACAGTCATATAACCTAGAATAAAAATCAGATTTACATAAGCATTAACTACATCCATGAAAACTGTTAAGAACAACTCCAAAACATCAGCAAGTATTCCATATACTAGATACCATGGAACCAATCAAGCTGCAAGCACTAAGTCCAACCAATAAATAAAGAAGTGATGAGTTTGTATAAGGTCAAACCAAAGGTTCATCTTGATGAGCCCAACCATTGGTGGCCCTAACCACTCTAGCCATCAACTAGATGGTAGAATCAGGCATCCAAGTTTTACCAAGTAGAGATGAACATACTAGTGACACTAAGCCATGGTCCAACTCCACAACAGTTAAGAAACGAAAGGACAAATATAAAAGAGATCCACAATAATAAAAAGGTTCAACATAACCAACACCCATAAGGGCAATTGACCTTCAGCACAAAGTTCATAAAAGGTAGCATTCTAATTAAATTACACGTGCACAACCAACCAACAAAGGAGAACCCAACACAGTCATACAACACAACATAAACATCTAACCATAAAAAAGAGCAACTTCAAGGTCATACACATAATAGAATCAACATCCAAAATTCACAATTTGTCCCATTTATTCAAGGGTTTGAATTCATACGAATGGCTAACTTATCAAAATTCATGGACAACGATTTAATGCCAAATTAAAACCCATCAATTATTAAATTAAATGAATCATCAACATCATTAGCTTGGCTAATGAACCACCAACCAATTAGAAGGTGCTTCATGAATGGAAACCACTCAACCAATGGGTTATAAGGCATTTCAACAAATAAGCTATTTGGTGGAGTATAACCAACAGTACATGGTTTTCTTATACATCCATATTAATGTCCATAGGCTTTTAAATTTGAAACAACATTTAAATAAAAATTTAAGATTACATACAATTGAATTTTGAGACATCATTTAACCAAGTACAACCAATATATACTTCTCAAAGTAAGCACAAGGGTATATGAGAGTATATAAACTCAAATATAGGTATTTCACCTACTCATGATAAATTGTTATCTATAGCGATTCAACATGAACAATAAGATGTAGTCAAAATTTAATTAAACTGTATAATTTCCTTGTCCCACCATGTAAAAATGATCAAACAAGGTTTAGATTAGGAATGAAAACATTTGTAGAAAGAAGAGAATGTTAATAACTAGAGGGAATGTAGTTTAAAGACCATTCATTGATGATTATTGTTAGCCCATTTAGGGCTTAAGCCACAACAATATACACCTAATTAAAAGGGGGATTTTGCTTATAACAGAAATAATAAATAGAATATAACCATGCCAGCACACACAGGCCTAATAACATTCATAAATAGCTCCCTAAAACCCCCAATCCACAAGGGTCACCTAATTCATAGAGTTGTTAATAACAAGAATTATCAATGAGGCAAATGAGGGAATATAGGTGCAACTGAATAATGGGTATTATTTTTTTGACATTAGGGGTTCACTATGAAGTCTCTTGACTTCATAGTGAACCCATAATGGTTCATGTCTCTGTTTAGAATTCTATCCAAATCCCCAATAATTTGAAAACAAAAAAATAAATAGATTTCACCATAAACAATGATCTGGAACTCAGTTTATAACAGGGTATTAGGAGGTTGAGCCTCAGGTTTAATAAAATAGTTTAACATACTACTAAAATCACCTAGCTAGGTTTACTCTCAATATCCAATCCCAAAAAATGAGATGGAAATATTAGACATGTCTACCAAAATCAAACTAAGGAGAAACATTATGACAATGCCATTCCAAAAATATCTTAAAACTTGTCAAATGGAGTCCAAATCAACTAAATTAATTTTATGTAACAAGGGTTTATTGTTAGGTTGTGGAGCTAAAAGCTTCACTGATGCAGACATGGAGAAGGCCATTGGAGGAGTTGCTGAAGTGTCACAGACACTGGCATCGGTCAGGCCAATCGACGTCGACAGGTAGGAGACAGGAAGCAACCAACATTGGTCAGAGATCGGCCGACGTCGACGACTTCCAGGCAGACAGGGACCGATGTTGGTTGCCTGTGTGGTTTGACTGCGAGTATATTACGGGCAGTTAGTTAACAAACCAAGTGTTTGCATGATGAGAGCTAATTATAGATTGAGAGCTGCAGATCTAATTATTGTATTAGGTGTCTAATTATTGTTTGAATGAGATCTATATAATAGACTCATGGTTGTATTGTAAACTTGTACTAGAGAGTAAGAGAGCATTATTATAAGCTCCTTCTGTGTGTGAGGTGAGCAATGGTGTGCTCTTCCTACTGCCACAGTACCAAGGTGGGTGCTGGATTGGAGAATCAGCAAGGTTCTTCAGGAGTGTATGATCTTGGTCATCAGGTGAGCATGGCTACGATAGGAGATCTACATGGTAAGTAAGATCATTGATATGCAGGTGTGTGTGTGTGTGCAAGGTCAAGGTTCACAGGTGTGCAAAACCAGCTTGATTTGTAGGTGGAAGATCAGATAGGACAGCAACACAACAGGGAGCAGTATCAAGAGAGATCTACTTGGAGTACAGGTGTGTACTCAGAGCATAGAGGAAGGCAAGGAAGATCCTTCCATAAGTAAGGTCTATTGAGGTGCAGGTTGATGCAGGTTCAGGGGAGATCTACTTGGAGTACGTTTGAGTACTTGTGGAGTGCGTGGAGCACTTGTGGAGTGCGTGGAGCACAGGTATAAGGTGAACACCAACTCAGTGCTTCAGTTGGGTGTTGGGACCTAAGAGAGAGAGCTTTGAGGAGAGAAGTACTGTTCACTTGAGGTGTGGGAAGCCTCTGAAGAGGTGGTGTAGAAGAAGTGGCATCTTCTTTATTGTATTCTTTTCTGTATGAGTATTAATACAAGTTGTGTATTGTCTCTCATATCTTTTGTTATTTCTGGATTCTAGTTACTTGTTGATTCTGGTTATTTCTGCATATTAAGTTGCTTGGTTTGGTAATCAATTGTGTGCTTCTGGTGTTTCATATTCCCAACACGTGGTATCAGAGCTAAGGTTGCAGGAAGCAGGTTTTGTGTTTGGTTACAGGTCACTCTCAGGGGTTTTTGATTGAGTGGGAGTAGAGCAATGGCAGATCAAAGTAAGCTAAGGATGGAGGAGTTGAAAATTAAACCAGGGAAAAACATTATGACAATGCCATTCCAAAAATATCTTAAAACTTGTCAAATGGAGTCTAAATCAACTAAATTAATTTTATGTAACAAGGGTTTATTTGTACTAACTTTATTCCCAATAATTTGAAAACAAAAAAATAAATAGATTTCACCATAAACAATGATCTGGAACTCAGTTTATAACAGGGTATTAGGAGGTTGAGCCTCAGGTTTAATAAACTAGTTTAACCCACTACTAAAATCACCTAGCTAGGTTTACTCTCAATATCCAATCCCACAAAATGAGATGGAAATATTAGACATGTCTACCAAAATCAAACCAGGGAAAAACATTATGACAATGCCATTCCAAAAATATCTTAAAACTTGTCAAATGGAGTCCAAATTTTATGTAACAAGGGTTTATTTGTACTAACTTTATTAGGAATTAGAATGCAAAAGTAAGTCTCAAGCATGAAGTGAAATCAAAATTCCACTTACTTTTAAGGGGATACAAATCAAACACAAACAATCATGTTGGTGCCTCATCCTTTCTTGCCCATCACCCATCGTTGTGGCTCTTCAAGACTGCCTATCACCTCCCTTTGGAACATTTTCTTTTTTCTCTCTATGGAACAACTTAGGGTTTATTCTAGGAAGGATTCAAAGCTCCTTTCAGCTTCTCAAAAGAATTCCTATATAAAAATGTGCCCCATCCATATTGGGAGACCCAATCCACTGAAAAAAATTAAAAATCCCTCAAACTTTTTACATAAAATTTTTTGGGCATCCCCTACCCCCGTCGACTTCCAATCATGCATCTCCTAAAATACTAAATGGAAGGCATTTTTTTTAGATAGTAGACACAACCCCCAAAAATAATGTTTATTTTTGGGGTGCATTGGGAAGAGCCCCCATAATCCCCCCAAAATAATAATGACAAGACAAGACTTTTTACCAAGAATTTGGTGTGGAGAAAAAGTTAACCCAATCTTGCATAAAATAATAGTAATGGGACATTGGGAGACAAATTATAATCCAAAATAATAATTTTCAATAAAAAATTTTCACCTAGATCATTAGTGTGGAGTGTAAGCCAACCAAAACATGATCATAATAATAAATGTCACTCCATAAATCTTTTGACCCCTCAACACAAGTTAGCTCAAGATGTTTAGGATCTAAGTCATGGCCCACGTAGGCATGATGCCCATGGGTAATTTAGAACCAAAACATGGAATCAAAACCAATAATAAAAATGGGGTGTAAGGCACAAGACTAGACATAACTAACAATAGAAATCAAGCCCCCTGACAATGATATAGAGACCCTGCAACAATACACATATATAAAAAGGGGGATCTAAGCTCAAAATATAATCAAAACAAGAGCAATAATGGTCTAAATAAATACGCTAACCCAAGCAACGAATAACATAATGATTAATGCATACACATACAATCAATAACTTAGACTAAAGTCCACACAATACTAACAAAATAATAAATAAGATGAACCAAGCAAGCATAAGACCCAAAATTAACCATGGCTTTAAAATTTATGTCACCTTACAATTTTCTTGTCAATATCAATCTGACTACTCATAACTCCTACCCATTATTGTCCTATATTGAAATTCCACTGCCAAGCCTAGCTCACTTGACATGTTCATGCAACCACAAATATGGGACATCAACAATATCTACTCAAGAAATAAATAACAATAATAATAAACTCTACCATGTACAAAATATGAAACATGTCAATAGTTAATTTAAGCATATGCATTCATGATAATAATGGGCTAGTCATAACCAATAATCATGATAATTAAAATCATACATCTAAATCATAATAATTAGTTATGATAACAAGCAGAATGTCAATCAGATTTAGGTTAAACCTATTGAACCAATGGGTTAATAACAACTACAATGCCCTATTTTGCAAGGTTATGACATCCTCCCCTTCTTAAAGAGGAGCCATCTCGATGACTATTTAAACAACCAGGGAACATGTTTCCCAAAAATAGATTCTAACACATGTTTTACCAAATATTCCTTAACATAAAAACCAACAACTATGTTCTAGTAATGGAACAACCACCTAGAGAATATTTTGCCACTTTGCTTAATCAAAATAGTGTTACACTAGCTACATACTTACATATTTCAGTAATAAAACCCAAGGAAATTGTAGTCAACTTACCTCTCAATATGACATGAGGATATAACACACCTCTAAGATGGAAATATTCAACCTTAATTGCTAATATTCCAAATATTACCATAAATATAGTCATGTCCCTTCACAAATTATCTTATCAGTTCACGTGCCAACTTGTGACACCATGGTGAACAAATAGGGAGTTGTGTGCTTTTCCAACACTAGATCTCACATGTCCAAATTTTTTATCATAATTTTATACCATTTTTATGACACACACAGACATTTGCTTTCAATCAAAAATTATTTACCACTTTGCAATAGGCCCACAACCTCAAAATTGCTCTTACCTTAGCAAAATTTCATTGGCAAACTATTGTTTTTAAACATAGCTAGTCTAAAATTACTAAATTTCCAACCACCTGTGTAGGTGTACCTTTAATCCATTTAGGCAAAAAGAGCATAAATTTATGGTCATGGTGATCAACTTCACCTTAACGCTTGTTCATCATGAGAGTTTTCAGCATTTCCAAAGCAGGAATTATAACTAATAGCTCATGAAAAGATAGAGACATTAATAACTTTTTCAGTTTAGAAGTTTTAAATTCAGATCAACAACTTGATGATGACAACTTTTGGGTTAACCATTTATTAATTGTAGCAATAGGTCACCATAGAAATCTTCTCTTTTATGATAATAATGACACTCATCCAAAAATAACTAGATTCCAACACAATCCAAAAATCTAAAAAAAATGGTGTGTTTACCACACATTGGTTATGCTTGCAATAACCTCATAGCATTCATCACAGAATGACAAATAAAAATAGTAACCCATATTGCTTGGTTACTTTATTCCAATAGTTACCATTCATGGGTTAGTGCAACATCTCGCATCAACCATATTGAACATCGGAGAAGCCATCCCAGGCATTCACATGTAGCCAACAAGGATTAAAGCATGCTCTCCACAAACTTTGTGATCTCACATGATGGTTACAAGGATTACAATTCCACCATCATACTGAACTCACTTCTTGGCAGAATTAATAAGTACATAAAATTTAAAAATTTCCCTGATTAGGACTTTCCATTACTCCTTCCAAGCATAAAATCAACATACATACCAGTCATGCTTTAAAACAAATTAGAAATATTCATCCCATAATATATCTATCAGGTATAAACAAAAACAATACCTCATCATTAACATCTTTTTACTTACAGGCCAATACCTACATGAAGTTTAGCAAGTACCACCTTGCTAATTTTGCATAAATGTCTAAACAGCAAGACCAATTAGTGCTTCACAAGGATATAAGAATAAAATTTCATAAGGGTTTTTTTTTAAAAAACTTCCAAGAGGTGATTAAAGGAATATTAAATCTATAAAGTGATCATTATGCACTAAGATCCCATGGCCAACTTGTGGCACTCATGGTGCACACCCTGAACGAATCGGGTGGCTACTTGTACAAAGGAGAAAAATGGGTTTTCAGCCTACATGAGACTCCTCTTCCTAAACCGTACCCGATCCAAATCATCATGGATATAGTGCTTCTCTACCCTCAACCTCATACTTGCACCCATGCTCAATACTAGAGTAGTGATGTGGGATTACACAACATAATACAACACTATACCCTAACAAATTTCAAATGATGAAGGTTGGTTTCAAAGGGGGAAAGTCACATCACATAGGTAGTTTATGATCACGTTACCACACTAGCATGTTAATAACACCAAGTCACTCTTATTCCATGGCATGTACCTGAAATACTCATACAACAATTTCAAAAACATAAAGCAAAATAAGGTTCATGTGGTTGATTTTGGAAAATGAAAGATTTCTTACACAAGTGTTTTACCGTCAATTACATGTTTCATGGTTAACAACTTAAAATCATGTACATAAAGTGCTGATACAATAATGTTGAAACTTGGAGTAAGGAAGTCCACATCGTTGACTACGTTTACATAGTATAGAGAGTTACAAACTTACATGTTTTAATATAATCAACAAAAATTAAGGGATTTACACAACATTCAACAACTTTACAAGAAAATAAGGAACCACATGAATTAGGACACACATACATGACTCAGGTGTTCTATAATTTATGCTAAGGTATTTTCAAATCATAACAATTAAACACACACGATGGTGAAGCACAAGGGTCCATGATTTCCATCAATCCACCTGATGTCCAGATGCCATCCTAATGACATCAAACATCCATCATATAGTACAACATGTTTAGTCTCAGGATCTTGGGTTTATGATCACCTTCTCTCAAAGAAGGTTGTGTTCCAACAAAGCCCATAAATTTATTACCATGAGTTTCAAAAAGTTACAAACATTGTTCACACTTCATGAAATAGATGGCTTACGCTACTTGATAATAGTAGGAGATCCCCAAAACTTCCCAACTTTCCCAAGTAAGTCCATCACACTCACCCCACCAGGCCCTCCAGGCTTGAGCCACACCCTTGGACCTCCCAAGCTATTATACCTTAGCATCATCAAATAGCTCACCCATGCAAGCTATCAATGGCCACCAAGGCATTGTCTCATGATTCCAACAACAAGCTTATATCTCCATTCTTCTAATTGACTTAATCCAATGAGTCAAAGTTTGAATGGTGATGCTTGTTTTGATGCAACATTGCTTTAGGAAAGGGTGAACTTAGCCAAGGTACAAGGTGAATGCTATATCACTACCATGGGAATTATAATTTTCCACAATCATCAAGTTCAATTAAAATTCACAATAAACATCTTCACAGATGTAAAATATATCCATAATCACAATGGACATCCTCATGGATGCCAAAACTTGACCCAAGATCAATTAAACATTCTCATGGATGTAAAACATATCCATGATCATCACAATGTCCTTGGGGATTAAAACATACCCATGATCAAAATAAATAGCATCATGGAATCAAAACATATCCATACACATAATGGCTTCTAGCCTATAGAGCTATGAGACCACATGATCCTTCACTCAACTCAAAAAATTCTAACTCTCAACAAGATCAAACTTAAATTCAGCTCAAGATGATCCTTCACAAGAGAAGATCCCAAGCTTTATTTATTTACCTAGGTAAATCAAATAGTCTTACCCCATTCAGCCCTTCAGTTTAAGTCTAACCCTTAGTCTTCCTGACATTATAATGTTCCAAGCATCTACTAATGACTCACCCATACAAGTCAATAATAGATACCGAACATCATTTCCTCAATTCCAAAGGTGAAACGGTTATCACTAGTCTCTCATCGACTTGCCCATACAAGTCAATAATCAACATGTGACACTTGCCCTGATGCAACTTGATTTTGGGAAGGGTTGACCCAACCAAGGATATGGTTAAGTATCAAAGTGTTTTTTTTTTAAATACTTATTTCTGCACATACATTTATATTTAAGAATGTAGGAATTTATAACACCTTAACATTATATATCAAGACATTATATTAACCAATTCAAGAGACTAAGTGCCCTTGTAAGAACACCACATAGTTCAGTTCAATGTAAAGGTTATTAGTTTCTTAATAACAATAATTTCATGACCCAAATTTTCTTAGAGCAGTAACACTGCTCTAATATCAAATGAAACAACCCCCAAAAAACATTTTTTGGGAGTTGCTAAATTATAGAGTACACAACAACACTTCATGTATGGACCCGCACACAAACTGAGGTTAAAAGATAACACACTATTTGATTTCACACTCATGTGATTTCAACCAACATCCTATTAGGTGGCAGTAGACACATAACTAGAGTTAACACATCATCAAAGGGCTCTATAAAAGAGCTCTTCATAAAAATGGAAGATATAGTTTGGGGTGTATTTGTATGTGCACACACACCAATATACACCAAACTCTATACTCAGAGCATGAACCCCTCGTAAGATTGTTTAACGGTCTGATAAAGCTAGTTAAACATCTCAGTCTCCTCAGATAATTAGGTTGAACATTCAAAAGATAAAACCATTCCCTCATGAATCCATCACAATGATGAATAGAGTAGTTAGGAAAACTTAGGTGTATCACCTCAGAGTCCAACTCTAAGCTAACTAAGCATAAGTGAGGATAAAAACAAAAAATCATCCAAAATAAAATCAACTCACAAAGATCCAACTAGCCCTGACATATGGCACACTTTGGAGCACATTATGCATCAGAATAGCCATTATTTAGGAAGAAGAATCCCAAACATAAACATATCATAAGGGTATACATTGATTTTCTTGTGGGACACCAATTGGGTCCTTTGTTTAATAACCCAATGGTTCATCCACAACATAAATGGTGGCATTATTCATCAAACCAGACTTGGCTTAACTCTATATAAATGAGGTTGTTCAATACAACATTTTTCACATTTAATGTCATCTCAATAAGAACAATTGATATTTCAAATGATTGGCAAAGGGGAATAATATCTCCATCCATATCATGTTAAAAATATGAACAAGGATGCCATGAGGAGACAACAATAGGGATTCTAAATCATCGTTTTAAAATCACGCTACAATGTATAACCCAACAAAAATAATAACTTTTAAATATGTATCAAGAGTGATCATGGGATTGTCAATATGTTCACAAAACATAATGAAATACCAATTAAGAAATTCATGATCTTCATTGCCCCAATTGATAAGCCACATTTTTAGTTTCATTGTTTAAGCAATGGAAATTCATAATAAATTGTAGTTGTGGCAATTTTACTAGCAACCACCAAGTATTAACGCCAAGCCAATATCTAATATGGGCCAATACAAATTTTGAAGACATCATACACATTGCTAAATAGGAATAGTAACATATACATTTTCTAGAAATTATATATATTAACCAAACAAGGGATGTAATGGATGTTATCAAAAATTGAATGGCCAATTGAAATTATTTGAGTTATTAGATTCCTCAAGCCACCACTAGGAGTATTGCTACAACCATTAAAATAAAGGAAGATATCCATGTTAGAATGGCATTTTTTTACAATCAAGCATGTGTTTTAAACACCAAAGCAAGACTAGAGCAAAGAAGGGTCATTATAATTAAACATATCAAAAGAATAAGCTAACAACCAGGTGTAAAAGACCTCTTGGTTGTACATAGCCTCATTAACTTGTTTCTAACATTCAATAACAACCATTGCTTCCATAACATGATTTAAACATTCATCATATCATCCATAAATATAATGAAAGCTTCTAAAAGAAAGAATAAGATTGCAACCATTGTTTAAAACAACTTCTTCCAGCTGAACTTAATACCTTTAAATAATTTTCCAAATCTTATCATTCCAGCGTAAGTAATTGTCACATTCGCATATCACTTTCATGTATTTGATTGCTTATGCAATAACATGTGTTGAAGGTAAGAATAGTATTATTGTAATACCCATTAAAGAGGAAGACAACACTCAACACTTGATACCCAAATCCTTTCGATTAACAAAATGAAGTACATGTTAACTATAGATCAACAAGAGTATTAAAGCATAACATTAACTCTTGATTTGAAAGGATGCACCTGAATTTCCATAACATAACCAAGATATACTTGTAACCACATTTGGTGTCAGCATAGTGTAAAGCTATATCATAAGAAGTACACACCAATATAAGCCCAACTCAACAATATGCTAAGTATAATTACCACACTTTCATTAGTATCAATAAATATGGTTTTCTTAACCAGATCAACATGGAACTAATGCTTTATTTACTATTGTAAATGACTATGTGGTTTTATATGCATCCATGTACATTCTTATATCAAACTAGAATTTACATGTTTATGCAATAGTTCCCAATCCAGGCAATGTATAACATATCCAACATTAGATAAGGCTTCAAAAAACCAAAACACTTGTATGCCAAGATTAAAAAGATACAATATTTCACAGTAAAAAGCAAGAGTAATTAGAACAACATAACATTGTTGTACATATCCATGTACATTAAACATCCAATACCAATATAAGTGCAACCAACTACTAATTCCAACACTACTTCAAAATTTAAAATGATAATATAAGGTATACAACCATACAACCTAGAATAAAAATCATATTTACATAAGCATTAATTGGATTCATGAAAACTGTTAAGAACAACTCCAAAACATCAACAAGTATTCCATATATTGGATACCATGGAACCAATCAAACTGCAAACACTAAGTCCAATTAGCAGGGAAAGAAGTGATGAGTCTACATAAGTTCAACCCGAAGGTCTAGCCTAATGAGCCCAACCATCAGTGGCCCTAACCACCCCAACCATCATCTAGATGGTGGAATTAGGCATCCAAGTTTTACCAAGTAGAGATGAACATACTAGTGACACTAAGCCATGGTCCAACTCCACAACAATTAAACAATCAAAGGAAAAATATAGAAGAGATACACAATAATAAAAAGGTTTAACACAACTAACACCCACAGGGGCAACTAGCCTTCAACACAAAGTTCATAAAAGGTAGCATTCTAATTAAATTCCACATGCACAACCAACTAATAAAGGAGAACCTGACATAGTCATATAACACAACATAAACATCCAACCATAAAAAAGAGTAGTTGCAAGGTTATACACATAATCTAATCAACATCCAAAATCCATAATTTGTCACATTCATTCAAGGGTTTGCATTCATATGAAGCAAGGTAAGTTGGACAGCCCATTAGCTAACTTATCAAAATTCATGGACAATGATTTAATGTCAAATCGGAACCCATCAATTATTAGATGAAATGAATCATCAACAACATTACCTTCACCAATGAACCACCAACCAATTAGAGGGTGCTTCACAAATGGAAACTAATCAACCAATGGCTTATAAAGCATTTCAACAACTAAGTCATTTGGTGGAGTATAACCAATAATGCATTGTTTTCTCATACAACCATATTAATGTCTATAGGTTTTTAAATTTGAAACAACATTTAAATAAAAAGTTAAGATTGCATACAATTGAATCCTGAGACATCATCTAATCAGGTACAACCAATAGAGACTTCCCAAAGTAAGCACAAGGATATACGAGAGTATATAAACTCAAATATAGGTAATCCACCTACTCATGATAAATTTTTATCTACAACCATTCAACATGAATAATAAGATGCAATCCAAGTTTAATTAAACTGTATAATTTTCTTGTCTCATAATGGGTCAAAATGATCAAACAAGGTTAGATCAGGAATGAAAACATTCATAGAAAGAAGAGAATGTTAATAACTGGTGGGAATTCAGTTTAAAGACCATTCATTGATGATTATTGTTAGCTCAACTAGGGCTTAAGCCATATCAATATACACCCAATTAAAAGGGGGATTTTGTTTATAACAAAAATAATAAATAGAATATAACCATGCCACCACACATAGGCCCAATAACATTCACAAATAGCTCCCCAAAACCCCCAATCCACTAGGGTCACCCAATTCACAGAGTTGCTAATACCAAGAATTATCAATGAGGTAGAGTAGGGAAGATTGGCACAACTCAATAATGGGTATTAATTTTTTGACATTAGAGGTTCGTTATGAAGTCTCTCGAATTCATAGTGAACCCATAATGGTTCATGTCTCTGTTTATAATTTTTTCAAAATCCCCAATAATCTGAAAACAACAAAATAAATAGATTTCATCATAAAAAATGATCTGAAACTCAATGTACAACAGGGTATTAGGAGGTCGAGCCTCAAGTTTAATAAACCAGTTTAACCCACTGCTAAAATCAGCTAGTTGGGTTTACATTCAATATCCAATCCCACAAAATGAGAGGGAACTATTGGACATGCCTACCAAAATCGAACCAGGGAAAAAAATTATGACAATGGCATTCTAAAAAGATCTTAAAACTTTTCAAATGGAGTCCAAATTGACTAAATCGATGTAACAAGGATTTGTTTGTACTAACTTCATCATGAATTAGAATGCATAAGTCTCAAACATGAATTAAAATCAAAATAACACTTACTTGTAAGGGGTTACAGATCAAACACAACCAATCATGTTGGTGCCTCATCCTTTCTTGCCCATCGCCCATCGTTGTGGCTCTTCAAGACTGCCTACCGCCTCCCTTTGGAACATTTTCCATTTTCTATCTATGGCATGACTTAGGGTTTATTTTAAGTAGGGTTCGAAGCTCCTTCCATCTTCTCAAAAGAATGCCTCTAAAAAAACATGCCCCCTTCATGTTGGGAGACTCAATCCATAGAAAAAAATCAAAATTCCCTGATCCAAAACTCAAAAGTTTTGGTTGACGAATATTTCAATAGCACAAAAATAACACAATAACAATGGATTCTCTGAGAAGAGACGTCGTATTACTTAACAACCGCAATACAAATATAAGCTTATCTCTGAAAAGAGATGTTTTGCAAAACATACGCTTATCTCTGAGAAGAGATGTCTGCCTTCCCCTTTCGAGTTACAATGCATTTATACATATTTTTGAAAACAACCTTGGGAGATTGCATGTGTCGAGGAATTGATGGGTGATGATTTAACATCCCAGCATTAAAACCATACAATGCTCATTAAGACAATACAATGCTCGAGGACATACGTCCCAACATTAAAACAATACAATGCTCGAGGACATAATCGCTCGAGGACATACTTGAGGATATAATGGCTCGAGGAACAAAATTGTCACCGACAATACAAAATGAAATTAATACAAAATTTGAGGAATTACTATCACCGAATGGTCACCTTGAATTATTGCCCAGATCATTCCTCCCTCCTTGAAAAGCAATGGTCCCCATTGCGTCACCGTTCCCCATTAGGTGTGGTAGTTATGTCTTGATTTGATTCTCGATGCACACTTGTGTCAGGATCTTGCTCCACCAATAGAGCACATATGATTACTTCTTGTATTAGCAACTAAACACAGAATTTAACCAGAATCAATAAGTAACTAGAAATATGAAACAACACAGGAATATGAGAGACAATACACAATTGTATTAATAATCACTCAGAAGAATATACAATAAAGAAGATGTCACTTCTTCTTCCACCTCAAAGGCTCGCCACACCTCAAGACCTTCTTCCCTCTCTCTCTCGGTCCCAACAATCAACTCCAATACATAATTGATGTTCACCTCTCCAACCAGTCAGTAACACGCTGCCAGTACATCAAGTACACAACCATACTCCAAGTAGATCTCCTGCTCTCTGCTGCTACCTGCAAATCACTAGACCTTACTCACCATTGTAGATCTCCAAAAGAAGCCATGCTCACCTGCTGACCAAGATCATACAAATACGAAGAACCCTTCTGATTCTCCAAACTAGCACCCACTCTTGGTACTGTGGCACTAAGAGGAACACACCATTGCTCTCTTCTCTCAGAAGGAGCTTATTTGCTCTCTTACTCTCTAGCACTCTAGTTTACAATACAACCCATGAGTCCATATATAGATCTCATGCTTACAATAATTAGACTATCTTAATTACAATAACTAGACATGCAACTCAAGACTACAACTAGCCTTTAACATGCAAACTAACAGTCCAAAAATAGACTCTCCAGAATTAACATGCAAACTGCATGTTCACGCACAGGCTGCCGACGTCGGCACCTTCCTGACCGATGTCGGCCGACTGGTAACCGACGTCAGTTGCTTCTTCACAGTTTGACCGACGTTGATTGCCCTGAAACTCTCCGCAACCTTCGTAGCTCCTCTTGTTTGCATCCTGGTGAAGCTTTTAGCTCCACAACCTAACAACTTGGAAGGGGCTGTGGTTAATGGAACTGTGTGGGGCCCGATTGTTCACCATTTCTGTCTGACCATCAGTTTGTGGATGGAAGGCTGTGAACTTCTTCAACGCGATATCTATTTGCTTCTGTTGTTGTGTTGTCAGGGCTGTAACATCGGCCCTTTTGGATTCCTGTGGCTTGCCCACCATGAAAACAAATTTCTTGGCACTAAGCAGAGAGACAGATGTGGAAGGTGGTACTTTTGGTACCCTATAGCGCCGTGTTCCAAGAGTGAGAGTGATCCATCTAGTTCTTGATTCGTATATACCATGTCGATCATACATAAATGGTTGACCAAAGAGTACATCACAAACATCTAGATTGACCACATCACATAAGACCTCATCTTGGAAAGGTTGTATTGCATATGAGAGAAGACATTGGTGGGTGACACGGAGGTCTCTCCCTGGGCTCAACCATCCAAAACTGTATGGTTTTGGGTGAGGCTTCATGGACAGATTCAAGATTTTCACAACATTAGTAGAGATTAAATTCTTTTGACTTCCGCTATCAAGAATGAAATGCAGAGGCTTACCTTTCACCCATAACTTAGAGTGAAAGAACCTTTCCTTGTCATCTAGCATCTCGTCATGTGTCTGTGATGAAGCTACAATGGCTTCAGGATTAGCATCTATAATTTCTTCTTCAACCTCTTCGACTGCAGGGTCTGTATGAGGTAGAGCAGTAGATGTTGTGGATGGTGATTCATAAAGCAGTGATTTGAGAGCTCAACATTCTTCTTTGGAGTGAGTTCCAGATTTGTGATAACCACACCACTTCCCAGTCTTTCCTTCCTTTTGCTTCCAATTTTGGCCTCGTGTTTGACCTTCATCACTTTTCCATTTTGAAGACTGATTCTTTATATCCATTCTTCCATGCTTCTTCTCAATCTTTACTACAAACTTATATGCCTCACTGATGGTTTCCAAATTGAAGAGATCCATTTCCCCCAGATGTACCATTGTAGTCCACCACGATATTTGAGAGTTTTATGTTTCTCACTTTCTTGAATGCCCAGTCTTGCAGACAAAGAATGAAAAGTGTCTGTGTAATCTTGCACAGATTGGTCCTTGCCTTGGCGAAGTTGTTGCCACTATATGTACAGATCATCATACGCGTCGATGGGATAGTATTCTTCTTTTACTGCTTCCGTAAAATCATCCCAGGTGGGTTCCACCCCAAGGCCAATGATATCCATACTTAACCTCTTTTTGTACACTTCCCACCAGTTTTTCACGAGCAATGATGATTTCAAAAGAGCAAAAGTGATCTTTTCTCCATCGATGAACTTATTTATAGAGAAGTAGGACGACAGTTGATCCAACCAATTTTCCATTGCATCAGCATTGATTTTGCCTTCAAATGTGGGAATATCAAAATTTACCTGAACCTTGAACGGTGTTGGGGCACTGAAAGGAAGATCCCTCGATGAGGAGCCCAAATGTGTAGCCGTGGAGCCAGAATTTCCCATCGAAAGTGTTTGAAGAATTTGAGCAAATTGTTGGAGCATCTGCGCTTGTTGTTGCTGGAGGGCTTCATTCACCATTTCCTTGAAAGGATCAGATGTCTCGGTGTCGTCTACCATTTGAGGTCATTCGGGGCACATAGGTGAAGCGTTTGGAAGCTCTGTCGCTTCCCACCCAAGTTTCCTGTATCCTGACCTCATCCTCGGGAACATACACTCTCAAGACAAACCGCCTTGATACCACTGATCCAAAACTTAGAAGTTCTGGTTGACGAATATTTCAATAGCACAAAAATAACACAATAACAATGGATTCTCTAAGAAGAGATGTCATATTACTTAACAACCGCAATACAAATATAGGCTTATCTTTGAAAAGAGATGTTTTGCAAAACATACGCTTATCTCTGAGAAGAGATGTCTGCCTTCCCCTTTCGGGTTACAATGCATTTATACATATTTTTGAAAACAACCTCGAGAGATTGTGTGGCTTGAGGAATTAACGGGTGATGATTTAACGTCCCAGCATTAAAACCATACAACGCTCATTAAGACAATACAACGCTCGAGGACATACGTCCTAGCATTAAAACAATACAACGCTCGAGGACATACTCGAGGATATAACTGCTCGAGGAACAAAACTGTCACCGACAATACAAAATGAAAACAATACAAAATTTGAGGAATTACTATCACCGAATGGTCACCTCAAATTGTTGCCCGGATCATTCCCTCAAATATTTTACATAGTTTTTTTTTTTTTTGGCGTCCCCTACCCCTGTCAACTTCCAATCATGCATCCCTTGAAATACTAAGTGGAAAGCATTTTTTTAGAAAGGAGACACAACCCTCCAAAAGAATGTTTATTTTTGGGGTGCGTTGGGAAGAGTCCCCACAATCCCCCCAAAATAATAGTGATAAAACAAGACTTTTTACCAATAATTTGGTGTGGAGAAAAAGTCGACCCAATCACGCATAAAATAATAGTAATGGGGCATTGGGAGACAAACTATAATCCAAAATAATAATCCACAATAAAAAAATTTCACTTGGAGCATTGGCGTAGAGTGTAAGCTAACCAAAACATGATCATTATATTAAATGTCACTCCATGAATCAATCGACCCCTCAACACAAGTTAGATCAAGATGCCTAGGATCCAAGTCATGGCCCACATAGGCATGATGCACACGGGTAATTCAGAACCAAAACATGGAATCAAAACCAATAATAAAAATGGGGTCTAAGGCACTAGGCTAGACATAACTCACAATGGAAATTAAGCCCCCTGATAATGATACGGAGACCCCACAACAATACACATATACAAAAAAGGAAATTCGAGCTAAAAATACAATCAAAACAATAGAATAATGGTCTCACAAAATCCACTAACTCAAGCAAAGAATAAAATAATGATTGACGCATACACATACAATCAACAACATAAACTAAAGTCCACACAATACTAACAAAATAATTAAATAAGACAAACCAATCAAGCAAAAGACCCAAAATGAACCATGGCTTTAAATTTTGTGTCACCTTACAATTTACTTGTTGGTATCAATTTGATTGTTCATAACTCCTACCCATTATTGTCTCAGATGCCGAAGTCCACCGCCGAGCCTAGCTCACTTGACATGTTCCTGCAACCATCAATGTGAGACATCAACAATATCTGCTCAAGAAATAAATAACAATAATAACACACTCTACTCTGTACAAAATATGAAACATGTCAACAGTGAATTTAAGCATATGCATCCATGATAATAGTGAGCCAATCAGAACCAATAATCATGATAATCAAAATCATACATCTAAGTCATAATAATCCACTGTGATAACAAGCAGAATGTCAATCGGAGCCAAGCTAAACCTACTTAACCAATGGGTTGATAGCAACTACAATGTCCTATTTGGTAGGGTTATGACACCTAAACTCTAGTTTAGTCATGGGGATGAACTGTCCCAACAACAGTTTGTTTGTGAGTATGAGACCGTTGTGTTCCTCCGCCAATGACACATAGGTGGCCTATGAAGAGTTAGAGACCTTGAGGTAAAAGTTGTGATTCAACCGCATTTTCTTCCCAACCAACCTCAAAATAATGTTGATCACCTGCAACACCTCCCCACCCTTGGCCTCTTGTTGTAGGCATGCCCGAGCACCATTCACTCCTTTTTAGGTAGGGGTGTTTGATCCATATGACCTCTGACTTCAGTTGTGTGCTTTTTGTTGATGTTATTAGAAGCATCTGCGAATGAACCAAATATATATAAGTATCATCCAAGTGTTTACCATTTTTGTCGAGGTTGTATACAACACGAGGAGGGAGGGAGGATGCATGCTACTATTGTCGGCCAAATAAGAACTTCAATTGAGGAGCTAACATGAATGCATAAATCCCACTAGCCATCACCATTGATCCAGAATACAATTGGTCAAATATAATAAATAATTCAAAGCTTCTGTCAATCTTAATATACTCTATATGGAATGTTGTGTGTTGTAGTAAGATTTGTGTGACATAACACTGGGCTTCGACGTGCCTTATATTTTGACATGCTTATGCCATCTTTGAAACTAAGCATATCCATATTCAAATATAATTGGTTAACAATATTATAGGAATCTTATATATATATATATATATATATATACATATATATATATATATATATATACATATATATATATATATATATATATATGATAATTATAATAATATTACATAAATAAGTAAACATATATAATATTAATATGTTATAATATAATTTATCAATATATTATAATATATAATTTATTAATTTAAAAATATATTATAATAATATTATATATATTGTTTATATATTATAATATAAATTAATAATAAATATATTATAATTATAAATATAATAAATTGGGTAATTAATTAAGAATGTAAAGTCTTAATTAAAACTCAATTACCATCTAATAACATCAAACTAATTGCCCTCTTAAGAAGCGGATGTTATTTTATGACACAAAGCAATCAACACTTGGAAGAAAGGTAAACAAGTTGAAGGAGGTTGATGACAAGTGTGGACCAGTTGAAGAAGGTTGATAACACATATCACAAAAGTTTTTGTTTTGGATGGATTGTAAAACGATGTCATAGATAAACAATTTCCATGCTTAGTGAGCAAAATATGATGCCATGTGCTTTGGTATGTTCCCCCACTTATCGCTTCCAACTAGTCTCTAATGTTTATGACTATTGAACGAGGAGTGGGTTGTACATCAATCCAACGACCATTGTTGAGAACCTACAAACCAGACACCTTGTGTGTTCCTTCATATGACGTGGTAATGAGCTATGCGGGGAGGAGACATTTTGTTTCCTAAAGAGCTTGAGCAATGACGAAGTGTTGGGGAAGGGCTATGAAATACAAAACATGCAAATGGTGAGGGGCAATGATAGGGTATTTCATGTGATATTAGACACCATAAAGCCTATATCATATACCAAACATGGGTTTAGGGCAACTGTTGGATTTACATGACTTGCACATATTGCAAAGAGGCATGTAGCTTACATGGTGGAAACATAGAATCTTTGATTGGTTATTTTATATTATTAAGGGTGGACGAGGATGTCATGAGTGCTAATTTCATTGTGACAATGCTCCACATTCGATGAATGGCTTGAATTTGCATTACAATGTTGTTTATGTACAAACAAGACATTGAGGTACCAGAGTCTATCTTGTTGTTTATGTTCATCCATCCTACTAATATATTAACATCTAGAGGAACTAAAATAAGTTAACAACATATAAACTCGGACCCCTAAAAGAAAGGGCAAGACGATAAAGAACACGTAAGTGGTGAAAGATTTCAACATTCTCTACGTAGTGACGATGAGTGGCAATGATAAGATATTTCAAGTGATATTATATGTTAGAGGCCCCATATTGTACACCAAACCCAAATTTAGGGTAGTGGTTGGATGTACATGACTTACATCACCCATTGCAAAGGGGTCCATAGCTTGCAGGGTGGCAAAATCTTCGATTTGTTATTTTTTATTGTTGAGAGTAGATGAAAAAGTTATGAGAGTTGATTTGATTGCAACAAAACTCCATATTTGAGATGCAAATAAAATATTGAGGTCCAATAATCTACCTTGTTACTTCCATTCATTCATATTACCAATATATTAACACCGAAAAAAAATTTACATCCCTTCTAATGTTAACACAAATTGAGGTTTTCAATCCTTCAATTAAAAAGGAAGAAGAGAGAGAAATCAATGCTCTTGAATGAATGAATGAAGGATTTTAATAACGTCCACGAGACCGCTGCAGCGTATGAGACCCATCCGTTGCACACATCCTCTTCAAAATGAGACCTTAGCCACCAAAAAAAAAAAAATGTTCCCTACGTTGCTTGAACTTCCTTCTTGAGATCTTCCATTCTGCTGTGAAGTTTGATCACGAGGTTCGCCGTAGTACCCAGCATTGTTGTTTCAAATAGGGTGTCCAGGTTGGCGATTTTCAAAGTTTCACCATAACTGTATCGAATGTCTTTGTATGCCTCGCACTCCAAGAGGAAGTGTCGTTCCATCTCCACCACGCCTTTGTTGCAAAATAGACATATTCTCTCCTCCCAATCCTCTTTAGAAATTAGCGATCTACCCATTTCACACCTAAAGTGATGAAAGCTCATCTTAAATTGGGCAATCAACATTTTCGCTTTCCACTTAATATCTGCTCCTATATAAAAAAATTTCTTGTAAATTCAAATTGAGGTGTTTGTAAATTCAAGTCCCAATTGAATTTAGACACAAATTAAAGAAGAAATTGCTTGCCGATTTTACAAGGTGCGGGATTTATCCGCATAAGCATGTCGGCCCCGTAGTATCTTGGCGAGCCCCACCTGCAGTGTCTTCAGGGATCAAGCCGCTTCCAACACAACACATATATATACAGGTAGAAATGATGATGATCTATAGCCGATGGACATCCTGAACAAACTTGTGTATATTATTGCACATACAAAATTCATTTGGACGAAATCAATCTCTTAATCCATCAATTAATTTATTTTTCATATCAAGTCAGATTACCGTAGAAATAGAGTTTTGAAAATCCAAGGTGAAAGGATGAAGATCATGGTGGCAGTTAAGCGAGTTATAGACTATGCTGTGAAAATCAGAGTCAAACCAGACAAGGTATATAAATTTCCATTTTAGAAAAATAAAAATTCTTCCATTTGGGTCTCTGTAATTCTGCAAATTTAGAAATGGGTCCTGTCTGATTTATAAGAATCTTAAAAAAAATTATTTGCGCGTCTCTAATTCTGTAATATGGTAATGGGTATCCTCCGTTTTCATTGATTGGGTGTCTGCATTTCTTGAAATATGGTAATGGGTGATCTCTGTTTTCATTGATAAGAAGCTGAAAAAAAATTGTCATTAATTTTGTTTTATTCATTCCTTTGAATTGACTAAACATGGCAATGGGAATCCACTTTCTGTTCTCAGTTTTAAGGAAGCCCGAGTTCAATGAGATCATCAATATGTATTTTTTTTATAAATTATTACAGAGTGGCGTTGAGACCAACAATGTGAAGATGTCTATGAACCCATTTTGTGAAATTGCATTGGAGGAGGCACTGAGGATAAAGGAGTCGGGGAATGCATCAGAGGTGGTGGCTGTCAGCATGGGGGGGCCTCAGTGTGCAGAGACATTGAGGACTGCAATGGCAATGGGGGCAGACAGGGCCATTCATGTGGCCACAGAAGGAAGCCTGTATCCTCTTACCGTAGCAAAGCTTCTTCAGTCCTTGGTTGCCACTGAGCAGCCTGGTCTTCTTATACTAGGAAAACAGGTACTGCTCAAAATCATTTTTAGCCTTTTATACATGACTAGCTCTGTTATGATGTTACAGAGAAAAAAAGAAAAGGAATTTATTATTTTAATGTCCACAAATGACCAAATATTAGCCAACGGGATTCCAAAGATACATCCAATTACCCTAGAGAAATACTGGGGTAAACGGAGCGTAGGTTATGTAAACAAAAGAAGTGTTAATATTAGCAGAAACAATGGTAAATAACAGCAATGAATGATGCAATGGCAAGATAATGAATGATGCATTTGCGACTTCTAGGGACAACCTCACAATTACTGTCAAGCAGGACACACCACAAGACAATGACGACGATAAAATGAAATGAGATCCCTATAAATAGATTTAGCTTAATAAGGCTAGGCTAGATCCCTATGAATTGCTTTAGCTCAATAAGGCTAGGGTAGAATGAACCCAACGTTTTGTAGGGAGCACCTGTCTCTAACCCTAATTAATTGACCCCTGCAACTGATCCAAACTAACTTAGGGTTATGCACACCTTATGTTGGCTGCTCCATAATACACTCAATTAAGATACTAGTATGAATTTAGGGTCATAACTAACTCTCCACTTGATTGAGGTTCCTAGTTTTCTGCATTGCAGTGTGCCATGCATATCTATACCCGCTTAGATCTTTGTGTTTCTTAATAGGCAATAAATATTCTACTACAAGATTGCCACTGCCAGTCTGTTGTTCATTTGTGTTCAGTTGCTAAAAACATTTTTTTCCAGATCTATTATGAGGATTTTGATTTTATGAACTAACCAGAAAACTGTCATATACCATGGTCAAGGTGTGCGCTCAAATTGCCTTTGATCCATTTTGAGGGACAAGGTGTTGATTCTAAGTTTGAAGGAATTGCTCCCATAAAACCACAGCTAGACCTAATTAAATTGATTATAAAATTGAAGAGCTTTATAGACTATGCAATACCCTTGTTTTGACAATTGAGTTCTTGTTGCATTCCATGCTAGGAGAATGTATGTTAAAACTTGAAAGCCGTTAGATGACTAGAAAAGTGGTCGTTGAAGAGAATTGTAGTTCATGATCAGATTTTTTGCATCAGCCTATGGCTTTGCATTTGAGGTATGTATGCAGGTATCCTATGGTACTGCAGTGTGCATAGTCCATAATTGCCATCTGGCCCTATATTGCATGCATATGCAATCCTGTGTTTAGGGACGGTGCCGGGTCCTTCAAGTCAATCTGTATTGTGTGTGCATGTTGTATACTTCAACACTGTCTGCTGTTGATGTCAAAATTTATAATATAACCAGAAAATTGTCTGAATTTTGGCTCTAATACTGGCGTTGGATAACTAGTAGTAATGGTATGAAAACTTAGCCGGAATTTAGTTTGGCTGTTGTGAGTCCAAAATATGATGGATTGAATGGAAGAAATGATGGATATGAATACTGGGCCAATGCACTGATATTGGTTTAGGAAGTATTTGCAATTTCTGCTGGGTAATATGTTTGAGCACTTTACCTAACCTGATCTTTTGTGGACTTTAGATAGGTAATATGAAACAGAGATTAACAACAATGGTCAACTAGAGAGCTTTCCATTTTGAAGCTTAAACTATATGCAATCATCTCTAGCCAATAGACAGAGAATCAACTGAATGCTTAGGTATTTTGACCATTAAATAAGTTGCATTAGAAGCAACACTTTGAACAACCCGGTCTGCATTCCAAATCCTGGAGAGAAATAAAGCAAATAGTAGTTAAAAGTGCATCATAATGAGAGGAAGATGCATGAAATGTACATAACTTGAACTCAAACTATCAATTTTCATTTGATAATAATGGAGATTTATGTCGAAGACCGTGTTGCTTAATGATTTTGCGATAAATTATAGTGTCACTGAAGTGTACTTTGGCCAATAATGCCATTTTTTTTGCAGGCCATTGATGATGATTTCAATCAAACTGGCCAGATGGTAGCTGCTCTTCTAAGATGGCCACAAGGAACATTTGCATCAAAGGTTTGCATTTGCTAGTCCCATTGTCCTCCTTTCATAATATTTTAATTGTTAGAAAAGGGCGTCAGTATTTGAAGACACTTCTGAACAACTCTGTATTTCTCTAACTGTCACATGAAAATACTTTAGCTCTTAAGCATGCTGATGACAACCAAGAATGCTGAACATGTTTAGAAGGAACAAGATAAATGTTTATATATTTTATCTAGAGGATTCAGTGAGATAGCTCAAAATCATATGGAAAGTCCATTCCGTTCCTGGTTCAATTGTTTGTTTTCGGTTTGTCAAAGCTGGTTCCCAAGGGATAACCTATTTCTATTTTTTTGAAACATAAAATCACGAAGTAAATACATTTTTCCAGAAACTGACAACAGTTTGAGAGTGCAACAGACATGTTAGAAGTGTTCTGTTTTGAAGTAGTACTCATACAATTATCTGTGATGAAATGGCACTTTATTTCAAAAGGTAAAAGATGAACGATTCTCATTGTTGTCTTTGTTTCAGTTAACAATATGATGCATCAATATAAGATGCAAATACTTGAATTTTTATTCACCTTTTACACCACTTTCTATTGTACCAGGTGGAATTGGACAAGGAAAAGGGGACAGCAACGGTTGACAGAGAGGTTGATGGTGGCCTTGAGACATTGTGTTTGGGGCTTCCAGCTGTAATTACGTAAGATTTTTCTCTAGAACTTTTTTATATTGGAGTGATCATTTGTTACTTACCAATCTTCAAATTTTGCCGTGTAGAGTAGTAATTCATATGCATGATTAATTATATGGGACAAACAAATTGAAGAACATAGATGTGGGCCGTGGCCAATCTCTTTTATTAGTTGCCATAATTTTCATTTCAAAATATCATGCATCTAAGGGCAAACATGACCTCAAGTTGCAACGAGTACATGAATGCAAAGTAATATGATCCATTCTCACCCTTATCATTACAATCACATAAATTTGTATCTTTTATGCATAAGAGTGGCAGTCAAATAAACGCATCCAGTTATTCTTTGCAGCCCTAATTAATCAATATATATATTCTCATTCGTCACTTTGATTTCTGTAGATTTCTGCTCGAGTTTTAGTCCACTGCCAACCATATTTAGTACTGCCAACAGCTACAGGCTGTTCCTTATTTGGCTGCAAATGATTTTTTCACGGTGGCCACCATTCCCAATTATCTTTCCTCTTGTGGTCATCCTAACCTAACAATCATCTCTACAATAACCTTTGGCAATATCTCTCTTCTCTTCTACTTCCACTGACACCTTGCTACTAGAAGTAGAAATGCTTTCAAAGTCTTGGAAAAATACTAGCTTATTGTGCCTGTTTTCTTATGCTTTATCACAGTTTCTATTTTTATAAACAGGCACGGTTACACCTGCAATTTGCATAGTAGCATTGATTGACATCAGAGTTCTTTGAAGAATAAACTCAGATGGTGAACTTTCTCAGCTTTTCCTGTCAGCACTAAACCTTATACATTGATAGTAAATCTTGCACATCGATGACATTCCAGGTGCTTGGAGCCATCTTTTGTTGCACAGGGAATATATATTGAAGGTTTAGTAGTGTCTGTCAGACTATCAATTATAGCTGCCTTCCGCAGTGTTCTACTCATTTCCAAGGGACATGCAGCCTATTTATAGCCATCTAAAAATATTTACAATGCCCCAATACATGTAGTGTATCATATTATTGAAAATTATGATCTTATTTACTTGGAAATTTAGCATCAATTAACACTCCTTAGCAATGGGAATCTATACGAGTAACAGGTGTTTGCAAGAAGAGATGCTGCAGTTATCTGTTTGACCCTTCTAGGTGAATTAGATTACTCATGGCCTTGTTTCTCTCCATTAATAGATCATCAAGGATAGCTCCCTAAGCCAAAGCTGAGTTATAACCTTGTCTCTGTGTTTTGCATAAGTCCTTCCCCCCAGCCTTGTTTCATGCACTATTGCCTCGTAGTAAAAGAAATGCAGGCTGAAACTGGATAAAGCTTGGCATCAGAATATGGAGTCAAAGTATGGACAATGGATGAATGAATGTGCATTCTTATTGAATGCTATTTATGTTCTTCCATGTGGAAAATTTTAATTTTCAATCTCCCAAGTTATCATTCAATGTAGTAGAGTTATACTGTAGAGGATTTCCTCCATAACCACTAGGGTTCCTGGAGGAAATTACAAATTAAGTTCACCTGCAACAACAAAAATTTCACACTAATATGGGAAGCCTCCATAAACACCAGGGTTACTTGAGGTAATAACAAATCATAAGTTCAGCTACGAGAAAACAAATGCCACACTAATATGAAAATATAGAAGAGCTTTAAACTGTATTGGCCATAAACTATCTCTGGATGAAATCTCTTTGCTGCAGCATCAATAATGCGAGTGAAGTACAAGCCCACTCGTGAGTGAGGAAATTACAGATTATGAGTTCGCCTCAGCCAAGTTACTTGTAAATTTGTAATATTAAAGGGATTGAGCTCTCTTAAAAAACCAAGAAAAGAAAGAAAGAGAGAAGTTATTTTAATGTCCACAGATGACCAAAAGTAGGTCAATGGGACTCAAGGATACAACCATTAACAATAGAAAGTTCAAGGAAAGAGAACCCAAGAAACTAAAGTACATAAGACGAAGTAAAGCATTGTGCCACTAATAAAGGTGGTAATGGAACCAATACAAACAGGAATGAAGGGCGAACAAGAGCCTCCAAAAGCATGTGTTGATGAAGATCTCATCGGAAATCTCTATTTGTGCGTGAAGTGGAGGCACCATCTGACTCATCATCAATCACTGCGAGAAAATCTGATAGTGTTCATCGGGAAATACCCAATGTTGGAGGGGCTCAGTTGGGAGATATTAGGGCAAGCAAAGCACTTCCTCTAGAATCTCTCCTAGCATCCAAGGCCAAGGTACTTCCCATAGTACAACCTCTAGGTTTCCTCACACCAATTTATGGGTTGTCCAAAGTTATTTCATGGGCTCTTAGTTCCTAAGAACTATGAAAACTGAACACACAAAGAAACCAAGCAAGAACACAAAAGAGAACTTTAAAGAGAGAAATACTTCTTGGATATGTTTTTGAGTGAGCAACCATCACTTTACAGGAAAGCAACAACATAAACCCTAATACAAGGGTGTCACAAACCCTAAACCTAAAATGACTTAAGTGAACATTAAGTCATGTTTACATTATTTGATAAAGAAAACTAATGTCATAGAGTGAATTTATTACTAAGCCTATCACTAAGACTAGTATGACTATTATAAATTCATGTTGCAAACTCTAACATCCTCTGTTAATGGTCATTCTAGAAAATGCACCAAGTTTATCTCTAAGTTTTACAAATTTGTTTGGGCCTAGAGACTTGGTGAGAATGTTGACAGTCTAGCCTTTGGTTGGACAATATTGTAGCTCAACTTCTCCATGTTCTATGAGCTGTCCAATGAAGTGACAATGTACGTCAACATGCTTTGTTTGCTCATCAAAAATGGGATTCTCTTGAGGACTCCTTGGTTATCACAAAAACATATTTTGGGCTGAGTCTGATGATCTTGTAGATCTGCCAGCATTCTTCTAAGCCAACCGCTTCACATGCCCCTTTTACTGCTGCTCTGTATTCAGTTTGCATAGAGGAAAGTGAAACCGCGTGTTGTTTCTTGCTGATCCAATATATTGCTCCTATTCCAAGACTGAACACGTGACTTGTTTCAGATTTTCTATCATCCATGGATTCTGCCCAATCTGAGTCTGAATATCCACACAATTGAATATCCTTATTTTTACCATATAGAATGCCAAAATTTGGTGTTCCCTTCACGTATCTTGGCACCCTTGCTTTTGGAGTTATCATAAATCAGCAGATGTAGACTGGCTCATTCATTGCTTTTGAATCAATCTTAGGTGAAAGTTTTAACCCTTTCTACATAGGTGTAGATGAGATTTTGCAATCTGCCTTCCTCAATTTGTCTAACAATTTTTTTGCATGTTTTGTTCGTGAAATAAAAATATGTTTGTCAGTTTACCAAACTCTTACATCTAAGTAGTAATGTAGGAGGCCTTGATCTATCATGTCAAAAGCAGAACATAAATCTGATTTTAGTTTTTCAATTGTTTAGATCTCACTACTTGTGATGATGATGTCATCAACATATATCACTAAAATCACCACATCACCATTCTCGCTTTTGACATAGAGTTGGGGTCAGAAGGACTTCTTTTGAATCCCCTTTTTTCCAAATATCTGTCAATTTTTTTGTACCACGCCCTGGGAGCCCTTTTCAGCCCATAAAGAGATTTCTTCAGTATGCATACCTTATGTTCCTTGTAACTTGAAATCCATGTGGTTGGTAAATGAATACTTCTTCCTCTAGATCTCCATTGAGGAAGTCACTCGTCACATCCATTTGATATAATTTAGAGCCAAACCATGCTGCCATGGCTAGAATCAATCAAATTGTTCCCATTTTTGCAGTAGGAGAAAATGTATCCTCATATTCAGTCCCTTTTCTTCTATGCAAAGTCCTTTGTGACCACTGTTGCTTTATGTTTGCCAAGTGTTCCATTTGCTTTATGTGACCTTGTATACCCATTTGCAGCCAATGGGTTTCATCCCAGTAGGTAGCTCTTCTAGGACCCATATTCGGTTCTTCATCAAAGTTTCATATTCGGTTTGCATAGCCTTTTCCCATTCTGGTCTACATGTGGCTCCTTCATATATCTCAAGCTCAAATGAGTGCTGAAGGTTAACCATCAAAGCATAATTCACCGTATTAGATGTCTTACCTCTTTTTGGTCTTCCATCCGCCCTGATATTAAGAGTCTCATCTAACTAAACATCACCAATTGTGTTGTACCACCATTTTGGTCTTTTCTTTGTCTCTTTCTCCTCCAAATCAGTGCTGTTTTCTTGTTGTTTTGGGTTATTTTCAGTAGCTTATTGGCTGGGAATTTCATGAGAATCAAGCTCAGATCTATCCCCCACCTTCAGGTTGATGTTTCACATGCGTCATACCTGATTTTCCAGCCAATATATCTTCATTTCCAGCAACTTTCAGATCTGATTTTTATTCTATCATTGCTGGGAACAACCCTGCACTTTCATCAACTACCACATTATGACTAAAGCATGCTTTGTGAGTTTCAAAATCAACCAGCCAATATGTTTGGTTGTGAGCATCATTTTCTTGCATTTTGCATCAAGTTTGTTTTGTTTTTCATTAGGAATCCATGCATATTCAACTGAACCAATTATTTTGAGATGATTTATCTTGGGTATCCGTCTAGACCATGCTTCTTCTAGAGTTTAATTATGTATCACGTATGTTAGAGACCGATTGAGCATGTACATTGATGTGTGTATTGTTTTTACCCAATATTTATTAGGAACAAACTTGTTCTCTAACATACACTTCACCATCTCCACGATGGAGTGTAGGGTGTGGTGTATTGCCTCTGGATGCTATTTAGAGTACAAAATTTAAGGAATTTTCTACAGCAAATTTCACATTTGTTATTTGATCTAAGGATTTTGATACTCTTTCCTAATTGTTTCTCTACCATGACCTTGAACTTTTTGAACTTATCAAATGCATTTGAGTTTTGCTTTAAAAACTACAACCACTTTTTTTTTGAAAAGTCATCTACAAATAGCAAAAAATAATTGGCACCGAAGAATAGGTCCACAAATTTCAGCATGGATCAACTGAAGGACCTCCTTAGCTCTCCAAGCTTGTTCTTCATCAAACAAAAACCTATGATACTTCCAAGCTTGACATTTGCCACCTGTGCTGATTCTGAATCTCTGGAAGGACATCCACTAAATTTTCTTTAGCCAAATAAGAAAGATATCTCAAATTTAAATGCCCATACCTTTGATGCCAAAGTGAAATGCAATCTTGATCACTCTTGGCCATCAAAACATGCTCTTTCGCCTCCCCTACATCAACCAACCTAAAAAGCCCATGGTCTTCAATACCAAGAGCGACTATCTTCTTAGGGATCATCCTCGTGCTCTTGATGTTTATAGATTCTTGGAGATTGCTCATTTCTTTTGCTCCCATCTTTGGACTAAAGCGTGGTTGGGTCCTTTGGTGGTTTGGCTCTGAGCGTGGTCACTCTTTGCCATGTTTTTATACTATTTCTTTCCGCATTATTTTTCTTGTTTTCGGAGACCTTTTTGGTTTCCCCTTTTTTTCTGACACATTTCTGTAATCTACAACCCCTTTGACCTACTTTTGTGGTCATTAGTTGAACATTAATATATTTATCTTGTCTTACTGAACTTATCAACAATAAAACATAGTGATAGCTGAAAATTACATGTAATTGGGATTGTTCTTCATAATCTCACTGACAAAAAGTAGATTTTTCTCCATTCTTGGAACATTGTGGACATTAAGGAAGACCAACTTTTTACTTGACACGGTTATCTGCACATTTCCTTTTCCTTCTACTCTGAATTCCTCCCCACCACCAAAAACCAAAGCTAGTAGAAGATGCGTTATCACCATAATTAATATACCAATCTTCCCTATTGGTAAAATGATGAAATGCACCAAAACATATGTACCAAGTAGATGTTTTTACATTGTTTGCGTTATCCCTATCCATAAACACAAATATCCTCCTCTTCCTTATGTTTTGCAGCATTGACCTAATTCTTTGGCACTTGGTTACTTTTCTCATCCCATAATTGTGTTGTGCAAAACTTCTTATGGCTGATGCAGGAGAATTTGGGTCCACGCAAATCTTGCATTACCAAAAAAATAAAAATAAAAATAAAAATAGTTATTTCAATTTTGGTTGCATTTATTTTAGTAAGCATTTTGTCAAACACTTGGCATATGCATGGTGATGGTTAGAAGTCCTCGGGTCACCTCAACCAAAAATAATTATATAAATTTTGTGGGTTTTGTATGGACATGATGTAGCAATAGCTGCATGGGAAAATAAGGAGCAGGTCAGGAGTTACAAGCACCACAAAATTATCCCAAAAACACTTGAGAACCAAAAATGTTTCTTAAAGGGGGCTATTTGTATTTGATGGTTTGGGAAGTCTATGGAACGGCCTAAACAATGGAAAGATGCAGAGAAGATAGAATTTGGGGCAGCAACAAGAGAAAGACAGGGTACCTTCCAAACAAAGGGGAAAAAGAGATGTTTTTTGCATGTCAGGGTTGGAGCGAATGGTACAGCCATTCCAAAATCTAAATCCACATTCAAGTTAGGTTTTTCACATGCATGGAGTAGGGAAAATTGTCCTAGGGTAGTTCTGCTTTAGTAGTGAGATTTTGAGCTCTAAAAATCTATGTGAATGTTTGAAAAAATGCCTGAAAGCATATTTGAACTCTTATAGTTAAAGATAATAGTTGGTGAGTGTATGGTAGGTCATGGTGAAGTGTTTGTGGCCTGAAACTCTTCTAATAAGAGAATGAAGTATATTTCATGAATTTTTGTAGTGATTTGTGTATGTGGGTACCCCTGGGGAAGGTCTGAAAACTGTATTTCAGTGAAAATAACAGTTCTGATTTTGTGTGAGGTCCATATGTGGGTACCCCTAGTACCTTTGTTGTTTCATGCAATTTTGATTTTTAAGCAAATTACGTTGCTTACTCGTTCAAATCCCTGTTAAATGATGGAATTTGCATCTCTCTCACAAATAGCCCCCAAAAGAAAGGAAACACTATAATAAGGATAAATAAGTGTGGGAAACTTGTTTAGGCTTCTAGGCTTAAGGTCGTCCTTCATTGGACCCCTTCTCCTAGACTGCATCAATGGCCTAGAATCCAACCATAATGGCATTTTAAAGTTTTTTTATTACCTAAGTCATAAGTTTTGCTGCTGCACTATATGTTTTTCTTGCTACAGGAGTTTAATGCTCAACTTTTCAAACTTTGAGTCAATGTCAGTAGCTCTAATATTTAGGGTTTCGATGAAATGCTCAAACAAAGGTGGTAAGCTCTTGAGAGTGGTTATCACTATGTATTTTTCGTCCATTTTCTACTCAATACAATTTAACTGCTCTTTAATATCCTTGATCTTTACCAAATGGTCTTGTAAAAATTTGTTTTCATCCATTTTGATTGAAAATGGTAAATGCTTAAGGAAGAAGGCTTTACCACTGTGTGAAGTTTCATGCAACTTCTTCAATCATTTCCAAATAGCTGAAGCATCATTGCCATTCTGTACTTTTGATAGCATTTCATCAGTCATAGAGAGTTTTATCAGCATCATCGCTTCTCTATTCCCCTTTTTTCTAGTCTTTGTTTCATTTCCCCAACACATTCTGATCCAAAAACTTGTACTAAAAAATAGGTAGTATTCATTGTTTCCAGGTATTATAATTCTTCCCAAAAAACTTCTAGTTACGTTCCAAAATTATATTAGATAAACTAGGCATTTCGTTTTTTTGGCAAAAAATTTAGCCTGTCTGCTGTAGAAAAAATTTAAACCTGCAATTAAGATAGAGACAGATAGTCAAAAGTTTGTGTTATGGAGAGAACAGAAAAATACTTTCTTAAAATAATGAATCTGCTGAAAACACTGAAAATTGCTTTAAAAATGCAGAAAATCTGCAATTTAGAATGTCCATAGGACTGAAAATATCCTGCACCATTTCGTATGTCAGTATGGATTCTGTCCGGCTGTACTTCGCTGTCTCTCAGGTCTGTCCTCTACTGTTCTGTACAGTCCTTTCGGGTTCAATTTTCCTTAATCTGGATTTAGATCGAAAATACCCAATTTCTTTAAAAAAACCTGGCTGTAAATCCAAAAAAATGGATTTCGATGTAAACCAGAAAAAACAAACCTAGCTTTTTTACTCGAAAGTCCTTTCAATTTCTTGGTGCATATAGTAAGTAGTCCCTCGCTCTGTCACTGATCTGAGCAATCCTTAAGCCTTCACATGCTACTTCACAACTTCTCCTCACTATGGCTCTGATACTATATTATGAAAACCGAACACACAAAGAAACGAAACAAAAACACAAGAGAACTTGAAAGAGAGAAATACTTGGATATGTTATTAAGAGAATAACTGTCACTTTATAGGAAAACAACATAAACCCTAAACGTAAAATGACTTAAGTGAACATAAGTCATGTTACATTACTTGATAAAGCAAAATCATAATTTGACTTTATTTTTTAAGCCTATCACTAAGACTAGCATGACCATTATAACTTTATGTTACAAACTCTTAACACTAAGCACTTCTAATTCTAATCTAATAATATATTTTTGAGGGGTTTGCACAGTGTAAACCCCCGCATAAACAAGTAATTCATCTGACTCATCCCATTCAGAGGGTCTTTGCACTGGCTCCTATGGGGTGTTACATCAACATATTAGAATATAAGCAATGGAATTTATTTGTGAAGGGACCAAATCATAGGGGATTACACTTTTCCCCTCTCCTTTTAAGTCTTCATCTTCATCATGCAACATTCAGACTTAGTTGATTTGCTGCTATCTAGCAGTAGTCAGTCTTCATTCTTCCAAAACATCTACTGCTTTTCGCTTTAGTTAGCTATTCACAGACTTTGCCTGGTGACTACTATAGGAGTAGCTCTAGATTTCTATGCAATATTGTTGATGGATGTCTCTGTTATTCAAGTCCTTTTCATCCTCTTTACTTCCTGTTCCTCCTCTACTGTCTGTGCTATTCCAAGTTCTTCTCTCATCCTTTACAACTTCATTTTATCAATAATTTATACAGATAGATCCCACCACCCTTTCTTCATGATTTTTAATACTATTGCCGACTTTCCCAGGAGAGGTTAATATTATGAAATCGGTAGGTAAAGCATCCTTAGCCACCAATCATAAACGGATTTAAAAAATATAAAATGATAAAGGGCATGAAAAATGACAGTAAATGATCAGCTTTAACCTTTTCCCTCCATTGCCTGACTGTGAGTTCAATTGGTCAGTAACAAACTTTTCCCAATTTCAATGCAACAATTGAAAAACCTGTCTGAATTTACCTAATACTATTATGTATTCTTGTGTATTTATCAGTGGGATCCAGGGTAAATTCAAACAACAAGCTGTCCTTTCAAAACACTGAAAATCCTTCCTGTTTCAGTTGTCATCACCAAAAGCTTTTTGTTCTTTGAACATAGGATCAAGGTTAGTCTATTAAGTGAACTCCTGGTGGTTCCTAGAAAATTTCAGGAAAAGGTAAAAAAAGGAGCTATAGAATGTCAAGTTGAGTCGAGAGAGAACAATCTTCAACTTTAGACCTTTCTAACTTGGCAATATAGAATGATCTAACATTTTCCCAATCTAGGATTTCAAATCTTTTAGACAAACATTCTTTCAGAATACTTCTTATTGCTTTGCGAATCTTTGATTTTTATAGTTAATATCGAGAGTGGATGGTGTCATAGGAAGCTGATTTGATGACTTCCTTTGTCTCTTTTGTAGGCATACGGTTTTGATAAAATCTAAGATGCTGCCTGGTTTTTCGGGATTTTTTAATTTTTTGCTAAAAACATGCAAAACAGGGACTCATTGTCTGGAAAAAGGGTTGTTACAAAGGTCCGTGCAATAGGGTCCATCAACAAATGTGTTTTTCTCCAAGTTCTTTTTGATTTTATAATATTGATTGTGTTGAAAATATCTATCATTTAACTGGTTTTTTAACTAATTTTTTAATTGTCACTATACGGTGTTGAACTCCACTTGAACACTTCTATGACATGGATTTGTGTTCACAGTTTTTTGTAGGATTTATGGTTTGTGAAGTGTAAACATGACAGGTCAAAAAATAAAATTAACTAAAGATTGAGATGTCAAAACAATGAGGAGGCAGGGAAACCTTTATTTTGGGGAAGAGGAGGGATGGGAAGGCATAATGACTACATGCTAACTTCTAATACATATATAAGGCAGCGCGCTTTTTCCTTTGGAACCTGATTTATTGTTCATTCATCATCTGATTTGGCTTCTAGGATTCTCTCTTCCTAGAACTTTCTATTGTTAACTGCCGTATCCTCGAGTCCCATTGACCTACTTTTGGTCGTCTGTGGACATTAATATAATTTCTTTCTTTCTTTCTTGCTTTCTTTCTGTTATTTGTTGCAAGCTCCTTTCTCACACCCTAATCTTCTCACCAACAAAACACTACCTAGAGCTCTGTGGTTTGTTAATTCTGAATGTTGTTTCAGGACTCTTATTGAGGTCGGTTCCATTGTTTTCCTCTAATTATATTGAATTTCCATAGTATTTTTCTAATTTTGCCCTCTAGAAAGTTTGTTTTTGTAATGCAGCCTGCAGTGAGACAATCTGGTTTCTGTCTGGGATCTCCTTTAATGCTTGTATGTCTGTCTTGTCTTTTTGTCTCCTGTTTGCTCTTTTTTCATTGCCTCACGTGGTGGATTCAGATCGTTATGAACTTTGTTCATAAGTTGTTCATCAAATCCTCATGGCCCTAGCCCATGATGATCTTCGTTGTCAGGGATGTCTTAGTAGGCTCTTTCATCAATGCAAGACCCCACACTTAACTTTGTCTTTTTGCATGAAAAAAATATTCAGAAATCTTTATCTTATAAGCCATGTTCTTCTCTTTTATTGGTAATTATCCCAACCACAATTCTAGTAGTAATATGGAAGCGGAAGCAAGAAAGCCTGAAAAAAGCACTTGATCATGTAGAATAAGTTGTCAATCTCACGTATTATCAAAGTCCAAACCTTATTTTTTCTATATATATTTGTTTGGTCACTATGAATCTATTTAATTGCTTTGAACTCTGTCTGCAGGTCAGATCTACGGCTAAATCAGCCACGATATGCAACGCTACCAAATATCATGAAAGCTAAATCAAAGCCAATAAAGAAAGTCACTCCCGAAGAGCTGCAAGTGCAGATTAAGCCAGACCTGGAGATTCTTGAGGTTGTAGATCCACCAAAGAGAAAATCTGGGGTGATGATATCTTCTGTGGATGAGCTCATTGACAAGCTAAAGAATGAAGCCCATGTCATATGATGTTTTACTCTTTATTTAAAATGATATAATTGCATTCGATCATTCAAGGTAGCAAAATATTTCATACACCATGGTGCTTCAAATTCACAATCTAGGTTGGAAAACTAGATTAAAATTATGTTTGATCTTACTCTCATGCAATTTATTGCCTCCATTCTTGGTGTAAAAGTGGAGAGTCATCTCAAGAATGTTGAGGCCAAAATTGTGTTGTTTTTGATGTGAAAGTAAAGCCTAGAATGAAAAGAATAACAAATCTAATAAACATTTCCATTTTCCAAAGACACGTCTTCTCAGTGAGTCATCAAAAAAGAGTTGAAAAAGATGATACCATATTCCTATCATAAGATGAAAATGATTTGTCTTTTATTCCTGGTTTGAACATGTTTCGATGGTCTGCTGTTGGTCTCAGCTTTATCCATCCTCCTAGAACCAACACGATACCGCCCATGGATAACATTTTACCCATGAGACTTTGTATCCTCCAATTTTTTTGGATGGCCTTCTAACACGGGGTCTGATCTTTCTTTTATGCTTTGCAAAGTGTTTAACCATTTACTTTTGTCATCCTTTTCAAATATTTTGTATCATGATTGGTTTTGGAAGCTAGGGGTTTAACAGATTTTATGATCTGGTATCAACTAAGCATGCAAAGTGATTGGCATCCTTACAACATTTGAAACGAATTGAAACACCTCCGCATTGCTCACCAACTTCAATGGTAATATACATGTTCTGTCGATTTGTCCAATAAATTATTTTGGGGAGAGTAAAAAAACAATGCAAAGTCTCTATTAGGAATTGTTGTCACTTGGATTTGCACCATTTGAGATGTCTCAGTGCTTCTCATCCAAGTGGCACAATTGAAACACCTCTAGGTTGTGGTTGGGCCTAAGAATGAGGTGAATCATTAGATAGGGCTAACTCCTTTGATGTACCACTTGTAAATCACTATTACACCTAAACTTGTGAGGGAAAAGGGAGAGAAAACTGAAAGTAAACTATCCTAAGGGAGGTGATACATCAAATTAGTTGATGACTACCAACAAGTTGCATGTTACAGATGAGAACGAGAGACCAACCAAACATACACTTCTTCAATCTGCATCATCTCACATCAATATTTCATTATGAGGTTATGAATTAATGTTTAGGCTAGGAGGGCTACACAAGAGGCTTTGAATGGCACTAGTGAATAGACTAACTCACTCAACCTTGACACTTCCTAGAACACTTCACATGACTTGCAAGGAGAAGTTTTCCAACTGCAAATAAGTAAGAGAATGAAACAACAAGCTAAGGAAACAAGAGTCATCACTAAGCAAGATCAATCATCCAAGTAAAACACAATATGAACAGTCATAGAAGAGGTAAAAATCAGTTGTTTTTATTGATGTAAGATATGCAAATGAGCAAGGTTTCGTCATATTCAGGGGGAGCATCGTTCACAAAGGCCAAAATGGCTAGTTCTTATAGAACTTGAGAGAGAGGAGAAGAGAGAAGTTCAAAGTTCACAAGAACACTTGTCAAGCTGAGCAAAGGAATTACATACGTATGAGAAGATGTGAAACAAACCATGCAAGGTCAAGTAGCACAAGTGTCACCTCAAGTCATGAAACTCTTGAAATGTTGCGTAGAAGTTCTTATTTTGGCTCAAAAAATTGCCTTCATGATTTAGTTCTGTTTGAACGTCCCAAAATTGACTAGGGACATGTATGATGATTGGAATGAAGGGGAAGGGTTGTAGACATGCCTCTCCATGCATTGGTTGCAGCCCTGGTCATTTGAAATCATTTGAAAATGAGACATCACTGTCTGCACTCTAAGAAAACTCCTCTTTCAGTCACCCCTCACATTGGGCCTCAAAATTGACTTCAGTTTTTCATGCAAATGTGTTGGAGGAAGTGGATGACACTTGTCAAGACCCTCCATGGCCTTAGAGGCATCAATCACACCTTAAAAAGACTCCCACTTGAAGTTTTCACCCTTCTCACTATCATGTTCACTATACCAGTTTTGACTCGCTGAGATGAAGCTGTTAGTAATCACATTTACGAGTTTTTTTTATGAATGAAATGAACATGGGGAGTTAGCCTAAGTCTCAAGCTTCCTCCCAAAGTTGGTTTTATCTCTTGGAACCTCTTAAAACTTGCACAATGCACAAAACAATTAGAAAGAGCAATTTTGTACCATGTTTGTATAGGTATGAAACACCTCAAGTGGATGGGAAGGGCCATTGGAGAGTCTCCTGTAGGTTTTAATCATTTTCATGCCCATTCCATCTTGTCTAGATAGCCCTCCAACCTTGTTTTCTCCATCAGGTCTAGAACTAGGGTTTGCAAGGGTTTTTAGTCACTTGTGCTCTCAAGGTTTGTTCATGAAGATGCAACATTAGAATCACAAACCAATTCCACAAGAATACAACTTAGGATCCTTGTTAACATCTCCAAGCTTCTTAGAATTCCATGCATAGTGTCTAGAGAGTTGTGAGTAGCTAAAGTTGCTATATCGACATCTTCTCTCCATTTCCTATAGCCCTGAGTTGGTTTTAGGCCAAAAGTGGTTGCCCTTGGGGTTTCTTTGCATACCAAGAGCTTGAACACCTCTATTATGATCTCAAAAACATGTCTTGGCCCATTAGGATCACTCACAAAGTTGGAAATGTCACTGGTCTATCATTTGGGCTTTAGGTTAAAACCCTACTCAATTAGACTTGACTGCAACCTTAAGGGTTTAGAGCACCCTGCTTAGTTCCATCCTTGTGTGCATGTTTTATCATATTGTCTTTAGATGTAATCCAACTTTACAAACCTCCTTTCATGGTCCAAACAACTCTTGGTCCATCCATTTATCACCCTTTCTCCAAAATCTGCCAATTTACACCTAAGGGGAGTGCCCTTTGTCTGAGACAAAACAGAGGGCACCTCCCCTGTTCTCTCAAACAAAATGGATGTTGGAATAACTTCCTCAAGTTTAAAGACTCTTTGGACCAAAATTCAGCCCTTGGTCTTATGATTTGACCTTCCAAAAGCTTTAAAATCCAAGACAGACTTGTTAGGAAAAACTATGTGCAGGTTGTGTCATGTGAACTGTGCCTTGCTTGTGAAAATATTTTATGCTCTTCCTTTATGCCTAACAGGCTTGTGAGATGTCAATGCCACCATGGTGAGATCATTCACAATATTTATAAACCCTTATAACTCATGCTTGCACCTTGGAACATACCCTTTCTTGGTTGACCCTGATTGGTAAGTTGACCCTGCTTACTTAGGAAAAAATGATCCTGTAGGCAATGCTTGTGTGCTTAAGACCTTGGTATCAAGTGTTTAGCCTTCCTTGAAGCTTTCCAAACTCCTTTCATCCATGCTCTAGTCTATCTCACACCTTGAAGTTGGATTGTTTCTAAGGCTAGTTATAGGCAACTGACTGTATTTTCTGTGTTTTTACCGAAGGATGATTCATGTAAGTGATCCTTGCATGTCTAAGCTTGAATTCAATGTCTATAGACCCCTTTAGAGTTCATTGGAGTCACTTCGTACTTGCTTGGATCCATTTGTCTCATGTTTGGGTTATACCCACATCAAGAACCATCACCCTTTTGTTCACTGTCTTTCACAGTCACCTACAGCTGGTTGTAGGTGCATATTTCCACTTGAGGGGACCCTTGTATGTGTTTGTATAATTAAAACTCCATATACTAACCTCTCTTTTTGGTCTTCATGTTCAACAAAATTCACATCATTGTCTAGGTCCACAAGAAAGAAAAACTTCTCAATCGTGCACCTTGGGTGTAAGGGCCTTCCTTAAAGCCCAAAATCTTGAATGTGACTATTGATTGCATTTAGTGCATGAAAATGCATCTTTGAGGTTCTCAACAACCATCCTCACTTAGACATTTGCCCTCCAAATCTTGCAGGGTCCTTGTCCTATGTAGGGGGGGTCATTCAGATGTTTCAAAATAATTTGCAACCCTATTATAAAGCTTGGGCAAAATGCTTAGGTTTTTTGTTTTCCCATTTTAGGGAAAAGGTACAATGTTCCCTATTATAAAGCTTGGGCAAAATGCTTAGGTTTTCTGTTTTCCCATTTTAGGGAAAAGGTACCTGAACATTGTCTTCTCATGGTAGAAGGTGATCAACACTTCCATTTGCTATCTAACCTCTCAAAAAGCACTGTCATGAACTTTACACTAGGACTTCCAAAAGTTCCTTATCATGATCTAACACTTGAAAAGGCTCTTTAACTCCTTGTTAAGCCACCACCTGTAGGGGGTTATTTCACAGTGCAGACAGTAATATAGATTTGGGTAGTGAGCATGGAATGGACAGTGTGGATTGTCATTTGACTTTAATGGGTTCTAGGCCTATCTTAATACCTTCAAATGAACTGCTCACATTTCAAAGGGATTGAAACCACTATTAAGGTTTTCATGATGTCATCATGAGATACCTGTATATGCATCTTGATTGGTATGCAGGCAGTAAGCATGAATTGGAGCAATGTACCAAGGAATATGCTTTTATAGTTACTTGACCTCCTCTCATGATGTTGAGATAAAACATAAGGATGTTTCAAGACTCAAGACAAGCTCTAACACTTCCTTTTCAATGTTGAACCCTTCATGAGAGCACTTGTAGGTGCATATTAATAGCAAGAAACTGTGTTAAGTGGTAAAAAGGTTGCCTCATGTTATCCACACATTATTTGATGAACTTCACTTGATCACCCATGTGATGAAGATGCATCCACCACCATGGAACTCTCTTTCACTTTCTTAGGAACATGTTCAAGCCTTAACACAACTCATTCAAATCACTGTATATGATAGTCCTGTAGTACACTAACTATATGGCACTTTAAGACCGCACTCTCATGAAACATTGCTTGGAGAATGAGATTGAAAAGTGAGAACTAAGAGGGCATTGAAAACATGTAAACAAACCTATCATCACTCTCAGGAGTCATTATCAAAGCATGGAGATCTGAAAATGGTGGAAACAGGGCTGTTACATAGAATGGTACCTTTCCCGGCAACATGAGATGATATGCATATCCAAACACCTTAAAACACTAAACCAAGCACGAGAATCGTTTGAAGAGGGAGTCAACATCATCTGGAGCCAACATCACCAATTGGATTGTACAGACATGTCCAAAATAGAGCAAAACCTATAGGGTGCAGGAAATAGTGAGCATAAAAAACACAGCCAGCTTGTTAGAGATGGTTCATAAAGCATGGTTGACCAATCTTCGAACTCTTGTTATGAAATGGAGCTCTCTGAGTGTACTACCACCTCCCAAAAGCATTTGACTTGAAGCCTCTTCAACTGTCTGTACCAAGCACAAATCTGCGGACTACTTTTGTGTGTCTAGAAAGGCAAAGAAGGCGCAGAATAATTTTAGCTCAAAAATGGCACTTCCAGAGCATGTCAAGTGTGGAAATAAACCTGAGGAAGATGAAGAGACGTTCCATGGCCTTCTCCTATGTGTCACCTTCCCTCATGGGCCGTACAAGTGCCAAACTCCCCTTTTTTAGTTGATTACTTGATCTTCAGTTAGATACCTTGCAAGTTTCAGATGAGACTAACATCCCTAACAAGGAATCTGACTTCTTGGATGTTTGAAGAAATTGGGACACTTAGACACCTTGGAAATCGTGCCACTTGCATTTATGACCCCTAAAATGACTTCTAAATGACTCAAAATGATATATTGAATAATTAGACTAAGACCAAGGCTAATATGGCATTAAATGACATCAAATAACTTATAATACACCCCATGACAATCATTATCAAGTTTTTACCTATAGGGGTCCCAATTTGACTTGCAGGTCAAATTTGATCAACTGAAATATGCATGTCAAATTGGGAAATGGAGAGGAAATCAAATGTTTTCACTCCCATAGTTTGAGATCTTGCTTGTTTAATGGCAATTTTTGGCAAGAATCAGGGCAAGCATTGGGTGTAAACTTGTTTTACACCAGGATGAGAAAGCAATGCCCTTAGCTTATACTAAGATCATCTTGCAAATAGTTGTTTGTGAGAGCCATATTGTAGAATAAGTACCTCTAGGACATATCAACCTATTTCCGTGAGAGCTAGATGAACACTGGGTGGTTTATTACAACCTATGAAACAAAGGCTATATAAAGCACCAATTTAAAGAATGTTTGATTAGGAAATTGGCAAAAAGGAAGCAAGGCTGGTTTTAGGTCCATGAGAATGCATATGTGACTCCTAGGGATAGGGACATACCCACTTGGTTTGTTTCCATAGTGTTTCGGATGGGCTCTCGTCCACACAAGGTTTGGACTTGAGAATTTCACCTTGCAATACCACGTTTCAGAGAGAGCTAATGTTAGAGATCTCTTGTTAAGATTTCACTATGATCGAAATGATGCCAAATTTCAATGGTAGACTGCTAAAGTTAGAGAATGCTTGTTAAGATTTCTCTATGATCAAAAGAATGCTACAAATAAAATGAGGAAGTTTGCCCTAGCTTTGGTAAAAGGTGTAGGAGTCAAGGCTAGACTATTTTGGAGAAAAGATTGTTGATGTTTTCTCTACAACTGTAATTGACAAAGCTAGATTTGTCTCTCTCAATTCCAATACTAGGTAGGGGCAATCGAGATTTTGTATACATTAATGTCCATAGATAAACATAATAAGTCCCAGGAGTTTTGAAAAAGAACAAAGTATGACTAGTTGTAAGATTCCCAGGGATATCAATATCACTTCCCACATCAAAGAGCATTAAAATAACAAAAATGAAATTACCAATGAAATAGAATATCAAATTTCCTAAGAAAATGGAAGAATACATGACAATAGTTGTAAGGTTGTAATGCCCCCCCTCCTGAGAGAATTGCATCATTAGTTAGTGCCAAGCACAAATGTTTAAAGTGGTAATCTTTTGAAATAATTGTTTTGTTGTGTTTTTTACTGATCTTTCCCAAGATTGTGTGCGTAGACTAGATCTTGCACAACAACTAGAATACTTATAGTGCCAACATATCATCTAAGCCAAAGGACTTATATGCTCTCGAGGCACACCAAGAAAACAACCAAAACCCTATTACGAGAATAAAACACAAAGCCACAACCAAACACATCATCATTACAAAGAAAACATAACACAAGGAACATCTAACTATACAACATACACATCATTTTAGAGCAACACTTAGTCAAAGACTTCATCTTTGCTATCATTTTCACATTCTCATTGCAAATTATACATGTTATCACTTTATATTCATCACCATCAAAGAATGATCTTTACTCATATATATCATACAAAAAGTTTTACTCTTGAATAATTCAAACCCTAATATCACTCTTTCTCCAATCGCTCTTGACTCAACATCTAGAAAACATCTTAATAAACCCAGTGTCTCAAATGAGAAGTTGAGGCCTTTATTTATAACATCCTTGGATCCTTTGACTTCTATTAGTTGTTGCTTTCTCAACACAATCTACTCATTTTTTCCCAGTTGTCATCCCCTTTTTTCATACGTATATTCTATCATTTGATCCTTCCATGTGTTTGGTGTAGTAGTCTATTCCATTACTCTTAACAACATATTCTTGTCTATCTTGGATCAATCCTGCATAATATGCATACTTCGTGTGGATGCTTGCCACATGTCACCTTATCCTTATCTGTATTTCTATCCCTGTTGTGTTTCTTGTCAAATGTGTGTTTGTTTAAACCTCCACAGTGTGAATCAAACATCTCTCTTTAACCTACGCATCATTCCTATTCATGTGCACTTGCTCTTGATAATGCATATTGCAAGTTTATGAATGAGTTTGCGTGTCTCACTTGTGCATCATTGATCTTAGACAACCTTTGTATGTTTTCCTTATGTGCATATCTGGTGTCAACATTACCCCACACTATGTTTCTTACATGTCCTCATAAAAGTTTGTACTTGATTATGTTGTCGTAGGTTTTCCTTATCGTGCAATCAAAGCCTTGACCACCTTATCATTCAACTCACTTGCTATCAAATCCCAAAGATCTATTGCTAAGTGAACATGTGGTATCGACTCTTGTGCATCCTCCATTAATTTCTTTATCATCTCTTCATTCTGCTAATTGTTTGCATAAGTTGTCAATATGGCATGTGCCACTTTCTTCTGTTGCATATATCCATCATGCAATATAGTTTCCTCCCTCATTGTCTTCATCTAAGCTATGTAAACAATGCATCCAAATCCGTGCAAATTTTTTGTTCATTTCTGCCTTAAATCTGGAAGCTTCCTTAAACTCCTTTCTCTTCCCACTTTGTCCTTTCCTACATACATTTGCCATCAAATTCTCGTGCATGACATTGTCTTCTTTTGTATGAACATCCACATATTATTGTGCATTTTGAAATCTTTTGAAAATCCTCTTTGCCTCCCTTGCTTTCATGCAAAGATTATATGTCTTCTCTATTAATTGCTTCATGTAATCCTCAAACTTTGATTTTAGCTTGTCAATCTCTTCGCTTGGGGTTCTTCTTTAGTAGGTTGCTTCTAAACAATAGTTGTGTGCAACAAGTATGCATTTACCATAATCAACTTCACTAGTGGCATTTTCTTGCTTACATCTTTAGCTTTATAAATTTGTGGCCTCTCTCCTTTTCTGCATAATCTGCCAACTTTTGAACTTCCTATTCATACATTTTTAGAGTTTCCCTTCCTTTGTTCAAATCCTCTGTTACATCTTCTACCTCCCTATCTGTCATTAGACTCTATCATTTTTGTAGCTAGTTTCATCAATGTTATCCTAACAACCAATGATGTCATCCTTCTTGGATCAGCGGCCTTTACTCCTCCCTCCTCTTTACCAGATTCCATCTCTTGTCCCTTACGCTGAACCATCGTCCTTACTAGGATTTCAAATTCCAATCCCTGTATAGGACTATCGAAGATAGTTTTCAACTACCCCTGCATATTATCAATCACATTCCTATGTCTAATCATCCCTAAAAACATTTAGGAAGATGATAGGTCTATTATTGAACCTCTATCTGTTGTCGAATGTGTTCCTCTAACCTCCAACACATCATCTGATTCATGCTGCCCCTGATGTGCAATATCTTTTTCATTTTGCATCTCACCTAGTGTGTTCCCCCCTACAACTCTGTTGGATTTGTCTTCTCTATTATCTTATTGATCCTCATCTCTTAGCTTAGTGTTGGCTCCTCCCATTGTTTATTGATCGTCCGCCCCTCTGGGCAACATATCTTCTATATTCATAGCTTTCTATGTAATCATACCCATGTCTCCTTGTGCAATATCTCTTTGTTTTTGTGGGCTTTGAACATTTACTATTGTGTTTGGGTGTGGAACACCTTGGACAATTGGACTTGTTGCACTAAGAGCTTGTGGGATCATGCTAATAACAAAAAATTTATATTGTCGAGGTCGTATGACACTTCTTTGTGTAGCTTGTGCAATAGTAGTTCCTCCCTTCATTGTTGGAATTGGAATCCTTGTTCTAGTCTCTCTTTTGATAGGTATCTCCACTCGAGTTTTTTTTTGAGTAAGATTTGGAGTTGGTGCAGCATCCATTTTCAATGGTCCAAACTGATTCCTTATAGTCCTTCCTTGTGCATATACTTGGGGTTTCTTCTTTTCGGGTTCATCTAACAAATATGACAAACTCACCTAAAGTTATGTAGCCTTCCCCTTTGCTTATTCTTGTATTTTTCCTTTTCTTTCTTCTTCCCTTCTTTGCATAAAAACTTCATCAATCACCACCGACCTTTCCACCTGTTTAGCTTGTGTTGTTTATCGGTTTTGTACCTCTCCTTTGTGATATGTCTAATATTATAGTTATGCCCATCTACCTTTGCAAATAAGGCTAGGTTAATCTCAAGACTTCTACTATCTTAATCTTCATCATTTAACATTTCATTTTTTCTTGTAGGTTTATACCTTCTCCTCAACTCATTTTTAGGCTCTTCAATCTCCACAACATCTAAATTTTCCCTTTGTAGATCCTTCACTGTATTCAACATGCATACTAGATACTAAACATTCACCACATATGGCAATTTTACCCAACTCTTAAAATTCCCATTTCGCCCTACCAAATTTACTCGGGAATAGTGTGCCATCACATAAAATTTTATGAAACCATGACATGGCTCCAACATCTTTGGTGGTGTCCTATATTCTTTTTTAAATGCATCATGTACGCTCATACCACTTCCTCTTCTTCCTTTTATAAGTATTTGTCATCTAATTGCTACAAGTTTGTGGCACATATTTCTCCATCCACAATCCTTATCCAAGAAGTAGCTCAAATCCATACCTACACTCTGGAATCTCAATCTCCTAAATCATCAACAAAATCAGAATCACTCCCCATCTAAATTTTCTCTCCTTTGATGCACGTCACTACTTTCTCAACAACATGCTTCGCATATTTATACATTTTCCTTTTTAATGATACCTCATATGTCAAGTATGTGACTTCTTTAGACACCATAGTCCATTTCCCTATAGAGACTATCTTGGAGCTAATAAGTCACAAATACTTTCATTGAGTTCGTTGGCATGTTCTCTATTGCCATCATCATGCTCCCCTTATTTTTTCCCATTATACTTGCTACCTTGTTAATCTCATAAATCATCTTCATAGCCCCACACATATCTACTCCATTATTAAGCCTTGTAATATTTGTAATCTGCATGGCTAATATTTTTTAATCTTCGTCATGTGATGTTAAACCATCCCTCATGGGTGTACGTCAACAAATATTTAACCAGTTATTTTGATTTCCCAAACTATGGTAGCTAATTTATCTCCAACACCCATGTAGGTGCCAAGTATTCTTTCACATTACTTCTTCCGAGTTTTACACGCAACTTTATGTCCAACAAGTTATGGTATTCATTCCTTATATTGTTGAAGTCCTTAACCATGCAAGTCCTTGAACATGTTACAAGAGTCTCTCCTTCAAGTACCTACTTTGAGTAAGACGTGAGTGTTGTGACAAACAAAGGTTTATTCTTCATCTTCCTCTTCTTCACTGGTGGTGGTCCCTTGGGTTTTTGCACTTCCCTATACAATCACTCTCCATGACTTTTTGAGCCCAGCTCCACAAATGATCCTACCTATTGCACATTAAGCTCTTCTACTTGTCTTCTCCTCACCATTTGTAGGTCCTCATGTAGTCTCCTTCAGCTCCCTACATAATGGCCAATTCTCTGCACTCCAAACCCTTGTTTTATTCACACCAATCCACCCACTAATTTCTCACTTCTTCATGACTCCACATAGAAGTGTAGCTTAAAACCCAAGATGATCTTTATTCTCACCATTGTGCCCTAAATCTCTACATTCTCCTCTGTAACTCTAAGATACCCTAGCTTCTCACCCAATAAAACATTTTCTCTCACTTGGATCTTCTCCTCTTGCTTTGGCTCTCTTCAAACTCGAATTTGGAAATAACTGTTTCAAGTGCACCATTACACTCTTATAACCTTGCATGCAATCAATGATTTTACCTACCCCATTCATTTGCATTTGTGTGTCCTCATCTCCCAAAGTGATATTCTCAACCTCCTCTTCCCTCTTCTTTTTACGTGTTCTTGGGTGATGCAAATCATCTCCTTTGTGCAACTTTTCGCAGTGCATTCAAATCTATGGACATGTTTCCATTATCCACGATTCCCCCCACACTTCCCTGCACAACATCATATATGTCTAGTTACTTTTATTTTTAATTCTCACACGTCACTTGACACACTCCAACTATATTCAAAGCCTTCTTGAGCCTTTCTCCTTTAGAACTGCACACTCATTTACCTAACACTGTTATTCCTTCATCACCTTTCTCATCCCTTCAACCGATTATGCACCAAGTACTATTGTATATTTTCTCTATTCACAAAACATATTTCCATGCCATTTTCTAAACATTTCATTGATCCAATTGACAAGTTTCCATTCATTTCACATCCATTTTGTATGTTTTGTATTCCACCATACTATACAATTGAGATTTTATCTCCCTTATCACACACTTGGAAAAATAACGCATCCTAGAGATACTTAGACCTATGACATAAGAATCCCAAAAGATTCCTCACTCAACTCGCTTGATCAGATTTACAGGGTTGCCTATGCTTAAAAACATAAAATAAAGACCAAGTTAAGAAAAACAACTAGAAAGTAATAAATCGTTGTGTTATACTTTTCTTCTGGCAAATGCCTTATTTAAGGCCTTCCCTATGCATCATTTGAAGAACACCTAGAGATTGTTCCCCACGATCTTCTTTTGGAATAGTTTTTCGGGGTGCCATATCTATTTTTGCTTCAAATCTCATGCTTATCAAATTAACTTTAGTGGGTTGCTGCTTGTTAACTTCCTTTATTTTTCCATCCGTTTATGCGCACTTCCACCTCCCTAACGAGGTTTCTTTCATTTTCACTTTCATGGACCCAATGACCCTATTTGGAAATTTGCTTGGTACGATTTTTCCTAGGACATCATGTATCTCCATGTCTTTTCGGAGCAATTATCCCTGTGGTTTATTCTTAACTTTCTTTGGTACCTTTACCATTAGTTTTTGCATGCTTGTTTTGACCATTTGTTTCTAAGTGCTTTTCTTTACTTCATTCAGTGCATCAACCTTAGCCTCTATAGCCTTTTGTGTTTGTGTTTGCCTAACTGATTCTTTCTTCTTTACCTGAGGTTTCTCTACTCGAAGTTTTTTTGTGCACGGAACCCACCTTTTCATTGTTCTTGGTTCCTTCTTACATTTTTACATTTTGCAACACCTTATCAAAACGTTTCTCACAAAAGATGGGCCTTTGCTTTCGACCTTTGTGCATTTTCACCTCATGACCTTGTATGTTTCTCTAACGCAACAATCACACCCCGAACTGCTAGTGTTGAATGCCCATTCTTTACTATTCCATCTCAAGGTTTCATCTTGGTATAAACTCACTCACTCCATTATTTACATTATAACATTGAAGAGATTGTTCTCTTCTTTGGAATTGAACCCTTCAACATATATTGTGCCATGGTCATGACCCAGGGGAATTACAACTCTTTGTTCTCCATTCTCAAAGCTCATATAAGATTGTTTAAAGCACATATCATCTTGATTGTTGTAGCACCATGGTCTCCCCGACCATGTAGGACAATTGTCCTCCACAACCATATCTATTACCTCAAAATTTGTTGAGAATGACACCCCCATAATCTCCAAGTCTTTGTTACACAAGACCCTAATAGGTATTGACTTCATCCTGTTAGCCATAAAAAACATATTGCTTGAACGCTACAATGATGGCTTCCCTATATGTTTCCATGGCTCTTTTGTTAATATGTTTACCTCAATGCCCATATTGATCACTATATTGTTCATCTCCCTATCATTTATATTGGCATTAATGATTGATTCTTGGTCATATGGCATGTTTCTCATTAAGCACATCTTCAGTGGTCTTTCTTAAACCAATTCTCGTTCATCCCTCACACTATTCAATAAAGCCATCATTGTTTCTTTCTTTAACAAAAAAATAAGTTTTATGAGCTCTCTTACTTCATCTTTTTTAGGACCTTTTTTCAAGCTATCTTTGATATTTTTTTGCATTTCACGCACAGTTTGCACTTCCCTTTGCAAAGTTATTATCATTTCCCATGCCTCCATCATTATGTTCTTTTGTTCATTCACATCCGGATACATGTATTTGAGATTTCTTGTCTACATTGCACCATAACTCTTTGTAGTTGTGGGTTGGATGATCTTGGGCCCTTTGTATCCATCGCACTTCTAGTTGTTATATTCGACTCAAGATCTCCATCGTCCCTCACTTCAATTTTATTTTGTGCTCAGTTCCTCTCTTGGCTTCAAATTTTAATCATCCTTGCAACTTTCTGCATTTGATCATTATACAAAATCTTCTAGCTCAACTCCACAATCTTTCATTTTATGGTCCCCTCTCTAATGTGTGCATGTCGAGAACTTTGTGCAATCCCTCTAATAGTGGAATTATGCACACTTGAAACAACTTACTAGGCCACGTCCTCCACCCTTACCACTTCCCATGCACCCAAATGACTTTCCACCACATTCTAACCTCCACCTTGGTTTTGGTTATAGTTTCCTTGAATTTGGTAGCTACCATGACTTTGTTGTTGCGATGCAATGGTAGCTTGGCATAGTCTTATATTTCTTACCTATTTAATCTCATCAATCACTTTGCAATTATCTATATCATGCATATTTGAATCAAATATCTTGCATTAACATATGACATTGATTTTTTTGTGCACTGTAACAACAAATAATTGTGCGTCTCATTATCACCCTTACAAACTTCACAAGATAATTTGATAACTTGTACATTCCTCTTAGTAAAATTCTCTTTTATGTGGCCATCTAATTCACAATTGACGCACCCCAAAGAGCTAGGCGCTTGATGTGCCCTATTTGTGTCAAATTTTACAACTACTTCAATCCCAAGAACAACATCCAATGCTTCTGGTGCATCAACAAAATTAGTCATTGCAATTTGCCTTCTAAAAGCCGACAAAAAAACTCTGCAAAAACCATTGTGCATTTTGCAATGGATGTATGTCATAAGACAACTTTGAAAGTAATGTCTTAAATCGGGCATCATAAGTGCACACTCTAAGTAGCATCTTGTTTTAGGTCCTTCAAAGAATATATACTATGTTGTTCAAATGTATGTATATGGAACTCACACAAAAATATATTCTTCAATTGATCAAAGTCAATCACAATCTGATTGGGATCAAACTTGCGATTCAAAGTATGCAAACGATCCAACAATGCCATGAAAAATTGACTTGATTTCCTCTCAGGTTAACTCACTCCCTTAGCTCCCAGGAAATATCACATTTATGGATGTGATCTATTGCATCCTCAATTCCACAATATTCCAAAAAAATTCATTAACATCTTATAATAGATTTTCGGATGAACTATTGGTGGTTATCGTTGCGTTCCACTTCTAGAAGTTACACTCCATCTAGTTCCACCAATATCCATTCCAAAAACAACAATTGTCAGTCCTACGCCCCCCTACATAGTAACTTCCTAACTAACAACTCTAGGTTTTATCACTGGATTGCTTCATCCAACCAACTGACCTTGCACTCTAGCCCCTTCCATTGACACTACAACACTCATACTCACTCCTTGTTTTGTGCTTTCTAAACTCACTTTTGCACTACTCCTTTCAAATGTAAATTTTAAAAACAATTTACTCCACAAGTACCTCTTTGCTTTCTTCTAAATGTGGTTTATTAACTCCAAACACAACTTGTTGGCTTTCCTTCTCACAATCTAGGCACATGCGAATTTCAACACCTATCAAGTTAGAGTTCAAGTCTTCCCCATAAATTGTCCATTCCACATCATCTTGTGAAATCCATCATTCTTCTCCCATGGATCTTCCTCAATGAATTTACAATGCAAAGAACATTATGTTCACATGGATGTCTCTCTTCCTTACGCAAACCAATCACGTGCCCTTCCTGCTCCCTATAGGTTATAATGGCATGCATATGACTTCACCCTCATTTCTTCCTGGGATCCTTTGCAAACATCACTTTTTCTCTGCTCTCACTATATTTACACATTCTCTCCTCCATTTCACTTAGAGACTCCATATCACTGCAAGTTCTTCACTTCACGAAACTTGCACAAACTTTTTCTCAAGTCCACTTACAATTCCACTAGGCAATGTATGAATTTTTTTAGCTCCTCATCCTCATATTCTTGATTCTCTAGTCAATCATAACCATCTTAAAACAAGATTGGAATCTTTGCAATAAATGAGCTTTTAGGCTCATGCAAGAACTAAAATTTCACCTCCTCAGGGTGTGTCATTACTACATTTCATGGGATTTACACCACCAATTAGGCCGGGTTAGCGTCACCAACTTTTGTTTGTTTTTTTAATATGAAATGTAAAAGTGGCAAAAACCTAATGCAAGCTTGATACACAAGGATTGAAATTCCACCTCCTCAAGACACATCACTACTAAATTACATGGGAATTACGTGACCAATTGGGTTTGATTAGCATCACCAACGTTTGTTTTTTTGCCATGAAACCCAATGATGTGACAAGTTTGATGCTAACCTAACGCTAAGTACTAGTGTAACCCCAATAAAATAATGGTGGCACAAGTTTGTTTTTTAAGAATTGAAATTATGCCTCCTCAAGACACATCACTATTACATTTCATGGGAATTCGTTGCAATTGGGTTGGCTTAGCATTGTCAATGTTTGTTTGATTTTTCAACAAAACCCATGGTGGCACAACTCTGGTGCATGTTCGATGCTAAGTATTGGCACAAGTCCGACACAAACAGTGTTGGATTTGGATGACAATTTTCAATGTGGGACCCAAAGTAAATAACATACAACTTTTTATTCATTTTCATTTTTTTAAGTTATTTCGAAATAAGGAAGAGGAGAAAGAAGTGAGAGAGAAGGAAAAGCAAGGTGTCATCTTGGTGAAGAAGCAAATAAGTATATTTAATTTTTAATTTTTTTAGTAATTAAATATTTTAAGAGTGTAAAGTAGTATGGTAATGTTTTTTTTCATTTTTTATCAATATTCACTAATAAGTTTGACATTTTATAAATATTCTAAAATTATTTTGTTTTTAACTTAAATTATTATATTATGTAGGTAATTTATAATATGGATAGTTGTTTTTTTTCTTAAAAAATATATTAAAGAGCAAAAGTACAAGAATATATATATATATAGAGAGAGAGAGAGAAAGAGAGAGAGAGAGATCTTAATTTATGTTTTTTTATATTCTAGATATGTCAATCTCAGAAAAATTAATTTTTTATTCCTCGCCACTATTATCTAATACAACAAAATATGAAGACAATTATTATAAAGTTGATGTTTAGGGTAAGGTAAAATGCATTGAAGAAGCCTAAAGCAAGTATATTGGACAAAATAGGATGTCGTTAATTTTGAAACAATTGCTTAAAGATAAGGAGAGGGCTAAGATTAAAAGTTATAATAAAGAGTTTAAAGATGATTTGGAACTTTTCAATCGGTTATTGAAAATATATAACTCCAAATTCCCTAATTGGTGAAAGTATGGGCAGGACCAATGGATAAGCCACTACCAATGCCTTATGAGGTGTTTACATTCTGGGGGTGAAATTATATGATATGCCCGTCAACTATCCAAGATGCAAGTCATGGCCCCTTCACGTTGTTTGCAATCAATGTTGGGTTTATTATTCCACATCAATCATGCATCCCAATATTGCCTTTTTACAACCCAATATACAAATTGAAAAATTGAAATTCCTTGGTCAAGTTCAAATTTAGTATGTATGTATATGGGATGTGTTTAAATGCAAATATTATTGAAGAGCAAATTCATTCTGAAGCATAAAATACTTTCAAGATGCATAATCATACATACATTGATGGTTATCCCTGTGCATTTAAAAATAGTGTGGCTTTCAATAATATTACAGATGGTTGAAAAAAACTAGCTTCTCTCTTGTCAATACATGGAGTGTGCTAATGATAAAGATAACGACATGCCTCTAATTTTACATCATTATGACCTGGTAGAAGCAATTGTCAATATAAGTGTTTGTGAAAAAACTTATTAATTATCTATCAAAGAGGGAGATCCATCATTTTTTAGGAAAAATAAATTGTATATGTAATTAATTAGTAACAATGTATTTTATACAAAATGTATTTAATTTTTTTAGTATTGATTTGGATGTACTTTGTACATAAATTATTTATTTATTATTTTTTAAATACATTAATTTTAAAATATATGGTTTTTTTAATTGAATTTAGTTAATATGTAAAATGTAGCTCATTTCATAATATAATATTTTTTGTGCAATGGATGAACAAGGAGAAATTTATGAAGTGAAGTTTTTTTGGTAGCACATCATCACTTCCTCTTCCTTATGATGATGATGCCATCCAGATTCATATTTCACCACCCACACCATTACCTCAAACATCACCAAGTTACACAAATGATACAATCAACTTTATGAACTATGTAAACAACCATAATCACATAGAAGATCCTTTACAAAAATAAATTAGCCTACTGAAATGTCCAACCTTCCTCTGAGATAATATTATTTAGGGCCATCGACATCACACCTTTTGTCAGTTTACATCAGAGATCCTATTGTCAATTGTTGAACTCATCCAAGACACTCATGAAATAACTTCCTTGAAGAGAAACAACAAAGGACACATCGACCTCTGCCTCAATTGGATGATCATATTTTTAGTATTTTATGAAAAATTGAAAATTGTATATTAATATTGTAAAAATATTTTATTAATATATTTATCTTATCATTAATATATTAATAATATTCTCCTGTTAATGGGTTGATAGTAAACAAGTCTAAAAGTAGAAAAGCAAGGTGCAAAGCTATTTGGGAGCCTCCACCTCTAGGCTGGTTTAAACTCAATTTTGATGGAGTGTGTAGAGGTAATCCTGCGACTTCTAGTGCATGGTGCGTGATAAAATATTGTGGTGGATCCTTTATCAAAGCTGTCTTGATTAAACTTATGGATGGCACCAACGATGAAGCAAAGGCTCAAGCTTTGATTGTTGGACTGGAATTAGCAGTGAAATGCAACATTGAGTCTCTAATAATTGAAGAAGATTCTCTAGTGGTGATTCAAGCTCTCACAAATCAGCAAGCTAAAGTCTGGAATCTCAATAATATTATGTCTAAAGCCTAGGAGCTTCTTCGCCTGTCTCAAGAATGGAAAGGGGAGTATTACTTCCATAAAGCGAATATGGTTGCAAATTTTCTTGCCAATGTTGAGATTGATCAAGTAGAAGGGTTATGTATAGATAATTTTATATAAAAGTAGCTCGATTATAATGGCATATCTCATATTGAGCTATAATCATGTGCGAATACGATAGTTGGTGCGTTGATCGAAAGGATGTTGCACCATGATGATGATATGAATGACAAGGCATGGAAAGCGTCTAATGATTTTGGTAGTGCGTGTTAGCTAGATTTATCTTCTGGTAAGCATTATTAATAGTGGCAGACATTTGTGTTAACATGTTTGTGTGCAAATCCCTTCTCGAAGCAGGCAGGTGGTGGAGATAGTCTATTGAAATGGATAAAGCTTTGGTGGAGTCAGTCGTTTGGTTGATAGTGTTTGGTAGTTGTCCCAAACGAGAGATGGTATTTCTCGAGGTGGTTTCCTCTTGCAAAATGCAACATGTTTTTTGGTCTCCCTCAGCAGTTGTGGGAGAGGCTCAAGCTCTGATTGTTGGACTGGAATTAGCAGTGAAATGCAACATTGAGTCTCTGATTATTGAAGAAGACTCTCTAGTGGTGATTCGAGCTATCACAAATCAGCGAGCAAAAGCCTAGAATCTCAATAATATTTTGTCTAAAGCATGGGAGCTTCTTCCCTTGTTTCAAGGATGGAAAGGGGAGTATTACTTTTGTGAAGCGAATATGGTTGCAAATTTTCTTGTCAATGTTGAGATTGATCAAGTAGAAGGGTTACATATAGATAATTGTAAATCAAAGTAGCTCGATTATAATGGCATATATCATATTGAGCTATAATCATTTTTGAATATGACAGTTGGTGCGTTGATCGAAAGGATGTTGCATCATGATGATGATCTGAATGACAAGGCATAGGAATCATCTAATGATTTTGGCAGTGCATGTTAGCTAGATTTATCTCCCATAATCATTATTAACAATGGCAGACATTTGTGTTAACACGTTTGTGGGCATGGTTTCCTCTTGCAAAATGCAACATATTTTTTGGTCTCCCTCAGTCATTGTGGAAGATGCTTTAGCTTTCATTACTGGAATGGAGGAGATCGATCATAGTTAGCACTGGCGTGTCAATTCGGAGCTACCTGCTCTTTTTGCCAATAACCTTCTCCTGCTAGTTTCTGACAAATGTATGGTTAAATATTTGGTCAAATTGTCCATTCGTCTGGAGTATAGGCTTAACCTTCTATTTGAGATAAATATTGTAGATTCGGGGCCTTTCTCATAATTATTTTTTGTTGGTAAGGATGGATTAGGGTATATTCCAGTTTATACTTTTAGACTCTTGGAAGTAAGCTTTCAAAAAAATTCTCAACCTTGTGGAAGTGTTGGATTCCTTCTGCTCAAATAAAGAGGAAGAGGTGGTGGAGAAAAAGGTGGTCCTTCCTAAGCTATCGAGTCTTCGAGCTCTTTTGCTGGAGTTGGATCTTTGGAGGGCAACAAGGTGATCATTTGAGTGAGTGGTTGTTTTCAAGTTTCTTCTCTGTAGTTTTTGTTGTGGGAAGTTCCCTGTTCTACAATGGTTCGGTAAGTAGAGGTCTTGGGTTGTAGAATCATCCTGCAGGTCTAGTGTTGTGTGGGGTGAAGGGGAAAGTGAAGGAGAGAGGTTGATTAAACGGAAAGGTTTTTTTCAAGGTAGAGAGTTGGACCAACCTCTTGAGCAGCCGACGTCTCTAGAAAAACATGTCCTAGATAGTGATATTTTGCATGTCAGTTGGGACGATTCTCCAGTGGTAGTGTTAGAGTAATTTGTTCTTACAAGTTTTTTGGTTAGCAATTACCTGCATTGCTATGTAAAAGTTTGGTGTCTGCACCAATGTTCTCTTGTAACTGCTCGTAGTATTAATATAATACTTAAGGTCTTTTGGTCATATTGATATTTTAGTCTTATGCCTTTTGGATGTATATCCTTAAGCCAGAATTGCAATTTTTTGATTTGCTTACCCAAGTCATTTATTAATTTTACCCTTATCCTTTAATTCCCTAACTAATTTTCCTAGATTAACCTAAGCCTCTTACTAATTTTCTCTTTGTCCGCTAATTTACTTACTAATTTTCCCATTGTCCCCTTGCCAATTTCCCTAAATTAACCCAAATATTGAAATTAACCTAAGTCTCGTACTAATTTATCTCTTGTCCCTTAAACCCATTAGTATTTTTTCCAAATTAAATGAAGTCCCTTATTAAATTTCCCTATATCCCCTAATTCTCTTACTAGTTTAGTCAAATCATACCTCGGTCCCTTACTAATTTTTCCTTGTCCCCATATTCCCCTACCAATTTCCTTAAATTAATACACGTCTCTAAATAACTTAAGTCCCTTATTAATTTCCCCTTTTTCTCTAATTCCCTTACTAGTTTCTCCAAATTGATCTAATTCTATAATTTAACTCGTCCCTTATTAATGTTCCCAATTTAGTGCAACTTGCATCGGGTTTGCACTACAAAAAACATTGAAATTAAAAAAAATGGAAGGGGCAAATATTTTCTAGATAAAGAGTAGAGAAAAGGACAATGTAACAGAAAAATTGACATGGAGGAAAAAAAGGGGACAAAATGAGAAAGGAAGAGGACCCATTGAACACTAAAAATGTGTGTAAAATTCAGAAGAGGCAACTCTTAATCAAGAGGAAAAAGGAGAATGTTAGTAATAAAAGAAGACACATTCAAGTTCATAAGAAGAGAGTCGTGGAGAAAATAGTTACATATATCTAAGCATACCAAAGTGGCTGAAGAGGAAGAAGAAGAGGAGTATTTGAAACCCCTCAAATAATAAGGCATGTATGATTTTTTTTATAATTAATTTTTGCATTTGTATTTGTTTTAATTTTTAAAACAAAATACATATTGAAATGTAAAATAAGAAAATAATAGTAACAAAGACCCTAGACAAACATTCTAAGTGAAACCTTAAGAAAACACCCAAAATTAAAACCCTAATATAAATCGTAAGCAAAAACCCTAGTAAATTTTGTAGGTAAAAATTTTAGTAGAAACCCTAGGCAAAAACCAAAGCAAAAAATCTAGAGAAAAACCTAGCTGAAACCCTAACAAAAACTATAGTAAAAATTGTAGACAAAAACCCTAGCATAAATCCTAGGCAAAAACCCCAACAAAAATTATTTATTTGTTAGAAATAAATAATTTACAAATAGATTTTGTTTCTAATATTATGGATGTAAAAAATAACAATCACATGACCTATGTCCTTTAAAAAAAAGGGTCTTGCATGGTTTTGTTTGTGGCAGCTAAAACATTCGCACAATGGCAAAATGAATTATAAAGGAGGAGTTGTACACCCCTCACAACATCGTTGATCTTTCACAAGTTGAAGAGTAGAGGAGTACGACACCTCTTAGGAGGAGTTGTACACCCCTCACAACATCGTTGATCTTTCACAAGTCGAAGAGTAGAGGAGTACGACACCTCTTAGGAGGGTTGATGGCTTATATGGGTATAACATTGACCTACAAGTATGACAATTTTAAAAATATATTTATTAATGCCATTTTTTCAATTTTGATGGCAGGTCTTCTTTGTATGTGGAACTGCATAGTAATGAAATGGAGCAACACCATGTGACCCATTGACCATCGAATACTTCAAGGGAGTGACAGACATATGTATTTTTATATTTCTAGTCATTTTTTAAATTATTATTTTTTAAATGTTATTTTTTATATTTATTTGCTTTTAACCTTATTATTTAATTACAGTTCCAAGTCTTATGTGCCTTCGTTTCCATTTCATCATTCTTGTTCTCATGCTCATAAATCGAACTGAAAGGAAACCCTCTAAAAGCCTTAATGAGATTTGTCCTTTAGGGTTGAGGGGGGATGATGATGATGCACCTCTACCTGAGTATTACAATGATCAACCATCTCATCTCACTGTACATCGAGGGTCAAGCACTCTTATTATCAAACTGTGTGTAAATGATCAAATGGAAATTTTACAAGATGTTTGGGGCATGTACGTATATTATCAAAATTCCCGTATTATATTTTAAATTAAATATTTTCATTCATGTTATTACATATCTTTTGAGTTTTTTCCAATTTTTTTCAATTTGTTATAAGTACTTTAAAAAAGATTAGTTTTTAGATCCAAGAAAGTTGCCACCAGGAATTCAATAAGATGTTGGTTAAGCATAAAAATTTGTTAATCAGTACAATTTAAAGAGAGTTCGACAAAGCCCACTAAAATGTGAAGATAATTGAAAATTTTGTGATAGTTGCGCTTAAGACATTGAGGAGGCATGTGTGTTAAGACCACATCATCATTTGCTATAATTTTTTAAATATTTATAGGTTTTTAATAATTTTTGAAATGTTTAATTTAAAGGAAATGCACATGAAAATACAAAAGAGAAGAAGATAATGCTTCAAATTCTAACAGTAAATGCATTTGCTTAGGATATGAAATGATTTGCGAGAACAAACTAGAAAATGGGATGCAAGTAATTTTTAAAAACAAAACTATGGCATGCCAATATTTTTTTGTCTTTATATTGATTAATTTTTGTAAATTTTCAAATTAACACAGGGATCAAAAGTAGCGAAGACAAGGCTCACAAATCTAGACTAGATTAGGGGAAGTTAGTGGCTCATTGTTTGGGCGAAATGAACATAGATAAAGGTGCACTAAACTTTATAAATTTATTTTAATATACTACTAGTTTGTAATTTAAGTTAAGAAATTAATTTGACATTTACATTTTATTGCTAGAGAAATATTATGAATTAACAAACATTAATTTATATATATAGTTTTTTGTTCAAGATACAATAAATATGTAATTTGAAAGTTTCCAAACCTAAGTAAAGGGTAAACCAATGCCAATTACAACCTCTACAATAGAATCAAGGCCTATTGAACTACCCAAAATATTGCGAATCATCTAAATAAGTAACAAATAAAAATTTCAGTCAAATAAATTAGTCAATTAAGTAAACACATACTAGAAAATAAGCTTAATTTTTTTTTACAAACATAAATAAACTATAATTAAAATTAAACATGTGTATCAAATATAGATGGTAAAGTAGATAACTCCTTCAAATCAAGTTGATGTGTCATGAGAGGAGTTGTTAAAGCTACTACAACTGGCATAGTGTTTGTCATGTTATTGTCATGAGCTGCTAAAGCATCAACAGGTGATGTATGCTATAACATGCTAGTCTCTAAAGCTCCTGAAGTAACTATAGAAGGAATACACTTAGGTGTATTGGTGTCCTGAGGTAGTGAACGAGTTGTAAATAGAATATATTGAGAAGTACTAGTATGCTACACGAATTTAGGTCTAATCTACCTAGATGTAGTTTGTGTATGTTATACTTGAATATGAGGTCTCGTACACTTCCTCCCACATGATATGTAATGATGTATAGGAATTGTAGCATGAGTAGAAGGAGGGACACTAGCACCAATACCACTACCACTTGCATCAATACCACTACCACCAACACCACTAGCACCAATACCATTACTAGATGTTTCACCACCTGTAAGCTGAGTAGAAGTCCTCAATGTATGCATACCATGGTCAATCATAACTTGTGTCAGACTTGTAACTGCCTCAAGGGTATCCATCTATACATTATGATGTAAAATTTTAGGGATAGAAGCATGTGTTATTGTCCTTCTATTTATATGAATTTGATTAAGATAGTTTTGGTCTTGCTTGGCACCAGGTCTATCAAATGAAGACCCACTTCCCCTACTTTGGGAGGCCTTCATGTCAAAATAATTTAAAAAAATTTGCAGTACAAACTCACAAAAAAGTTTTCTCAAAAAGTATAATGGAATCTCATTATTGTTGCATGGAGGCTCATCAAACACCATCCACCACCTATCCTAAAAGTTATTTTTTATCTCCTCATGAACACACCAATCAATACTAATATGTTTACAATGTATTGGTGGTGGTTGGTTGGTTTCAGGCTTAACAAACAAAGCACACACATCTTCTTTTGTTATTTTTGCTTAACAACTTCATATGACAATTTATCAAAACAAAAAAAATTCGGGACATTTATTTGATGCAACATTACATCAAATTGTGATGTTACATTTCCCACTTCATTAAAAATAGCCTTTAGTGTATTGGCAAGTGAATTGCGAGCACTATTAGCTAAGGAGTGTCGTAAACCATTTATGATTATTTATTATTATTGACATTTTGCATTGTATTTTTTATACAATTCAACTTCTTATGCAAAATCAAATTATTCAAGGTCTTATTCTACATTTTATTCATGCAGTGGATCCATCATTCATTTGTGTATCTAGACTTATAAAAATACAAAAAAAAATTAGGCAATGCAAGAGAATCTAAAGCAAATCTAATTTCAAAACTCTACGTGCATATATAAATATAAATACAAATAAAAAAATTTAAATTTAAAAATCAACATACCTGTGATAGTAACCAAAATGTTGAATCTCATTGGTAGGATATAGTAACCAAAATGTTGAATCTCATTGGTAGGATGTAAATCTAAATCACACCTGCGTGGAATATAAAACCCTTCAGGGAAATCAAAACCTATAAAAAAGCCATCAAATTTAAACAAAATGGGGAAGAAATGAAAATAAAATAAAGGACGTACGCCCTTATAGCTTTGTAAATGGTGTACACCCTTTAGGTTTGGATGTCAAACCTGAGCCTTGAAAATTTAAAATATATGCCCTTTGCAAAAAAGCTTTACAAAGTTGGGGGATGTCACATTTTTTGTCCCCCAAGTTTGTGCATCGACCCAATGTTTGGATTGTAATATTAGTCTAACAATGTCTGGAATGTAATATCATGCTCATGGGAGTTTTTATGGTCGTGTTTGGTCAGGAAACACCCATCAATTTGGTATCATCATTTTCTCTTTGTGGTCTTTAACTTTGTCGTTTGTGCACTAATAAGGTCTTAATTTAAATTTGTTATACATAAATATGTAATTAATTTAGTGCATTTAGAATATATAAATCATCTAAAAAATATTTAATGTTGGATTGTTCCAAGATCTCTGAATGTCCAAGATGGCATGAAAATCTTAGGAGTGGATGAGAGCAAAATTGCTACAACATAAATTGCATTAAATACATCATTCATTGATTGGTTAACAAGTAAAAAAGAGGTACATTATATAGTGAGAGATTAGATCACCAAAAAGGTAACACCTCAACTCACTATTAGAAAACACGTTAAGTATATTTTCCTCTAATGACCTTAACAACCCTAAGCAAGCTGACTAACAACTATATAGGTAAAACCCTAAGCAAGCTAACTAACAACCATGTAGGTAAAAGTATAAGCAGGAAAAAACTTACACCAACACCCTCTTCGAAGTGTAACTTAGGTGGATAGAATAATTAGGTCCAAACAATGAAGTTTGATGAGGAATCCAACCACAAATCAACTCCCGTAAAATAGAGAAAAAGATAAAACACATAGGAAAAAAAACCCTCCCCCAAAAAAAGCAAAGGAGAGAAGAAGACTAAAAAGCCCCACTAGAGTCTACCCTAACATTTCAGTTACACCAACAACTCTATTAAGTAATTATTAGCTTAATAAAATATTTTTTCAACTCTAAAATGGTGTAGGAAGAGTTGTAGATTGCATTGGTTGAACTATCTCCATCCTAACATTAAGCGAAACATTTCCCCATATGAAGAGGACCTCATTGGTTGAACTTTGGTCAAAATTGAGAAGCAGGAAGATGTGAATTATTAACATCAATTAACCAAATTTGTTTATTTTATTTTAATTAATAAAAAAAACTTAGATGCTAATATATTTGTTAATTATTAAGTCAGACTACAAATTTTCTTTATCATCAAAGTTTTTATATTGTTATTTTTATAATATATATTTTAAATATGGTGAAGTGGTTTTACATCAACAATACATTATATTAAACTATACATAATGTATAATTTAGATTGAAACATTTTTACTTGACTAAATAGTAAAAAAAAATATAATTTTAATAAAACAATATTTTCGAATAATTATAATTTGTAAAGTTATGACTCTGAGAAGAATACTAAATGTTCATAAATATGTAATTTTTTTGAATTTAAAAATAGAAGGAAATAGTCTCAAGAACCAAGATGAACAAAATCCATAAATAGTTATGCAAACTGAGAACTTTAAATAATTGATCAACAGTAGAGTATTGTGATTTTGGTTGATATTGAGTGCACTTACCTTAGTGCTAAGTTATGCTCATGGTCACTATGTAATTATTTGGAACAAATTATATGACTTTGATCATCTGCTTTTAAGATTAAAAAACTTTGTTCATTTTTCTAAAATTCATTATGCATCACCTAGAAATCTTTCTCCTTTTTTGAAACCCTAATCAGCTTACAAAATTTTAAAAAATGGTGTCGTCGTTAGAGGGATTGTCTCAATCAAATCTTTGTCCTTGGAAAAATTGGAAACCAACACTCAATACAATTTGACAAGTAATCGTGTGATGCAAATCCTAATCATTATATAATTTTTCACCTTGTAAACATGTGACATTAGTGTAATATGAAGACTCCAAAATAAATTTAATTTTTCAAATCAAAATTAAACTTTTCTTTATCACTTTTGAAATTTTATTGAAACTCTTACTTCCATTCACTTTCTCATTTATTTTCTTATATGTATTAATGCAATTGTGTATATATAAATTAGGAGATTTTTTATGCACAAGTCAGCACATAAAGGGCAAAAAATGGGGAAAATAAGCACAAACCTCGAGGAGATAAGACATAAGGATCAAAAGGACCAAAGGCTAGAAGCACAAAACATACCATGAATGCATTATTATGCTCCTAGTAGGGCCCAAAAAATAATGGGGCCAAAGGGGGAAACATGAAAAATTGGGAGGAGAGAACAAGAAGCATAACAAAAAATGACTCCCATAATATAAGAAACATGTACTAATACGAGCCTAACATAAATCGATAATTGATAAACACAAAAATACCTTAAATCAATATAAATTATCATCTAAAATTACCTTGAAGTGAAATTAGGATTCTATAATATGAAAATTAGATATAATTTTTTAAATTAAATAAAATTTTATAAAAGAAATCAAAACTAATTTTTTTTAAACATGTTTATTAACTTTAACTTTAAAATGTAGATTTACTTTTTTTGTATGAATAAATTTTAAACAAAAATCATATCTATCAAAATATTGTTTTGTAGATTTCAGAGTATAGTTCATTTGACTTCGATAACTTGTAGAGGTAGTTCTTGTTGTGGGTTCAACTCTCAATTTATATTGTAATGGAGGGTGAGGGCCCATTTCACATTGTTCTGAAGTTTATAAGAGATCTCACCTTATATTAAAACAACCAAATCTAATATTGGGTCCCTCTATTCCATCAAATTACCAAAAAAATAATAATAATTTAAAAAAAAAAAAAAAAAAACTCTGTAAATTTCCAATAAAGATTATTATTGAAATAACATAAATCTACGCATCAAACTGCATAGCCAAAAAAAAGGAACTTTCCTTTCATTTCAACAATGACAAGCTTATAATCCGTTTTATTAATATGTTACTTTGAATTGTGTTTGTGAGAGGGGCAAAAAGGCTTTAGTACATATATAAAAGAATTATGATTGATTAAATAGAGAGGTAAAACGCTTTTATATAAAGACTCATATATTGGTGGACACAAAAATTATCTTAACAGCTATTTGAAGTCGTTAATTGTATGTTTCTAAGATATTTAGATATTTATCGATCATTCATCTAAATTAAATGTTATTAATAATTTTTATATTTTATTATCATTTCTCCTTTCTCTCTCCTCTTATTCTCACTCCTCTAAAATTGAAGGTTATGTGTTGTCTTTCTAAACCATACTATTATACTCTAGACAATGTTTGGATTATAAGATTAGTCTAATAATGTTTGGAGTGTAATATCATACTCATGGGAGTTTTTGTGGTCTTGTTTGTTCAAGGAACACCCATCAATTTGGTATCATCATTTTCTCTTTATGGTCATTAATTTATCGTTTGTACACTAATAAGGTATTAATTTAAATTTAGGTTGTATATAGATATAAAAGTAATTTAGTGCATTTATGATCTATAAACCATTTGAAAAATATTTAGTTAAAAGAATTTTATTTATTGTTCACATGAATTTATTGAGTATCTACAAGCATTTAGAGAAATCAAGAAATTATTAGAACATTCATTGTAGAATTGAATTCCATGTTAACAACATATTACATTACACTAGTTTTCATGGGTGATGGATTACTACAGTTATTGAAGTGTTGTTTTTTATATTGTATATTGTTGAGGGACCTCACAAATATCAAGATATCTCAACTATTCCTTGGTATAATACAGAGCCCAAAACATAACTTGTTTTTCTTACTGTTTTTAGATCAAGTTGCCTTATTAAAGCAAGAAGAAGCTCATTTTCTCGATGCTCTGGGCAAAGACGTAAAACACTGGATAATATTTTGAAGCTTTAGATGAGACGAATATAATCATCAAAATATAATTTGTCTATTTAATATTTTTTTTAAATAAAACTTGATAATTTAAAAATATACAAAGTAGAATTTGATAGTTCAAATAATCTTCTCTTTTCATAAATTTTCACAAAAACTTAATTTTCACTATTAAACTTTTATTACTATCTTTTAATTTTTTGATATTAAAATATTTTTTAAACTTTATATTTATTTTTATTTTATTAATTTTAAAAATTAATTAAACGTGATTTATTTTTTTATTTTTTAAATAATTAAATTTAATTTACTTTTATTACAATTTAATTGAAATCAATATATTAAAATTAATATTTATAAGAATGCATGCCCCATCAGTAAATATAAAATCTATAATTGCTCACATTTGGAGGGAAAACACTTTTATATCAAGCCTCACACATACCTCATGAGGTGCTTTATTAGAGTTGGGAAGCCCTTATTATGGGTCAACCACATGCTAAGTTTTATCATTTTTTGGTTGAGAATTTTTTAAACCCCATAATTGTACCTACCAATCTTACCACTTGTGTCTATTGTTAATGCAATTTTACATGAAAGATGGTTTCTATTGAAATATGCACTTTTTGGAGCATATCAAGGAGTTTAATGTAACAAATAATGTGAAGAAGTTCAATTGTTTAACATGAATTTTTATGTATAATATTTTTAATATTGTTAATTTAAATATTTGCTTTTTATTAAAAGATAAATATTTTGATTATTTGGAGAAAAAAATAATATTAAATGTATAAATAATTGATTTTTTAAAAAATTGAAAAATATTTATTTTATTAAAAAAATTCAGACTCAAATTTAACTTGATTCTTTTTGAGTATTTCTTAAAATTTATATTTCAATAGATGATATGATAATATACTTTATAATTATTCATATTAATTGAATTGTAACTTTTTCAATATTAATTTAAATATTTTAAATTTATATCATAAATATAATAATACATTTATCTTATCTCATCTTGAAATTTTAGAAAGTAACAAAAGTAGTTACAAACTCCTTTTCAAAAATTAAAAATTACAAATTCAATATGTATTTGTATTATGATAAAAAGGTCAAGAATCATTAGTTATGTGCCCTTATCCCATTTAAATGTTTTCATAATCATGACTACTTAATAGCATCTAAATGTAGGTTATTAGAGTAAGATGTTTTCTCAGTAAACAATATATTATGTACAATGAATATGACTCGAGTTGATCTAAGTACTCTCAATAACTTTAGATGTATAGTAAACTAATAATTAAATATTAAAAACTTTGTCTATACATTTGGTTAAGAAAATTGTATGCACCATTTTGGTTCGGAGGTAGTTAGTGCTTGTAGAATTGAGTGATTTGAGGGTATATGTGTGTTTATTGACTATCATTTCATATTAGGTTTGTATTAACATTTATTTCTTGTATTTTGGCTCTATCTTGTTTTACTTGTCCTATTTTCCTTTCTCTTTCCTCCCTATCTTATTTTCTTGGGTTCTAGACCCATTGCTCGAAATTGTACAATGTACAATGTTGTTAGCTTTGTTGTTTATGAAGATACTATTTTTACATGGATGGGGATAAAGGCAAAGCATGCTCTACTTCCTCACATCAACACTCAAAGAGGATAGCAAAAGGTGGACCTATGAAGAAAGCAAGAAAATCTCAAGGAATGGAAGAGCAAAAGGAGGAGCGCCTTGATCGAATGCAGAGAATCTGATGGTTTACTCCACCCTATATTGGCTCATTCATATTGGCTCATTGATATATCCAAGATATATCTTATAAGGTGAATAATTAATATTTAAGTACAAATAATATATAGATCATGCTTTCAATAAGATCACCTTGCATGCCTTATAATGTGGTCATTTCCCAACTCTATTTTGAAACCATTCCTCCTATTATTTTTATCGCTTCCACCCATATTAATGCATCTCTCATTTCTCAAAATACTTCAATTACTTCTCTAGTTATTCCAAATCCTTCACTCACTACTACTCATATTCCTTAGCGTTCTCAACATGCTTCTCAAAATTTCTCTCTTATTTACAATACTTCTCAATTATTTCTTTGAACAATGTTTCTATTCGATCATATTGTACTACCACTTCTCAATTTTACTTCTTTCAATAATGCTTCTAATGCAAGCCTTCAATGAAGTACAAGATAGATTATTATCTCAAAAATCTCAAAACCCAGGGAATAACCATGTGATATTTTATTTAACCCTTTGGCTTTGAATAATTCAGTGGAAAAAGAAACACTTTGCTCCATATCAAATCATTTCATGCCTTGCCCAGATTTTTCTCATAATGAAAAAATATTGACTTAGCTATTTTCTAGTAATTTAAAAGATTATGCTCTTGATTGGTGCGATGTTTTGTCAAATGAATTTGTACAATGCATTAATGGATAATTTCTTAGATCATTTTTCCATAAACATTATTTACATAAAAGTTACATTTGCACAAATTCCTCAACCAATTACCAAACAAGAAGCTACAAAGTATGTTTTTTACAAAGCTTGCTTTTCCCTATAAAAGATAGATGGTCTTCAGCACATAACACATCTTGCAATGATTTCTGTCATGCGCTTAAAAACTTTGAGATCACGTTCTTAGAAACCAACATGCTTAAATTTGAGACCAATGCCCCTACTACCGAAGCCATATTTCAAAGTAAAGCAAACTTTTAAGTCCAATAGTAATGAATGTTATTCAACCTTAAGACTGGACCCAAGAAGGTGTAATACCCATTCCACATCAAATGCATTACAAATTTCAGACGGTAGCGAACTGTTATTTCTTTTGGCATTTTTAAACAGTAATTTCTCAGGGATTTATAATTACAGCATTTGATTTGTCATAATAATATTTAGGAAACATAATAAACTAAAAAAGTCAACAATTGCATAGAAAGTCATTCATTTCAAAGTTCAATCACCGTAAATTAACTAGTCAACTAGATAGCCCAAAAAACCTCAGGCAGTTGAACACAATGCTAAATAAGAACAAATGACTTATTTACCATTTACACTTAACTTGCCATTTCCTACATCGTTTGAACAAGATTTTAGTATGATACCGCTTATCTCAGAGCCTAGTAAGTAATCTTTTGAACTCAATTCTAGACTTCATATTAAATCATCAATAGCTCGCGAATTGTTTTGCAGAGCTTCAGTTCAGATGCTCATAGTACAGAGTCCGTTTATCAATCATCATGATGAACCCTAATTAGTTCTTGAGTTACCTCTATGGCACAACATTAAAATTTGACCATTAAACCGATGCAAAGAATATAGCATTAAACTTCAATCCAAGAGAAACTAAGGGTGTTTCTCCAGGAAAAGATGCTGTTGCACCAGGTTAGTGAGATATAATAGAGCATCCTCAGGCAACTGGTGGCCTTAGCACATGATCCTGAGATGTATCCACCACAGCCGGAGGCATCCATTGCCACATGGCCATTCCAGGATATCCGGGAAGAGGCATGGTTTTGTTGCCTACTGCTTGACTTTGTGCTGCAAAAGCAGCAGCAGCTGCATGGTATGCTGCGGGATGGGGCATGAAGCCTGACGGCATTGTCATTGATTTCACTTGTTGCTCCAATTTTTCTTTTTCTGCTTTCAGTCTAAGCTTCTCATCACGAAGTTCATTTTTCTCTGCCTGTAAAAGAAAGAGATGAAGAAACAATATTTGTAAAACACAAACTGAAAGCAAGCAAATATGGCCACCACTGCTTTATTATTTCATAGCCCTGTCAACCCCACAGCCATGTGAAAAGAAAATTTGCAAATTAATCTCTCAGTAAGAAAAGCCAACCTTCAAATCTTTAATAGTTTCTTGAAGTTGATCATTTGAATCTTTCAGCTTTTGAGCTTCAACTCGCAACTGATTCAGAACGCGTGTAGCATCACACAAAATTGTAGCTTTATCAGTCTTAGGAGGCTTACCTGGCTCTAGCACAGAGCTTAGCTCCATGAATCTGAATCATTTGCATGAAAAATCAGAGAGAAATCGGACCTCAATGACTGCAAAAAGAAATCTGCAACATGAATAATACATATATCTTGTACTAACCTGTCATTCAGTCTGTCCCTACGCATCTTCTCACGGCAAGCTTTCGACCCAGGACCACTACTTGATTCATCCCGTGTCCTGTTACCAGTAATGAAAAAAGTCAATAGAGTAGTAAGAGGAACCAAACTAACAATAATAATCACAGACAGATTGTATGGAGAGGAAATTTCCTCAAACTATACCTCCAGAAGGATTCTATAATCATGACATGAGAACACACACAGGACAAGCATCCCACAACTTATGCCCATTCAAATTTGCACTACTGAATTTATATTTTTTCAATTTCTGAAATCACTGTGTAATTTCCTTTTTCTTGCCAGATAATGCAATATTTTTTTCAAGCCATACATGCTTTCTAACTCAGAAATTCTTTTAAGGCAATAGTATTTCCACAGTCCATAGGTTAGAGTAGAGAGCTTCTGGATAAAACTGTGTTAAAGTTTTTTGACCGACATTTCGGTTCACACTCCATGAACCATCATCGGGGTAAGAGAATTGAAATATCAACACCAGGACCATAGAAATATGTGATATTTCCTCAGAAAAATTAGGGTTCCAGGACCATAGAAATATGTGATATTTCCTCAGAAAAATTAAGGTTCCCTTGAATAACATAAACCATTCAGCACAAATGAAGCAAATTATTTACTTGGTAAAATGACAATTCGTACACTCTCATTTGTGTTTACCTCTCAAAAAAATTCCAAATTAAATTTACCTGATACTAACCATAAAATTGTTTAATACATTATAACTTAATAATAAATGAAATTCCAAAAAACGTAGAATTTAATACTTTTAAGTGGGACCACAAAACCGGAAGGCTAGTTTAATTAATGCATTGTCCACAACTTCATAAACAAAGTATATAACAAGCCTTAAAAACTATGCAACCCAAATAGACATAGTACTATCTTTCAATGAAGGAAAAGAAATACCTCTTTCTTGGACACATTTTTTCTTGCTCGTCTGCATCCTTGCTGGAACCATCAAATTCGAGACTAGCACTGCATTGTGTAACAAGGGATGAATTAGTGTTGTATAATACTCAATTTTCATCCACAAAAACAAAAGGATCATAGTTAAATTGTCGGCAACAATTTCAGATGTAAAGGACAGGATCGCAAGCAGATAGTCTCTTTAGGCCTATATTTATCAATTAACTTTTTTACTTTGAGGGACGCTACAAAATTTCAACCTATATCAAGTTATGATCTCAGCTTGAATTAACTGTAGCCATCAGATTCAAAATAAGATGTCACATATAGGAAGATTTTTCTGATTAAAAACTCAGTGAATTATGGGATTTTAACTCTTTAAGCCAGAAATTTCTCCTGCCAATCCTTTAAGAAGAAAACTTAATTATACGAACAATAGTTTGGATTGGATGATATGATACTGCTCAGATGGATGAAAGATTATGCTATGGAATAGCTGAAAATATGCATGACATAAACTGCACAATAAAACCAAAATTATTTTATTTAAACACGAGACATACATATAGCCATTGAGCTCCTATGAATAAGGAGTCAACCCTTACCTTTCTCACCTTATACTAAGTGAGTTGTTCTTAACAACTCACACACACACAACAACACATCAACAATAATATTACTCACTAATTATGTATGTATCAATACTTCTAACACTCCCCCACTAGTACAGACATAGGGAAATGAACCAATATACATGACTCGAAATACGTGATGCAACAAACTTCTGGATGATCAGGGAACATATCACCCTTCCAGGTTACAGGGAACTTTTCAACCTTCCAGGTTATAGGGAACTTTTTAACCTTCCATACTTTCTACTTTACGCATACATTGGTTCACAGTCATATATGTATATCAGTTTACATTTATTCACACCACACACAGAAAACAAAATAAATATTGAAGATTGGGTCCTCACTGTCTTTAGTAAGTGTTGGGCTTTTCACTGAGCTCGCATTTGCAGTCACCATTCTTGATCTTTGCCACCTGATCAGGAATAGCATAAAGTGATCACCACTGCCATTGGAAACCAATCTCAGTATTAGTTTGTTTGGTATTTGTTTGTTTTGCCTTGAAGTCCAACTGCGTGTCATTTTTATGAGAAAAAACTCCCCCCTCCCCCCTTCCCCCCCCCCCCTCCCGCAAAACAAGACTGACACATCTTTGGGTATCAGGTTCACCCGAAAATGCATCTGTTATAAAGAGAAAAATTGACTCTTGACTTTGTCAATGACGACATAGAATGACTTGTTTGAACTACCATGACACCTAAACTGCGTCTATATAGCTTAAGCTATTATCAACTCTGACAATAGAATGCATTATCAACTCTGACAACATAGGAGTTGAGCCATTATTTGCCCCATTAATGAATGCAGTCTTGAACAAACCAAGAATTTTGAAATATGCTTGCACCCTGCCAGCTATCAGAAATATCTTCATATATCCATGTTAAAAGCAAACTACACTGTTCTGCACATTCTCATGGGCTTGGATTCTGCCTCCATTAATAGAAGCCAATAACACATGTTCAAGTTTCAACTACTGAAAATTTATGCATAATTTCTAATACTATTCCATCATGCCAGCAACTCTCCTTGGGAGAAGGGTATATCCTACTAATTACAGTTGCAATCCCAAGACCTTGTGAAAACTATGAGAATACAATACGATTTTATAAATGGATGGCATTCCACAACTTTCAGAGTTTGGAGTGGAACTTAAGACTCTGCCCAATATGTAAAACCTTACACCCTAGTTTTCAACATTCTTGTTAAGGGTCTAAGGCCTATAACCTACCAGGTATTATTCTCTGTCAACCTAATTATGGATGATTGATTTATCACATTAAAAAAAACTATTGGTGGCGTAGACTCATACACTTACTACAAACTACAAAGTTAGAAGACATTTCACTTAGTCTTGATGAATATTAGTATACTGCACAATCAAAAGCACTGCGTTACAAGACTCATAAACTACGCAACAAAGTACTTCATGAAGGTATTTGTTCCTCTAAAAAGAAAGAGTCAAGAAGAGAGGATTATAATAGCAGCTAAAAGGACATCAATTGGCATGTTGAAAATGAGAGAATTTCAGCATCTCTTGGATTTCAAAAAGAAGAAAAAAGGTATAACAGAAAAAGAATGTCTTAACCAGACTGCATTACCATATAGCAGTTGGTTCAACTCTTCAAAACATGCCATATACCATGGGCTCCATCACCAGCTGCCACATGTTCTTTATATAGTCATACGTCCCAATGTGAACTTGCTTGAGCATTTGCCACATTACTCTTGATTGCATACATGTCTTTTAATCTACCTTATCCATCCCATTTACCTACTTCAATTAAAAAATTGTATTTCTCGATATTGGACCTAAAGGACATTTGCAGTTAATCAAGGTTTAAAGCAATAATACAGTCAGGGCCCCACCCTTAAAATTGAATGTTGCGTTGGGGCAGCCTAATTTTGATATTTCAGTCTTACCCTACTGAAACACAAGCAAACCACTTTTACTAAAATGAAAATGGAATCTGTGCCAAATCAACTGTAAGGTTTTATCCGACTCAAGCAAAGAGAACAAAAAAAATATGAGGGCATGATCCTACAAAATTTATGACATTAATCAAATGTACTTGGAGTTGATTATTCTATGGTTTTGGCAGGAAGACAAAAGCTTATTTGAAGCATCACCAAGTTAAATAGAATTTAGCAAATAAAAAATTAAAAAGTCCCAGAGTAATAAAAAGAGTGATCCCTTCATTAAGCTCATAATGCATTTTTCATGTACAATAAACAGAGATTTGTTCTAGCAAAGCTAAACCACAAATATGTGAGCACTGAGAACCATAACAACAGCAATTCTAAGGTTCAGAAGCTAATTCATTTAAATGTGTAGCCCTACTTGAGATACCTATATCTTCCACTTAGTGCGCAAATACACCATAAATCACAAATCAAATGACATACTGTGCAATGGCACATATTTCATGTCCTAAGATGTCATTGCCACTGCAGTTTTGGGAGAGTAATTTCCGCATATCTTGGTGATTGTCAAAACAAACGAAAAAATAACAATTTCAATGCAGACCACCAACATTTCGGTCCACGTTGATGCCCAAATACAAATGAGCCTAACCAAGTACAGATTACAAAAGCATCACCCTATAGGATTTCACCTTTCCTGTAAATTAAGAAACTCGGGAAAGGGCAGAGCCAACCTCTCTATCAACCCAATCATTATAAATACTAAAGAGAAAAGGTACAGAAGGAAAGATGTAATTCATCATCTGAAAAAAAACATAAAGAAAGCTAATACTGCAAAGCTGCAGCATATTCTGACATTCTTCTTGAGATATTGCCATGGACTAATGTATTTCAACATCAGAACCCACTGCTTCAATTTCAACTGCACCACAAAAAGTATATGATTCTTGCCAGATAGATCCCAATAACATGAGATGATTGCAGCAAATGCTTAATCTTCAAGCAGACACATTACTATACAATACAGATGCCACAGAGGTGCGGAATTATCTGATCCTAATTAGATAATAATAAAATCTCAAAATTTCTATATGCAGCACCACATAGATCCCAATAGCATGAACAGACGCAAAACCTTGATGTCAAGGATCACTTATAGACACATTGGCTTTGCATTGAATGCTTCAAATGTAAACAAAAATAAATCCAGTTCATCTGTTGGGCCAGTCTAGGAGTAAGTCAGAGCACTTTTCACAACATGGACCCATTTTCATACCCTGATGGGTAGCCGAGATAGTCCCCAATTAAGGTTAGACTACATCCAGCCACCACATACCAAGGGCCATTAATTCAATACTCAAGAGTCCAATCACATCAAATCCGCACACTGTTTACACAAGAACTGACTTGTGGCTTAACACAACCACAGTTTCATATGCACATCTATTCAAAAACACCAGAAAGAACCTATTTGATGGGTCCGAATCACACAACGTAAAATACAATGCAAAGTGTTGTTCTGTTTGACTTTCAAAAAACAAAACAAACTTACTACTAATCAAAACCATGCCAAACTGCTAAAAAGCCAAAATTTTAGCACTGTGCAAATTCTTGTTCTAGTTACAAAATTTTCAACAAACAAAACAAAATAACTACAAGTCATACCACATCAAACCCCAAATCCGCCAAAAAAAAAATCTTAAATATTCTCCAAATTTTCAATTGAAGGTTCAGAATTTTGGCAGACAGTTTTTAATTTCCCCCAATATGTTAAAAGTTCTATCAAAATGTGTCACATTTAATGAAATAAAAACTATCAAAAGATCCCAAAGAAAAATGGTTAAAATTTAAAAGTAAATACTTAAACTATAGCAAAATGTTGAAACATTAACCTTAACAAACCTTAATTATGCGGCAACATGCCCAGCAGCACAATGTTAAAGAAATGAATTTTATTTTTATTTTTAAATACGGAAGAAAATTTTGTAACAATTTTTCTCCATAAACTAAAATCTTCCCTCCTGAATTGCCATAAATTCGGCAGAAAACATTTCCCGCAGACCATTATACATAATTGAAATCACAAGAAATCCAAAAAGAATTGTAAAAAAATCTTCACAAGTTCAATCTTATGTCTCAAGTTTAGCTAAAATTTGTAACATCCGACTGTATAACCCCTAAGTTCTGCAGAAAGTGTTAGCGCGACACATTTACAGAATCAAAACACAATAAATTGCTAAAAATTCTTCAACTTTTCAATTTAGCACCTTATATTTTAGCAAAAACCAAAATCAACCCCATAAATACCTCAGAAAACATCGCAACCGACTTATTTAGAGAATTGAAATTTAAAATAAATAAATATATAATAGTTATATATTTTCCAAAACTCCACTCTAATGCCTTGAATTTTTAGCAAAAAGTTAAAACCACCACCTTAAAATCCCATTAAAAATATTCTGTAGCAACAGTTCCCGGTGACAAATTTTGCAGAATCCAAATCAACAATTTTAGATTTTTCACAGTGCATAGTTTATGCTGTAAATCTTCTGGATTAAACTGTTAAAAATTATAATAACCATTGCATAGAAACAGATTCAGAATTCTTCGTGTGTTTCAAACTACAAGATAAAGAAAACTCCAAAGTTTTCAAAAGCCATTCTGGATTTAACTGTTAAAAATTATAATAACCATTGCACCATTCTGGATTAAACTGTTAAAAATTATAATAACAATTGAATCAAAACAGATTCAGAATTTTTTGAATGTTTCAAACTACAAGATAAAGAACACTCCAAAGTTTTCAAAGAATTTGTTTAAAAAAGCCAATTTACTGAAATCAAAACAAAACAAAAACAAAAAAATAATTATAAACATTTTTAGTGTCACATTTTACAAAATCCGTACTACAGACAATACAAAATTTGTTATATATTCTCCAAATTTTCAATTTAAAGCTTAATTTTTTGCAAAAATTTATAACTTCCCTTTACAATCCCATAATTTCAGCAGAAGACATTGTATTGCCACATTTCATAGGAACGAAAATGCTTAAAAAAAAAATGTAAATTTGTCACAATATCCTCCAATTTCAGTCTAAGATTTAACCTCTTAACATGATCTAAAAACTTCTGCTTTAGAGTACATAAATTCTGCAGAAATCATTACCGGCAGGGCATTTTACAGAATCTTTTAAGAAGTCAAAAGAAAGATTTTTAATCATAAATTTGTATGTACAAAGATTTTTTATCAGAAATTGTTACTCCAAACATCAATTAATCGTTTTATAATCAAATATAATATGACTTTTGGACATTTTACAGAATCTTTTTAAAAAAAAAAAAAAAGCTTACTCCAAACTTCGTATCCTGCACCTTAAATTTTGGCATAAAGTTCAAACTTGCAGCTTAAATTTTATGCAACATATTTTTCAGAACCAGAATTGCAGGGATAAAGGGACACAAGTCCAAAAAAATTGAGGGTTAAAATTTTAAGGCAAGCATTTTACTAAAATACAATAAATTATGAAATATCAAGCAAAACAATTTACATAACCCAAATTACGAAAGAAATAAATTTGTTCAATTGACTCCAAAAGCTCAATCTAATGCCTTAAAGTTTAGCAAAAAGTACATACATATGCCATAAAACACCCTAAACCCTGCAGATAAGACTACCAGCGGCACATTTTACCAAATCTAAATTACAAAAAGAACTCTGAAGGAAAGATTATTAATAATAAATTCCAAATTTCGATATAATAACTTAAGAATTGGCTAAAATCTAAATCTTTCCCTACAAAATCCCCTAAAGTCTGCAGAAAACGATACAAGCAGGCACCTTTTATAGAATCAAAATTTTAAATTAAAAAAAAAAATAGCAAAAATTTCCACCTATCCTCCCAAATTTCCATTTAAGGCATAAAATCTTGTCAGATGGCCAAACTTCCCCTTTAAAATTCTGTAATTTCTGCAGAAACTTAACCAGTGACAATTTTTGCAGATTCCAAATTAACGATTTGTAACTTATACAGAGCATGGTTTTCCAAGACCAAAGATTAGAAAATTTTGAGGGTTTCAAAATAAAATCCAATTCTACTTGAATCCAAACAAAAGAAAAATCCAAGAAAAATTAAAAACAACTTAAAATACCTTCCATCAGGCTTACCACTAAAAAGTTAAAACCCTTAAATTTTGCAGAAAGCATTACCAACTGCACATTTTACAAAATCGAAAATCACAAAGATGTCAAACAATTAACTGTTAAGTATACCACAAATATTCAATTTAACGCCTTAAATCCTAGCAAAAAGTAAAATCTACCTCCATCAAATCCCTTCCATTTTAAAGAGTTAAGATTTTTCCCAGTGATATTTTATGTAGTGAATATTCTGAATTAGGGTGTGTTTTAACATTTTTAATTATCATTTCAAAGAAAAAATAAATTTGGGAGGGTTTCAAAATAAAAGAGAAAATTCTCGGGGTTTTTAGTCCAAACAAATTATGATAAATCCAGAAACACATTTGACAGAAAAAAAACATGTAAAATTTGAAAATCAAATTGTTAAATACTCTCCATAACTTCAATCTAGCACCTTAAATTTTGGCAAATACTTTAAAAATACAAATTAAAAAACCCTGAAATTTTCAGACAACACTACCAGCAGCACATTTATGATTTTACAGAACCAAAATTGCATAAAAATATATGTGAAAAAAAAAATTGTTAAATATTCTCCATAAGTTCAATCTAACACCTTAAATTTTAGCGAAAACTTTATAAATACACATTGCAAACACCCTAAATCTGCAGACAACAATACCAGCAGCAAATTTTACAGAACTGAACTTGCATTAAAACTAAATAAATTGGTGAGCTAAAATTTTATCATAATCTAAAATTTCCCCTTAAAACATTACCAGCAGCAGATGTTATGGAATCAACATTGCTAAAAAATAAGCAAGAATTTTTCTCCATATTCTCCCTTTTTTTTAATTAATGCCTTTTTTTCATTAAAAAACAAAACCAACAAACTAAACTCTGCAAAGTTAATTACCAGTGGCATATTTTTCAGAAGCAAAGTTACAAAAAAACGACTGTATTTTCCATAATTTGATTTATGCCTTAAATTTTGACAAAAATTCTAAACATTCACCTTAATAACCTAGTAATTTTAAGGAAAACAAATTTTCTCACAATTGAAATTACAAAAATCCAATCCAAAAGAAAATTTGTCAAATATTCTTCAAATTTTCAGTTAAACACTCACATTCTATGGAAAAAAAAAATTCCCCTCAGAAATCCCATAATTCTGCAAAGATCTTTACCGGTGGCACGTTGAACAGAAACAAAATAACAAAAACATTAAGAAGAATAATCATTGCATATATTTTCCAAATTAGATGCAGAACCTTCAATTTTTTTGGAAAAAGCTTAAAAACCCACCCAAAAAACCCTGAATTATGCAGAAAGCATTGCTGGCAGCAAATTTTGAAGAATCCAAACTATTAAAAATTTTGCAATAAATAGTTTTGTAGCAGATTTTCTGAATTAAACCATGTCAATGTTTTACTTTATCAATATATAAAGGAACTTTGAAGGATTTCTGTGTAAAAGCCAATCCAACCAAAATCAAAACAAAACAAAAGGCAACAAAAAAATCGGACCTTCAAATACCTTTCCATTAAGCTGATCATTAATTATGTTCCCAGATTTCAACATTTCAGCATAAAAGTAAAAACACGTATCTTTAAAACTCCTAGATTATGGAGACAACACTACGAACGGCATATTTTACGCAAGCCGAATTACAAAACATCGAAAAGAACACAAGCTATATATCTTCCAATTTCGATCGAACGCCTTTAATTTCGACAAAGGCTCAAAACATCAACCTAAAAAAACCCTACGCACATTGCAACATCCAAATTCGTCAAAAACGGAAAATATCAAGGGTTTCAGCTTAAACGCGAGCATTTGACTAAAATTCGACAAAACAGAAAAATAATTCTAAAAAGGGAGGAGAAAATTAAACACCTTCCATCGGGCTGATCATTAATTCCTAGAGTGCCCCAATAGAACCCATTGATCGGCTGTCCGGCAACCCCTTCCTCAAAAATATTATCGTCCAACATCGTCATCAGCCACTTATTATTCTGCGGGGAGCTCATCTTCTCGAACTTTCAACCTCACCAGAATCCACAAACCCTAACCTACAAACCCTACGGGGAAAAAACCACAATATGGGTTTTTTAGCAGGAAAAAGAAATCACAAAATGGGTTTTTGGTCAGATTCCGGCTGTTACAATGGCTGCTAAAAAAAACCAGAATTCAACATAGAATCTTGCACTCCCCGGCCGTTTTCATGGCCAGAAAAAAAAAATTGAGGGTTTCAATGCGACAAAGGGTTTGAAAGTCGTATACAAAAAATTTCTTCGTGTTTTGTTTTGGGTGCTGGCTTACAGTGCCGAGATAAAACGAAAAAGCTGAAATTAGTTCTAAATTCGGTGAAATTATGCAAAATGGACTGAAATGTGGGAGTATGAGATTCTTTTTGACCAATTTTTTTTTGTTTTTTTTCAGTGACGTCTGTGGTCATCACCAGCGGATTAGAATCTAACGCATGTAAAAAAGTCTTAGGGGACCGTATGTGGGCATAGTTTTAATGACTTTATTGTTGTTGGCCGCCTCTCTCACAACTATGGCCAATCATGGGGGTGGGGCACTTTTCTCCTCCGGGAAGGATAGGGATTTTGGGGTCAAGATTTTTAGGGTTGTTACTGATGGGAAAAGACAGGAGGTATATGTGGAGAAAATGAAGTGAGAGACGTGGGGAGATGGTGACTTTTAGGGTTTGCTTTTTTTTTTTGGGTTGTTGTTTAGGATCTCTCAAAAGGAATTTTAGAAGTGATTGATAAAGAAAGTAGAATTGAGAAATAAGGATGAGCTTATTATCTATTGTATTGTTGTTGTTCAAAATTGGTTGGAGAGAATAGTTGCAATAAGACGAATTTATTATGATCGTGTTCTTTTTGTCTGATCACTTTTGTAATCAAGGATCTTTATTTCGAAGGAGAAAAAAAGGTTCCCATTGTCGGTCTCCAGAGTTTTAAAGGGTGTAGTATATTTGATGGTGTTACGCATACTCCAATTTATTGTTGGATCTATATTTTATTGGAATGATCTAGAAGATGAGTCCTTATTGTCTGAAGAAAAATCTTTCGTTGATCTAAAAAGCGAAAGCACAGGGAAATGCTTTAAATCACCATTAACTAAAGAAAAAGCTTTTGTTGCGCCCTGATATGCTTTTCCCTTCCAACAATATTATGAAGTGAAAAGTGATTTTGGTTAGAAATTAGTACAAATATTTTAAATGTATTCGTTTTTAAAATATGAAGAGATATTGATTTCAAGGTGTCTATCTTGGATTTGTTGTATGTTATATTGATTAATTTGGTTTTATTATCTTTTCAATGATTTTTTGTTGATTGGTGATAAAGGGGCTCGATTTCGCTGTATGATTGTGTCGGGCTTCAAAAAAAAATTTTACGTCGGAGTAAACAAATAAATTTTTGTATGAAATTTCATATATGGATCAAGGAAATGTCAAAGATTATTGAGAATATTTTTCATTAATTTTGTAATGTATATACGTTTTTTAAATAATTTTACAAATCACCAAAGTTGGAAAATTGAAACTACAAGTGTATGAACATAACTTTTTGACCTTAACTTCATGACAATCATTTTTTTTTGAAAACATAACTAATGATATGTAGATTGTTGGAAAATAATTTTTTTAAACTTTTTATCGATGGTCAAAAAGTTATAAAGTCATTTGTAACGATATATGTATAAACTGTAATGAGATATGTTGCGTAGAAATTAAGTAATAATTAAAAATAATAATTTAACACACACATGCGCATTTGTATTAAAATATTATATTATCCCCTCTACAAATTCATATAATCTGTTTTTAAAATTAAATAAATTTGCTTATTTAAAACATGTTTGCAAAGGTAAAAAAACTTATAAATTTAACAAAAGTCATGTTGGTCTAATGCAATTTTGAGTGTTAGGTTTGGATCCTCTAAGCCTAAAACCATGGTTCTTTTAGAGGGAAACACATAAAACTTGAAAAAATTAAACAAAGAACACACGCTTTTTAGAAAGGGTGTTGCACCCTATGCATTGCAAAAGGCATGCACCCAATATTAAGTATAAATTTATAATTAATTTTCAGAATTTTAGTATTCGACATAAAGTTTTTGGGTGTAATATTTACACATAACATGTATTTTGGAAAAACTATTGGTTTTGTTTAGGTTTTTGGGCTTTCAGATTGATTTATGATGTTTGTAAGAGTTATAACTATGACAAAAATTAATTTAGCAAACTTTGTATCTTTTTGAAACAGTGAAATTTGACAATATGTTGACACATAGATTCACCACATACTACAACATTTAGACCATTTAAATTTTCCTTCAAAATAAATTTGTCAATGCACTGAAGGAGGAGTGTTATTATTTTCACCACTTTGAGGATGAATTTATAAAGTTCCACCAATTTTGTTAGCACAAGAAGAAATTTGTGGAAGACTACACCAAGAAGTTTCATGACTATACTACATGTATGTGCGAGAGCTTGACTAAATTACATAAGGTGTTGAAGTACATCAACAGAGTTTCACCTTGTATCCTTGTGAAAATAGAGTTTGACTTTTGATGCTCTGGGGAAAGCTAAATTCAATGCTGATAAGATTGAAGCTAAGGAAAATATGAAGTAACATTTCACCTCTTCATCCAACACCATATGTAAGTGATCTAGGAAGATCCCTACATTGATCTGATCAAATGGTCTACAACCCTATTAAAAACATCCCAATATCGAAGAGCTCACTAAGATGAATCTAATGCATTTTGAATGGGTTAAATAGACTTTGTAAGTAAAAGTTATGACCTATTGAACCAAACAAGGTATAATGATGATGTTAACATGGTGATTGGATGTGTACCATTGGCCCAATCAGGGCTTCACACATGTACCAATGGTATTTTGACACTTGAAACGTCCAATAACAAGTTTTCAAGATATGCTATGAGTTTCAAGTAAAGATCGGTCTTGATACCAATTCATATGGCATTGAAACTTTTATTAAAATATTATTATTAAAAAAACATCTTAATATGGGATTAAATCCCATCCAAAATCTATGAAAGCTTTATCCAAACCTAAAAACAAGGTAATGGAAGGAATCCCAATGTATCGAGTAAATAGCTAAGACTTCAACCCACAAAACGAGGGCCTTGGGAGCATTATAAAAGGCTCATTGTTGCATTTGAAAACATATACATGGAGAGAAGAAACCTTGTTTTTTTGTCTTTGAAGTAAAGTAAGTAAGAAACAAGTAAGCAAGTGTCTTTTTATATAGGAAAAGCAACTCTCATATAGGAAATTATCACAGAGACTTATTAAAGGCAGAGGAAAGGTTATTTTTGCATCCCAAAGTCATATTTTGGTGTAAATAGTATACATAGTGTATTTTACACCATTTAATAAATTGGTTTAAGTGTTTTTCAGACTTGAAAACGTAGCCCCCAAAAGGGTGAACTCCATTATCAATTTGGTTTGCATCTTCTTTGTTTATATCCATTTAATTGATGTTTTTAATCAGTATTGAACTTGATTTTAATCAAATAAGCTAATTTCATGTAAAAAGACAAAAAATGAGAAAAGCGTTCTGAGTATCCAAAGTTGATAAATAGTGAGCATTTTGCATTAAGTAGTAATCTAGATCAAGATTGGTATTTGAGCAAGTGATCAGGGATATGTTAACGTAGTTTTTGGATTTGTATGTTTTTGTTTTGCATACTAACCAGGTCTAAGAGAAAGCGTGGTGAAAGATCGATTCAAGAATATAACTCTTAAATTGGTGCAAAACGTACAAGTCAAGCCATGGATTCTCCTAAAGGATAACTAGAATCAGAAGCAACCTTTCATCAAGCCTTTCTTGAGATGAAGGGTATGGTGGAAGAGTTGTATCATGAAAGGAACATGTGAAGTGAAGGTAAACAAGAGGAAAAACCCTCAACCAATGGTAAGGGTAAAGGAGAAGAATCCCCTAAATCTTCTCCATCTAAACCTTCTCATTTTTTCTTTGATGATAAGCAAAATAAAGTTAATGATTGTGTTTCTTCCAAGGTTAAGATAGATATTAAGTTTGATTTGCCAATCTATAATGGAGAGATTAGTGCAGAAAATTTGGATCATTGGATCAATCACATGGAAGTATATTGTAGGGTTCATAAGATTTACATGAGGAATACATTTTTTAGCTAACTACTCTTTGGTTGGGTGGTACATCACTCATTTGGTGGGAGAGTAAGACACAAGAGGATTTCCTTAAGCATGATAAATTGATTTCTTTTTGGGTTGATTTTGTTTTAGCATTAAAAAAGTAATTATATTCATTAGGCTATATACAATAAGCTACTATGAATTGATAAAATTTAAGACAAAATAAGGGTCAAAGTGTACAGGATTATACTCAAGAGTTTATAAAGATAGATTTGGTGTTAGGTATTCCTCTTTATACTCAAAAGACTCTTTTGAAATATATTGGTGGGTTACATAGTTATTTAAGCCATAAAATCCTTGTGTTTAACCGCACTAATCTTCATGAAGTTTGTGTCCAAGTTACATGTTGACGCTGTGGATTGCACCCTTAGAAAGAAGGCTGAGTTTCTCTCTTCCACGCAACACAATGGAGACATTCCTCATATTGTGGGTTTGGCAAATTTGAGGAATGAATCTCTAGATATGGGCTAGTTCCCCATGATGCATCATTGATGGTCCTTAACTACTATTGTTAATAACGGGGGGGTGAAAAGAGAGAAGGATATAACAAAATAGAACCTATCTAAAATGGTGATGCACCAAATGATTTTATCTACTTAGCTTATATCAACACTTTAGACCAAAAGGGTGAACATACACTTCATCTGAACAAAAGACCATACTATATGGGCGCTTTAATAGGGGCTTAATGAAGATTTAAAGAAAAAGAACTTACCATAGGTGCTGCAGAATCACACTGTTAGATAACTGTTCTTCTGTCTTTATGCTCCAACTTGGGCACTTCTTGTTAACCTACAAAAATGGTCTTAGATATACTAGATATATTGGTGTCAACTTATGAAAGCATCAAGATGAAATGCCTAAACACAGAGTTGATACATAGACATATTCAAAAGTATACCCAGTTAGATAGAGGTAAAAAATGTTCTTTTGAATCAAAGGTAAAAATTAGCAGGGCTTCACCTTAAACAAGTGAGAGATACATTTCTCAACTGAGAGGTTACAATATATAGCATTAAGAGAAAGACTCTTTGGTCTTTTCAAGAATAGGTGGCCCATACTATATTAAAAACCTGAGGAAGAGGAATTCGCTCATACTATTGTCATCCTTCCATAAATGGCCTAAAAGAACCATGTTATAGATGTCACAGGTCTTGACTTTGCTGCTCAAATTGTATTAAATGTTCCTGCTAAAGCATGGGTTGCTTTGTTGTTTGAATGACAAGGCCACCCCTCTATGAGACTTATTCGACTGTCTACTTATCAATGCTAAATGAAGAAAAATGGGCCACACTATTGAATGCTTGCACTCCCTTTGATGACCACTTGGTGGAGACTATTTCATCTGCAACAATAACTTCTACCAATGCCTTCTGTGCCACCTGGACTACTCTATTCTTCCTACGCTACCTTTTGTCTTTTCCTAGCAACTCGACCCTCGAGGCTATTGTTTGTCTCCTCCTAGCTCCTTTTCTAGTAGGTCACTGAGTTTCTTTTTTGGCCTTATGCCCTTTGAATTCCTTCAAGCCTGCACTCATGAGTTCTTTGGATTCTCTTCAATGGCTAATGCATCCCATTAAAATTGATGTCTACAGGCCTGTCATCATTTGAAAACCAATGGTTATTTCACTATCTTGAATTTGACGTTTGCGGGCACATCACCAGACGTTTCAACCTCCAACAGCTAGTCCATCATGATAAAGTTGATGTTCTCAAGCCCGTCATCATCTTTGGTAATTCCTTCGGCCTTTACAAAATGAACCTTCTTGAAGGGAAGGTGCCCCTTTAGAAAAATGGAAAAGGCCCCCTTTTGACAGTTGAGAGCCCTCCACGAGGACACTTGCCCTTCGGGCTCCTTTCTCTTCCCAATTCCTTCGGACAAAATGTCTGAAGGAATTCCTTTAGACATTTTGTCTGAAGTAAATCTTGTCTTCATGTATCAACCTTCTCTTGATAAATTCCTTTAGACAAAAATCTGAAGGAATTCCTTCAGGCATTTTATCTGAAGGAATTTACCTTTGGTTTCTTCCTTGGATTTTCTTCAGACAAAAAGTCTGAAGAAATCCTTTGTCTTTTGCCTTGTCACTTTTCTGAAGGAAACTTCCCCTTCAGATTTTGGCCTTGATCTCTTTCAAAGGTGCTCTCTACCCTCTGCAAGGGCACTGTGGGTCCAAAGTTACCCTTCAGTGCCTACTTGAATGGTCCCATTTGTAACCTGCCTACCCTCCGTAAGGGAACTTGACCTTTGGAGCTTTGTGAAAGACTTGTATTCCTTTGAAACTAGCGCATTCCTTTGCCAAAAGGCTTGTCCAAGGTAATTGCTTAAAAAAAAAGCCCCAGATCAATTCAAAACATCTACAAGACTCAAGTCTTTGGCTCTTTATAGAAACAGGTCTATTACAAAGGGAAAACCCATAATTACAGTAAGGTGAAGACATCAGAGACTGACTAGTTAGGACAACAAGGAAAAAGAGAGACCGATTTTTGGCCTATAGGATAAAAAATGGTCAACATATTTGGCAATTCACAGGGGAAGCATGCCTGCTATGCTTAGGAAAACTAGTGGCTTACAAGTCCATTGGGCATAGAGTCAAAATACAGCCTGAAAGGTTGACAATAACCTTGAGAGACTAAAGAACCAACATTAAGCTTTTACCCCAAATGGTAAACAAAACACACACGAGGCTAAAAAACTATGAACATGCACAAAAGCATTTAGGGAAAACAGGGAAAAAATAGGGAAGATATGTACATAACAAGAGAATGCTCAGTAAAAGTGCTTAAGATATATCCCATTAACTGGGATATGTAGTTCCCCACCATCCAACCTGGAGAGTTAGAATGCATTATGTTGCTTGTATTGACTGATGACATATGGACCACTCCATAAGGCATTGAACTTTGTGTGCTTCCCAAATTTAGCTTGGTCTTCATCCCATTTTAAGATAATGCCACCTTTTAAGAAGCCTTTTGATGAGGATTTCTTATCAAAATGTTTCTTCATTTGTTGTTGACGGACGGTCATGGAAACTATGGCTTGGTCTCTTTCCCCTTGAAGCTCCATTAATTCACAAAGTCTGACCTCCGTGTTGTAGCTTTCTTCCAATTATAGCTGGTGGGCAAGATCCAAGACTAAAAATTCAAGCGAAATAGGAATTTTAGCTTCCCTTCCATACACAAGTGTGTATGGTGAATTACCAACTACTTTTTTTGGAGTAACCCTATCTACCCACAGGGTTGTTTTTAGCTTGGCATGCCAAGTTCTCTTATTTTCATCCATTATCCTCCTAATGATCCTGATCAGATTCTTATTAGTGGACTCAGCCAACACATTTCTTTGTGGATAGTAATGGGAAGAAGTACTAAGGTAGATGTCGTATCTTAATGCCCACTCACTCATTTTGGTTCCCAAGAAAGCCAATGCATTATCAGATATGATGGTAGCTGGGACTCCAAATCTTGTCACCGAGCCTTCATAAAAGTCTAAGACTGTACTTTCATTGGCTTCCTTCAAAGCAACAACTTCTACCCATCTCGTGAAGTAGTCTATAACAGTCAAGACCCATTTGTGGTCAGCACTGAAAGGAGGGTTGATCATTCTTATGAAGTCTAGGCCCCATTGCATGAATGACTATTCTACTTGAATATGTTGCAGAGGCATTACAGCCAACCATTGCTTTCCATCAAAGAGGGCACATTTATGGCACCTCCGTATTCAGGTACGAGTATCTCTGAATAAAGTGGGCCAAAAGTAACCAGCCCTCATAATCCTTGTAGTTGTAGGCTTAGGAGCAAAGTGACCACCAACTGGTCTGTCATGAAACTAGGATAATACCCTATTGACCTAATTTGAGTCTATGCATCTCAAGATTACCCCTAAAAAATCCCTTCTAAATAGCACCCCATCAATCAGGACATAAGGAAAAGATTGGAGTCTAAAATACCTCCTCTTAGTCCTATCAAGACCCTGTGGGCACTCACTAGTGAGAAGGAAATGAGTCATGTCTTGTGCCCAGTCCTTTATGACTACACGTTCCTCTATTGTAGCTTCATCATGGAGTAGAAAAATACCCTCTTTATGTTGTTTAAGGTCTATAACAAGGTGTTCACATAGTCCTCTCCCCCTCACTAGCTTGGTGGTTTTGATATCCATGTCACATTCCATTACCTTGGTGATCCATCCTGCTCTCTTTTCATTTAGATCATGACTAATCAAGAAATCCTTGACACTAGGATGTGGTACCAGGATATGAACCTTATTTTTTGACAACATGTCTAAATTTATTTAGGCTTCATATGACCGCAAGCACTTGCTTTTCAATATATGTGTACCTAATTTTGAAACTTTCTAGACCTTGGTTAAAGAATGCGAGAGGTTGTTCAAGGTTTTCATCATTTGCTTGAGTAAGCATGGTAGAGATTACCTCTTCATTTCTAAAGGTGTAAATGTTGAAATCCTTGGAGAAGTCAGGACTGATCAGGGTGGGAGCCTGGACAATAGCTTGCTTAATCCCTTCAAAACTATCCTTCTTTTGTGTTGTCCATGCAAACTTTTCATCTTTCTTCAACATGAAAGTTAGTGGCTTGACTATCTCGACACAATTAAGAATAAACCTTCTAATAAAATTTATTCTACCAAAGAAGCTTTGCAGACCTTTATTGTGCTTAGGTAAGTATAGCTCTAAGATGGCACATACTCTTTCTGGATCTATGGTCAAGCCCCTTTTGAAACAACATGACCAAGGGGTTTACCTTCATGGACAGTGAACACACATTTCTTTGGGTTGAGAGAGATATCAAACTCTCTACACCTCTCAAATATTTGCCTCAGGTGTTTTAGATGTTCGTCTGCATCCTTAGAGAAAACTATCATGTCATCAAGATAAACTAATACAATATTATTTATCAAGCCCTAGAAAGCCATGTCCATGGCTCGTTGAAAGGTGGCTCCAGCATTTGATAGTCTACATGACATCTTCCTATAAGCAAAAGCTCCCCACTTGGTAGTGAAGGCTATCTTGTATTGGTCATAGTCTTGGACTAGAATTTGATTATACCCTGAATACCCATCTAGGAGGGATAAACATTCACTACCTATCACCATTTGGAGGATTTGCTCCATACTTGGGAGGGGATAATGATCTTTTAACGAGGCTCTATTGAGGTCTCTAAAATCCACACATACTCTGATCTCCCCATTATTTTTCCTAACCAGGACTAGATTAGCCAACCAAGAAGAGTGTTTGATAGGAAATATAATTCTAGACTCAATCAGCTTGGTGAGTTCCTTCCGCATGAGAGGCTCAATCTTTAGATTGATAGGCCTTGGTTTTTGTTTGATGGTTTTGGTTCCTTCCTTTAGTTTAATGGTGTGTTGGGCCAAGCTTGGGTCAAAACCCTTCAGGTCACTATATTCCCAAGCAAAAACATCAACAAACTCTTGGCATAACAAAATGAAAGAATGCCTTTCATCATTTGTACATACCTTCCCAAGTGCAAGTAGCCCATTCTTGAATATATCAACCCTTTCATAATTTTATTTCTTGGTCGTGATGCTTGCTTTGTCATTTTTCATTTGGTCATCCCCATTGAAGATGCTTTTGAGAGTGACCAAACCTTTGAGAAGTTTGTTGTTCTTCAACTGAATAATCTGGTCATCGTACTACTACTATAGTTTGGCTTGATTCCTATAAGCAAACTCAGCTTCCTCTTGTAAGAAGAGTGCTATCTATTGATCACTATCAAACACGTGTCAATTGGTGACATTATCAGGTACAGAGCGTCTTATTATCACTTTTAAATGGCACAAGCTGATGTCCCAACCTATTTCCTTGGGAATGTCAAGCTGAACACCAATTGCTATTAGTCTATCCACTTGCTTATTATGTTCTCTTGGAATGGAAATAATATTGAAAGCAAGGAAACTCTCTATTAGGTCCCACACCCTGTGCTTGTAAGACTTAAGCAAGGAATTCTTGGTCAAGTTTCAACCTCTCACCTGGTTTACAATTAGCTCACTGTCCCCAAAAACCTACAATTCTTTTATTACCCTTTTCCTTGCCCACTCTAAACCATGAATGATAGACTCATATTCCATATCATTGCAAGTTCAAGAGAATTGGAACCTAAAAGTTGAGAAGTATTTCTCCTTTGAGGGTGAAATTAACATTACTCCACCACCAGCTCCCAATTTGCTTTTTGAGCCATTGAAGAAGAGTTACCATAAACTCGAGCTCTCTTGGTTTGCCTTCATCAGATTTGGCATGAAATTACCTTCTTCATGCATGCAATAAACTCCAAGAGCTACCTCTTCTATGAACTTGTATGGGTCATGTTTGAAATTGTCACTTCCCCACTCATCTAAGAGCAGGTCAGCAACTCTTTCAAGGGAAGAGGGTGGAGATTGGTCCATTTGGAATTCTTCTTCATCAATGATGGCGTAGCTGACATTTGGCACCTTGAGTGAGTATGGATCCAAATAATCCATGTTGATTGGCTTTAACTCAATCTTCACTTTAGTTCCATATTTGGTTCTAAAAACCATGTAAGACCAGTTTATTGCTAAGTACCCACCTATCTTAGACGTGAAATCCCTAGATAAGTAGAAAGCAAAGTAGGGAGGAACATTTTCCACTACCACATCATGGGGAATGGAGAAGGTTAGATAGGCATGAAGCATTAGATTCAAGCCCATTACCACTCGTAATGTTTTAGGTAGTGATCCATCTAACTGTAGGACTCCTTTGGCCATTTCTTCGTATTTGAGTCCCAGCTTATCTGCTATACATTTGGGCATTACTAAGGTGCTTGCCCCACTATCAATAATGTAATTATGAACCATGATATCTCTAATGAATAAGGATATATCGAAAGGAGGAACCTTTTCATCCTTCTTTGCTTGGCCTACTATGGAAGGATGCCCATTCATAATCAAAACATTATCAGCCTTTGTTGGGATAGCTTGTTCATCCAGCCTGTGCAATTCCTTCTGGAGTATGTCCTTTTATCCTAGCATTGCTAAGGAGTCCCACAATGAGATATTCATGTGCATCTTCTTCATCTAGTCCACCACATTGATCTGAGGATTGTTCCCTTTTGAATTTCTTTGGGGGCACGTACAACCCGAGGTGCAATCTGAAGAGTTGAGGATGCAGTCGGTGGCTTGTAATTGTGAAACTTCTGGTTCACTTGTGATGAAGAAGATGATGCATATGTTTGAGCAATTGCATGTGCTTCCTCCATAGCTCTCTTTTTAGACCTAGTATTGGCTGCAATCCCCACATAATTGACTACATAGAATTTTCCTTCTAGGTGGTTCATGAGAGTGAAATCAGAGTGAGCCTACCTGTTGTCCATCCTAGGTTGTACTGATGCCTCAAAACTTGGGAATTGGGTCATTTGATCATTTTATGTGTTCAAATATTGATTTGACAACTCATTAGTATACGCAGCCTATTCTTGACCATACCCCAGGGGTGGGCAGTTGGGTTGTTCCTGTACCAAATTATTTTGAGTGGGAACAAGAGTTTTGGATGATGAAGGGGCACCTGGATTATAACTTTGATATGGTATGGCTTAAGTAATATGACCCTGTCCTTGGTTATAATTTTGGAAAGGAGGTATATTCATTTGTCTAAACTATTGGTATCCCTAATTCAGTCGATAGCTTTGAGCTTATTGCCTCTTGAGATCCACTAATTCATTGGTTACACTTTGTAATAAGATCTTAACTTCATGGAGGTCATTTGGTGAGGTAGCAATCAACTTTTCTACACTAGGCAAAAGAGCTAAGGTGGGTGCAATAGTCTAAATTGGGGGTGGTAATTTGGGAAAGAGCAGCATATGAGGTCTAGGGGCTATCTTTCCTGGTTGTACCAAATAATTTTTAGTGGCTATAGCTATTTCATAGGTAGTTGGTAACACTTGTCCTCTCATGGATTGTATCATGATAGCAATGTCACTGTTTAAAGCCTTTAAGTAGTAAATGAATGCATAGCTTGGGGTTGGCCTCACTAAAATGGAGATTCTATCCCAAGTCTTTTGGAACTTGATATTAAAATCTTACATAAATTCATGTAGAGCTCTTTTCATGGTGGTTAATTACTCAGCAAGAGAGAGATGGTCAAGAGAGTGCCTAATTCATTCCATGAGCCAACTAAATTCATAGGCAAAGTCCCATACCAGTCCAAAACTTTACCCTTAAAAGACAATGCCAATAACCTGATGGCTATGTTCTCTTCGGTGACATTATGAATGTTACAGAGATTGGCTATATTCTTGATATGCTCAATAGTGGTAATAGGCCCATCTCCATTAAAAGGAGGAACACTCTTAAGAGTTGTCCCTAGGATTGGGTCATAATTCATAAGGTTTAAAGGGCTCTGACCATGGAAGGCTACAAAAGGTAAAGCCATGGTGATGATAGGTTTCAACTGGGGCCTTCTCATGTAGGTATATTTTATGGCAGGTCTAGGAAATTGATTTGCTATGCAGGGATGAGTCCTTGCAAACCTTAGCTACTTTGGTGAGTTCAAGGGAAACTCAACGAATTCAAAAGGGACACCCTTGGTAGAAGATCTTGTGGTGATCTTAGGCATGGAATGTCAAGATGATCTCTGACTAGAGACTGTGTTCTTGAAAATGGAGTCCCTAGATGTTGGGTTTAAGTTGTTCAATCTTGTAGTAACAAGACAAACACCAATCCTGGAACTTCTCTGAGAATAAAAAATTGTCCTACCAAGTGTGCAAAAAACTGTTGACACTATGAATTGCACCATTAGAAAAAAGGTTGAGTTTCTCTCTTCCATGCGGCACAATGGAGACATTTCTCATATTGTGGGTTTGGCAAATTTGAGGAATGAATCTCTAGATATGGGCTAGCTCCCCATGATGCATCATTGATGGTCCTTAACTACTATTGTTAATAATGGGGGGGGCGAAAAGAGAGAAGGATATAACAAAATAGAACCTATCTAAAATGGTGATGCACCAAATGATTTGATCTACTCAGCTTATATCAACACTTTAGATCAAAAGGGAGAACATACACTTCATATGAATAAAATACCAGACTGTATGGGTGCTTTAACAAGGGCTTAATGAAGATTTAAAGCCAAAGAACTTACCATAGGTGTTGTAGAATCACACTATCAAATAACTACTCTTCTATCTCTATGCTCTAACTTGGGCACTTCCTGTTAACCTACAGAAATGGTCTTGGATATACTAGATATGTTGGTGTCAACTTATGAAAGCATCAAAATGAAATGAATAAACACATAGTTGATACATAGACATATTCAGAAGTATAACCAGTTAGATAGAGGTAAAAACTGGTAGGGCTTCGCCTTACACAAGTGAGAGATATATTTCTCGGCTAAGAGGTTACAATATATAGCATTAAGATAAAGACTCTTTGGTATTTTCAAGAACAGGCAACCCATACTGTATTAAACACCTGGAGAAGAGGAATCCACTCATGTTGCTATCATCTTTCCATAAATGGCCTGAAAGAACCATGCTGTAGATGTCACAAGTCTTGACTTTGCTGCTCAAACTATATTAAATGTTCCTACTAAAGCATGGGTTACTTTGTTGTTTGAATGACAAAGCCGCCCCTCTATGAGACTTATGCAACTGTCTACTTATCAATGCTAAATGAAGAAAAATAGGCCACACTATTGAATGCTTGTGCTCCCTTTGATGACCACTTGGTGGAGATTATTTCATCCGCAATAATAACTTCTCCTACCAATGCCTTCTATGCCACCTGGACTGTTATATTCTTCCTGCACTACCTTTTGTCTTTTCTTGGCAACTTGGCCCTCAGGGCTATTATTTGTCTCCTCTTGGCTCCTTTTCTAGTGGGTCACTGAGTTTCCTTTTTGGCCTTATGCCCTTTAAATTCCTTCAGGCCTACGCTCATGAGTTCTTTGGCTTCTCTTTAATGGCTAACGCATCCCATTAAAATTGACGTTTGGGGGCTTGCCACCATTTGAAAACCAATGACCATTTCACTATCTTGAATTTGACATTTGTGGGCACGTCACTAGATGTTTGAACCTCCAACGACTAGTCCATCATGCTGAAGTTGATGTTCTCGGGCATGTCATCACCTTTGGTAATTCCTTTAGCCTTTACTAAATGAACCTTCCTAAAGGGAAGGTGCCCCTTCAGAAAAATGGAAAAGGCCCCCTTTTGACAGTTGAGAGCCCTCCGCGAGGACACTTGCCCTTCGGGATCCTTTCTCTTACCAATTCCTTCGGACAAAATGGGAATTCCTTCAGACATTTTTTCTGAAGGAAATCTTGTCTTCATGTCTCAACCTTCTCTTGATAAATTCCTTCGAACAAAAGTTTGAAGGAATTCCTTTGAGCATTTTGTCTGAAGGAATTTACCTTTGGTTTCTTCCTTGGATTTTCTTCGAACAAAAAGTCTGAAGAAATCATTTGTCTTTTTCCTTGTCACTTTTTTGAAGGAAACTTCCCCTTCTTCTTTCGGCCTTGATCTCTTTCAAATGTGCTCTTTGCCCTCCACAAGGGCATCGTGGGTCCAAAGTTACCCTTTAAAGCCTGCTTAAACGGTCCCATTTGTAACCTGCCTACTCTCCGCAAGGGCACTTGACCTTCAGAGCTTTGTGAAAGACTTGTATTCCTTTAAAACTGGCCCATTCCTTTGCCAAAAGGCTTGTCATTGCTTAAAGTGAAATAAGCCCTAGATCAATTCAAAACATCTACAAGACTCAAGTCTTTGGCTCTTTATAGAAATAGGTCTATTACAAAGGGAAAACCCATAATTGCAGTAAGATGAAGACATCAGAGACTGACTAGTCAGGATATCAAGGAAAAAGGGAGACTGATTTTTGGCTTGCAGGACCTAAAATGGTCAACATTACCCATATTTAATCAAGGGGTAAAGTGACTAAGGACATGGAACACTTCACAAAGAAGCCTAGTAGACCACCTAATAGAAAAGGTAAAGGAAAAGGTATGATGAAACATACTTCCACGGTTCATAAAGAGGATGGAAAGACTTTTTTGCTCTCATTGCAAGAGAGAAAGCCATGAAGATGCTAAGTGTTGGAAGTTCCATCCATAACATAGGCCAAAATGGCTTGGGAAAAAAAATGTAAGAAGACTACTGCAACATTACAACAAGGTCTTGGCTCTGATTTTGATGATTATACCAAGGTCACCACCATGGACATGCAAAGTTCATTTTCTTCCTCTTTTAACACTAAATCTCTTAATTCTCATTCTTCTTTTAATCCTAAATCTGTACACGATGAAAAGAAAATAAATGAGTTATTCCACATTAGAGTGATTTCTAAGCATACTAAGATATATACTCTTTTTGATAGTGGATCTCAAGCTAATCTCATTTTTGAAGTAGTTGTGAACAAATTAGGAATTGAAACTAAACCACATCCTAAGCCTTACCCTTTAAGATGGGAATGTGATTATGCTAAATTTTAAGTCATAAAAACATGCAAGTTAAGATTTTCAATCAACTCTAAGTTAATTGATGATGTAAAGTTAGATGTAATTCCACTAGACATTTGTGGTATTATACTTGGAAGTCCTTATTTGTATGATATAAAAATAATCTTCTATATAGAGGAGCATAAATATTTGCTTGTAATATATGGGGTTGAATACATTGTTAGAGCTCATCAGATAAAAGCAAACTTATCACTTGCATCTGTAGGATAGATGAAATGGCTTGTCAATTCAAGCAATAACTTTGTACTCATGGTTGTAAAATTCAAGGATGATGATAAATCCAAGGTTATGGGAGGTTTTGATCCTAAACATATAAATGAAATGGCTAAGATTATGTCTAATTATAATGATGTTTTTCAGGATCCACAAGGTTTACCTCCTAAAAGACATATTCAACATGAGATATAACTGCATCAAAATGCACCCCTTCCTAATATTGGCATGTATAGGTTGTCCATGGTAGAAAATGAAGAAATAAAGAAGCGATTTCAATATTTACTCGAGAGAGGGGTAATACAACCAAGCACTTATCCATGTGGTTTGCCAATTATTTTGGTGCCAAAGAAAGATGGCACTTGGCAGATGTGTATAGATTTTTGAGCATTGAATAAGATTACGGTGAAAAATCATTACCCTCTTCTTCATATTATGATCTTTTAGATCAATTGAAAAATGATTTTTATTTCACTAAGTTAGAGTTAAGAAGTGGTTATCACCAAGTTAGAATTAGTGAAGGTGATATTTGGAAAACTACTTTCAAAACTAAGGTCTTTTTTTTCGACTTGTTATGCCTTTTGGGCTTTGTAATGCTCCTGCCACTTTTATGCAAGTTACGAATGATGTATTTCAGCTATTAATAGATGATTTTTTAATAGTCTACTTAGATGATATTTTGATCTTTAATCAAAATTGAGAAGATTATATACACCATATCAAGAAAGTCTTAGAAATTTTGTAAATGGAGAAATTGTATCTAAAGATGTCTAAATGTGAATTTGGAAAAACATATTTTAGTATATCTTGGTTATGTTGTAGGGGATGATAAAATAAAAATTGATCCCTCTAAATATAAATCCATAATAAATTGGCCAAAGCCTAATGGCGTAATTGTAGTTAGAAGCTTCCTAGGGGCAGTCCAATATTGAATGAAGTTTATCGCTAACTCTTCATTGATTGCATCTCCTTTACATGCTTTGACAATTACTAAACATGTATTTCAATGCAGAGGAAACCATAAAAAATCCTTTGACATACTAAAATAAAAGATAATTATAACCCCATTGTTAGCACTTTTAGATTTGCATCATCCATTTAAGATTGAAATCAATGCAAGCGATTACGCCATGGGTGTAGTTTTGATGCAAAAGCGAAACCCTATTTGTTACCATTCTAAAACCTTCATAAGCGAGGTCAAGGGATATCCTACCTATGATAAAGAGTTGCATGTTTTGGTTCAAAGTGCGAAAAAATGAAAGCATTAAATAATGGGTTAAGAGATAATCATCCATACAAATTACTAGATTTTGCAATATCTTTAATTACAGTCAAAGCTACAACAATCAAAACACTTTTGTTAGATGGGAGTTTTGCAACAATTCCATATCATAGTCAAATATAAGAAAGGTACACAAAATAAGGTAGCTGATATACTTTAAATATCTCTTATTATTTCATCTATTCTCTTACAACATAGTTCTTTGATGCATGAAAGTTACAAGGAACAATATGCTAGAGATGTTGATTGTAAGGATGTAGATGAAGTTCTAACCCATGGAAAACATGCAGAAGAATTGGATTATCACATGTATGATGGATTATTGTATCATCTTGGTAAGTTATGTATTCAACACGATGAAATAGTCCATGTGATTAGGGAAGCACACACTTTTTTGTTTTAGGTCATTTTGGCATTGATAAAATAGTTGACCAATTGCAAATATTTTGTTATTGGCCTCAAATGTATCAAAAGGTATCCAAATATGTTAAAGGCTGTATTTTTTATGTAACTAGAAAGCCTAGTAATAGGAAGTTGGGATTGTATACCCCAATTCCCGTACCAACCCATCCATGGGAGGGTGTTTCTATAGACTTTATGGGTGGTTTGCCTATGTCTAGAAAGAATCACGACTATTTGTATTGTTAAGGTGTGGAGCTAAAAGCTACACTAGATGAGCGAAATGCAAGGTTGCTGGAGTTACACAGTCGCTGACGTCGGTCAGGGTCGACTGACATTGGTCAGTTGTTGACTGGGAGATGCTGGCATCGGTTATGGATCGGCCGACGTCGGTCATATGCAGGCAAATAGGGACCGATGTTGGTCACCTGTGCGTTCCAGAATTCTATTTTCGTGGGACGAACGGATTGTTTACATGATAAGTTGAACTGTTGGTTGTAAGTCCACATTTCTATTTTTGGCAGGACTGATTTTGACCTTTGATTAGGAGGTGTATCTAATGGTGTAGAACGCATAGCTCATGATCCCTAATTCTTTATAATAGGGATATATCTTCATAGCTTGTATGATGTAGAAATCAATTCAAGTAGCTGAATTGTGTTTGTAATTGTGAGAGAGAACTCTTGAGGGAAAGAGATATGTACATCTGAGAGGTGTGGAAGAAAGAGAGATTTCTTCAATTGTATTTCCTTCTGGAAGAGTTTAATACAAGTTTTTATTGTTTTGTGTATCTCTTGTTCTTTGTTGATTCTAGTTTCTAGTTACTTATTACTTTTGATTAATTTCGTGTTTATTTGCTTGCACAACAGTAATCAATTGTTCTTGTTAAGATCCTGACAAGTGGTATCAGAGCTCAGGTTCACTAACAGGTGGTTCAGATCTATTTAGTGTGTTTTGATTACAGGTCACTCACAGGGGTTTCTGTTTGAGTGGGAGTAAAGCAATGGGAGAAGAAAGTAAACTAAGAATGGAGAAGTTCAATGGCAAGAACTATCAATTATGGAGGATGCAGAAAGAAGATTATATGTATCAAAAAGATCTATACTTACCATTGGGTGGAGTTTCAAGCAAGCCCACAGATATGGAAGATGAAGAATGGAATGTTCTTGATAGAAAGGCTCTGGGATCCATAAAGTTGAGTCTGGCATCTTTTATGATTTCCAACTTATCACAGGCAAAGACAACGGTAGAGTTAATGGATACTTTGGCAAATTTATATGAAAATCCCTCAGCTTCAAATAAGGTATATCTTATGAAGCAATTATTTAATTTGCATATGCAGGAAGGTGGATCTGTATCTACTCATCTAAATGATTTCCATGCAATAGTAAATCAATTAAATTCAGTTAAAATAGTGTTTGATGATGAAATTATGGCTCTCTTAATTTTATGCTCTTTACCAGAAAGTTGGCATAGTTTGGTAATGGCAGTTAGTAATACTGCATCTGCTACAAATATCTTGAAAGTAGATGATGTTGTTAGTGTAATCTTGAATGAAGAAATTCATAGGAAAAGCACAGAGGAGACATCAGGCAATGCTTTAAGTATTGAAAGCAGGGGAAGGCAAAAAGAGAGGCGCAAGCAAGGGAGATCAAGGTCTAAGTCAAAGATGAGCAATAGATCCAAATCTAGAAATAGAAAAAGAAAGATAACCTGCTGAAATTGTGGAAAGAAAGGGCATGCAAAGAAAGACTGTTGGTTGAAAGTTAGAGAAGAAAATCAGCATGAAGGTAATGAAGAAGCAAAAGTTGCAGGTATTGTTGCACAAGATGCTTTTACACTTTCTTTGGATAATAGATTAGAATCTTGGGTTGTAGATTCTGGTGTTTCTTTCCATGCTACCCCAAATAGAGAATTTTTCAATGATTATGTCCAGGAAGATTTTGGAAAAGTCTATTTAGGGGATGATGAGCTTTGTAAAATTGTTGGCAAAGGAAAAGTGCAGCTGAAATTGTAGAATGGCAACACATGGGTGTTGAAAGATGTCATGCATGTACCCATCCTGAAGAGAAATCTGATTTCTATAGAAAAGTTGGGGGATGAGGGTTGCACAGTAACTCTCACAGCTGAATCTTGGAAGGTTTCCAAGGGTGCACTTGTTTTGGCTAGAGGTAAGAGAGTAGGTACTGTCTATTTATGTAATTGTAGTACTGATTATTCTCCTTCTGTATTATCTACTTCAGATGTGGATGCAAAGTTGTGGCACCAGAGGCTTGGCCACATGAGTGAGAAGGGAATGAAAGTTCTTAAGTCAAAAGGTAAGATTTCAGATTTGAAAAGCATAGATCTAGATTTCTGTGAGCATTGTATTTTTTGAAAACAAAAGAGAGTGAGATTTCTCAAGACTGGGTCAATAAGGAGGAAGCACAAGTTGGAGCTTGTTCACACAGACGTGTGGGGACCAGCTCAGGTAGCTTCTATTGGAGAATCATAGTATTATGTTACTTTCATTGATGATGCTACAAGAAAGGTATGGGTTTATTACATAAAAAAGAAATATGATGTTTTTGACACATTTAGGAATTAGAAAGCTTTGGTTGAGAATGAAATAGGTTTGAGATTGAAGTGCCTTAGATCTGACAATGGTGGTGAGTACTGCAGCAATAAGTTCAAAAGTTACTGTTCTATGTATGGAATACGCAGGGAAAGGACTGTTCCAAGGACACCTTAGCAAAATGGAGTTGCTAAAAGGATGAACAGAACAATATTGGAGCGTGCACGGAGTATGAGGTTGCATGCTGGTTTACCCTTAAAGTTTTGGGTAGAAGCTATAGACACTGCGATTTACCTGATTAACAGAGGACCCTCTACTACTCTGGATGGTGGAATTCTAGAAGAGGCTTGGACAGGTAAAAAGGTAGATCTTTTATTTCTTAGAGTTTTTGGTTCTGAAGCTTTTATGCACGTTGATAAAGAAAATAGAAAGAAGCTGGATGTTAAATCTATGAGGTGCACTTTTATTGGTTATGGCTCTAGAGATTTCGGATTTCGATTGTGGAATCTAGGAACTAACAAAATTATTAGAAGCCATGATGTTGTTTTCAATGAGAAGGTGATGTACAATGATCAGCTCAAGAAGCTGAAGGATTCTGAGTAGGGCAATAGAGATTTGGACGAGATTGTGATCTAAAATGAGCTCGCAGGAAATCACTTCCAAAAAAACACAGACATCGACGTCGATCAGGCAGAAATTGACATCGGTCAGATAGGTCAAACAGTAATCGATGTCGATCAAACAGAGACCGACCTCGGTCAAAAAGGAACTGACATTGGTCAGGTGGAACCGACGTCGATCAGGTATAGGCTTGGAGATGACTGAGATCGGTCATTGACAGAGAATTTGGGTGGACAGCAAGCAGTGGATGAGTCTCAAACACCCATAAGGAGGTCAAAAAGGCTAAGTAAACCTCCAATTCGATATTCCCCTTCATTATTCTACTTATTGTTCACTGATAGTGGAGAACCAGAGAGTTTTGATGAAGCAATGCAGGTAGAAACTCAGAAACAGTGGGAGCTTGGCATGAATGAGGAGATTGATTATTTGAAAGAGAACCAAATGTGGGATTTGGTTGAGTTGCCAGCTGGTAAGAGAGCATTGAAAAACAAATGGGTTTACAGGTTAAAGGAAGGTGAGAATGGACAAATGAGACATAAGGCCAGGTTGGTAGTAAAGGGATTTGTACAGAAACCAGGTATTGATTTTGGTGAAATTTTTTCTTCTGTAGTAAAAATGACTTCTATTCAGACTGTATTGTCTTTAGTTGCTATTGAGGATTTGCATCTTGAGCAGCTTGATGTTAAAACAATGTTTCTTCATGGAGATTTGGATGAAGAAATATATATGGATCAGCCGGAGGGTTTTGAGGTCAAGGGTAAGGAGAAGCTTGTGCACAAGTAGAAGAAAAGCTTATATGGTCTTAAGCAAGCTCCTAGACAATGGTATTTGAAGTTTGACAGGTTTATGACTGAGCATGGCTACAGTAGATGTCACTGTGACCATTGTGTGTATTTTAAGATATTGGATAATGGTAGATATATTATCTTGTTGCTGTATATAGATGATATGCTTGTTGCAGGTTCACACATGCAGGATATTTCTGAGCTTAAGGTAAAATTAGCTCACACATTTGCCATGAAGGATTTGGGAGTAGCAAAGAAAATCCTTAGCATGAGTATTAAGAGAGACAGAAAAAATCACAAGTCGATTTTGTCTCAAGAGGATTATGTGAACAAGGTGTTGGAGAGGTTTAATATGCAAGATGCAAAACCAGTAGGCACACCTATGGCTGGACACTTCAAGCTGAGCAAAGATCAATGTCCTAATTCACATGATGAGGTAGAGTACATGAGTAGAGTTCCATATGCTTCCATAGTTGGGATCTTAATGTATGCAATGGTATGTACTAGACCTGATATTGCCCAAGCAGTGGGAGTTGTCAGTAAGTTTATGGCCAATCCAGGGAAGGAGCACTAGAAAGCAGTTCAGTGGATTCTCATATATCTGAGAGGGACCAGCAGTAGGCATTTATGCTATGGAGGGTCAAACACTTCTCTACATGGATATGTAGATGCAGTTATGGCAGGTGACTTAGATGACAAGAGAAGCACCATAGGTTATGTGTTCACTATTGGTGGAACGACAGTTAGCTAGATTTCAAAGTTGCAAAAGGTTGTTGCCTTGTCTACTACAGAGGCAGAATACATTGCAGTCACAGAGGCTAGCAAAGAGATGATATGGATGACATAGTTCATGGAAGAGTTGGGAAAGGAGCAAGAGAGTTGCAGATTATACAGTGATAGTCAAAGTGCAATTCATTTGGCAAAGAATTCAGCTTTTCATTCAAGAACCAAACATATACAGCTTAGGTACCACTTCATTAGACAGGTATTGGAGGATGGTGAGTTGAAGCTAAAAAAGATCCATACAGATAAGAACCCTGTTGATATGTTAACAAAGCCGGTAACAAAGGAGAAGTTGAATCTTCATTCAACTTTTGTTGGTCTTTAAAATTGAGCTTGAAGATGGAGGAGAAGCTAGAAGATGTTGTTGTACAGGTACAGGTGCAGCTATTTATCTCCAAGTGAGAGATTGTTAAGGTGTGGAGCTAAAAGCTACACTAGATGAGAAAAATGCAAGGTTGCTGGAGTTACACAGTCACTGACGTCGGTCAGGGTTGACCGACATCGGTCAGTTGTCGACTGGGAGATGCCAGCGTCGGTTATGGATCGGTCGACGTTAGTCATATGCAGGCAAACAGGGATCGACGTCGATCACCTATGCGTTCTAGAATTCTATTTTCGTGGGATGAACGGATTGTTTGCATGATAAGTTGAACTATTGGTTGTAAGTCCGCATTTCTATTTTTGGCAGGACTGATTTGGACCTTTGATTAGGAGGTGTATCTAACAGTGTAGAATGCATAGCTCATGATCCCTAATTCTTTATAATAGGGATATATCTTCATAGCTTGTATGATGTAGAAATCAATTCAAGTAGTTGAATTGTGTTTGTAATTGTGAGAGAGAACTCTTGAGGGAAAGAGATATGTACATTTGAGAGGTGTAGAAGAAAGAGAGATTTCTTCAATTGTATTTCCTTCTGGAAGAGTTTAATACAAGTTTTCATTGTTTCTTGTATCTCTTGTTCTTTACTGATTCTAGTTTCTAGTTACTTATTACTTTTGATTAATTCTGTGTTTAGTTGCTTGCACAACAGTATTCAATTGTTCTTGTTAAGATCCTGACAAGTATGTGGTTGTGGATAGATTTAGCAAAATGTATGTTTTGGTGCCATGTAAGAAAACTATCATAGGTGAGGAGACTACACTTATTATTTAATATTGTTTGGGTTCATTTTGGTTTACCCACATCTATTTTTTTTGATCGAGATTTTTGGTTCAATGGAAAAAATTTAGTCAACTTTGTGGGACTTGATGGACATAAAACTCAAGAAAAGCATTGCATTTCATCCACAAAATGATGGTCAAATAGAAGTGGTTAACCATACATTGGTTAATTTTCTTTTAGGGTATTGTAGTAAGCACCCTAAGCTTCAGGATGAAATTTGAGCTATATGGAACATACTTATAATCGTTTCATACATTCTTCTACATGTAAATCTTCTTTTGAGACTTGTTTTGGTTATTTTCCTAAGTCTCCCTTGGACTTCATTTTTGAACAAGAAATAGTCGTTAATGGAAGTAAGGATGATGATAAAGCCAAGAGCTTCATACATAAGGTTCAATCCATTTATCAAGCTATCCAAGATCAATTAGAGAAGAGTCGAGCCAAGTACAAGGTTAGGCATGACAAGCATCAAGTTGATCACCACTTCCAAGTTGGTGATCTAGTTTGGCTTCATATAAGTAAAAAGCATCTCAAAGGAGAAGGTAAAAATCTCAAACCAATTAGGTATGACCCATTTAAAATTTGGAGAAGATTGGTAATAATGCTTTTCGATTAGAATTACCACCTTACATGTAGATGCATTCAATTGTAAATGTTAAAAACTTGAAATTATATGAGCCACTTATGTCACAGATGCAATAATAGGAATTAATTTCTAGTAAAGAAATATTCAATAACTCCCATGTAATTATTACTTAAGCTCATAATTTGGTTTAATTTGCCTAAGTAAGATTAATCAAATTTTAAGCAATTCTTTGGAAATTGGATGCACTTCATTAATCAAACTGGTCATAAAGTCATATTACTAGGTCATAATTTGACTAAAGAGGAATTAGAATGTGATGTTAGTTACGTATGGATCGTTACCCCATTTAGAACATTGTCGAAACAAAATAACACATGCACATGTCATATACTTTTGAATAAGAAGAAAAGAGTGATCCAGATCACCAAAATGCTTTTTCATCACTTTGACTCGAAATGATTTGAGAAAATTTAATAATCACATAAAATTCATTGCCCTATTTAGGGATACATTAGCCTAAATCATCACTTGTATATGGAATGCTCAAACCATTTAGCACGTTTCAGTTATTTTGGTCCAATTTGTGTATTTTCACAAATGTTGAGTAAGATTAACAATTTCAACACAAATGGTGTTAAGAATTAGATGTCTACACTTTACCCATGTTTGATAAGGTATAGCGAGACATTCAAATAAAACAACATATTTTCAAAGAAAAGAATTTTCAAGAAGAAATTGGAAATGAAATGACCCATGATGCCCCTCGAGAGGACATACTATAATGAAAGAGAAGGATGGACTCTCGAAAAGAGAGAGAAAATGAGATTAACTCATGGAATAAATTAAATCTTGACAAGCTAATGCTTGCATGCATTGATTCCATTAATGATCAAAATATAATTAGAATATAATGGGCCTTAAGAATGGGATGAAATGGAAGGATACAATCCAAGAATATAAGTGACACACTTTAAACACACCCAAAGCTGGGTGCAAGCCACACACTTACAGAATGATCAATATCGGGACAAGTTACACACTAAAATATTTCCAGAATGAGGGCAACAGTCTATAGAGCTTAGAATTAGAAGAAAAAGAAGGAACTAGTTTCCAAAGAAGGGAAATAATAGTGTGCTCTACAAGAGTGACTTTGATCAATTGATAAAGTAATTTTGCCCTAGTAGGGTGAATTTTGATCATTGATAAAGAATGGTTTGCCCCTGTAGCGCTAATTTAGAATTGTGAGTGGTTCAAATGTTGTGTCCCTTAAGGGCAAATTGACAAGAAAAAGCTCAAGGATATAACCTATTACATAGATTAAATATGAACGAGCGCAAATATAGAAGTGATGGTCTAATGACTAAAACAATCATAAAAAACTAGGCATATGAAGATGCATGAAGTGATGAAAGAGATGAAAATAAGAATGAAGGTGGTTGAGCTGACTTAAGATACGTCATGTATCTAAGTATTGCCTACATAATCTAAATGGACCTCAAGCCAATGTAGTTTACCCATAAGCAAGAAAGAATGGAATGAGGATTGAAGAAAACTAACCAATGTTCAATTTAGACTCATAATGTATGCCAAGAGATGCACGAATTGCATAGAGTTGGGTGTGAGATAAGCCATTGGTACCTAGTTTCATTGGTGTTTTTGAGAGCTATTCATTGGATTTGCATCAACGTTGAGACTTGGATCCAAAGCACATAGTGTTTGTTATAACAAAATGAAACTATACATCATAAGTATGGAGAAATTATACTGACATGGCATTTCACCTACATTGAGTTAGTTCAAAGGTGAATATTTATAACTAAGGATAATGATAAGAAATACCAAGACCAGAGTCACAACTATTTACATTAAAAAAAAAAAAAGGACATAGAAAAGGAAAACATAAATGAACCAACTTAAAATCAAGATATGAACAATCATGACTTAAGTAGGAATAAAAATGTTTAAAAATAGAAAAAGAACAACTTAATAACATGAGATCAAGATATGAATAATCAAGATCCATGCGGACCATCAAGATGTACTTGGAAAAATAAAAGAAAAGAACATGACCAAACAACAAAATAAAAGACCAAGAATAAACAAGAAAAAATAACCAAAAGAGAGAAATAAATAAATGAAGAGGTAAGAAAGCACAATGAAACACCAATAAAAAATAAAATAAACACACACAAACAAAAACAATGTGAGTGCGGTTTAAAAATAATTTTTTAGGTACATGTAGTAAAGGCGTTACTCTCTACAATAATGTAACTGTTACAACAAGGACATAAGGTTACTCTCGAAATGATAAGAGAATAACGTAAAAGAAGAATGGGAGAAAAAGAAGAAAAGGAAGGGGGTGGCCAAACTGACTCTAGATGTACAAGATAAGTGGACGTTGCCTACATAGTTTCATGGACATAAGGTCCAACATGAACTTCAAGCCAAATATAATTCTCTAAGGAAATGGGATAGAAGAAAAAGTGATGACCAAAAAAACCTGATTAAGGTTGTAGAAGAAATGGGAAGATGGGAATGGCCTTTTAAAACAACAAGCCAATGGGACAAATGAGAATGGTCTTTCAAAACGGTAAGTGCATAGGATAATTACTTGTAAAATGGTAAGAACATGGAGATCATAATATACAAAAGCATAAGATAATGTTTTTGTTTTTTTGTCGATCATTTTTAAATTTTTTTGGTGTTTTTGGGATAAAATATGTACAAAATGTCTAAGGGAACCGACTAATTAAGGAGATGTTCATCCAAGAGTAGAAGTTCTAATAACAACTAAGCCAGTTGTAATGACACATACTTACAAATCAACAAGAAAGATGATCCTATTAAGGAAACAATGCCTACTAAACAACAACAAAAAAATGAAACAGTACATAGCATGAGATAACCTTGAAGAACCATCCAGTTAGCAAAGATCCTAAGCTAAAAATGTGTTTGTGTTCACTTATCTATAGAAAAAGGTTCAAAATACAATCCATGATGATCTGATTTGTAAAACTAGCATTGATTGTGTCCATAATGCCTATGAGTCATAATCAGGGTCATAATTGGTTAAGGGATAAAAGTGTTCAGGTTACAATAGCCCAAGACATGAAAATAATGTGGTTCTCAAAGAGAACAGTTTAGAATGAATATGGTCCAAAAGAGGATAGTCCAGGGTGGGATAAAATGTGTTCAAAGTGCCAACGATCCAAAGCTTTCACTTTTCAAAGTTATCAAAATAATAGGATTCTCAAAAGAATGGTCTAGGGTAGGTTAAAATAAATATGGTCCATGAGAGGATGATCCATGATATACAAGTAGGATAAAATTGCTTCAACATAAGTTGCCCCTAAGTAAGGGGTATTGTAGATAATGGTTTGAATTTATCTAGCATAGAACCTCTTAAGATGCACAATGTTCATGGGCTCTAGAAGTTCTTCACCATTTGGAGTAGCTAGTCGATATACCCTTGATCCATAGTTTGTTGTGATAACATATGGTCCTAGCCAATTAGGTTGGAACTTGTCTTTTTTCTTGCATTCAACATTTGTGTTTTCCTAGTTCTCTTTCAAGACCAAATTACCAATCTTAAACTCCTGAGGGAGAATATGCTTATTGTGGATTCTCCACAATCTGTTCTAATAAGCTTGTAAGTTTTGTAGGGCAGCCAAATGCTTACCATTAAGAAGTTCTAGTTCTTACAACCTTGAGACTCTATATTCCTCATCATCTTCAATATGCTCCAAAGAAACTCACAATGAAGGTAGCTTGATTTTAATCAAGATAATAGCTTTTGTGCCCTAAACAAGGGAGTATGGAGTGGCTCATGTAGGGGTTTGATGATTGGTTTGATAAGCCCAAAGGGCAAGAAAGATTTGCAAGTGCCAATTATGGCCAACATCATTAATAACTTCTTTAAAATGGCTACAATGGTCTTATTTGACGCCTTAGCTTGTCCGTTACCTTGCGGTTTATATGGTGTGGATTTTTTGTGCTTGATTTTGAATTTTGCACAAAAGTATTTAACATCTCTATTTAAAAAGGATCCATCATTATCAGATATAATGTGAGTTGGAATGCCATATCAACAAACGATATGGTAATGAATGAATTTGGCTATCTGATTCCCAACAATGTAAGTGAAAGGAATGGCCTCAATCCACTTAGTAAAGTACTCGGTAGCAGTCAAGATATATTTATGGCCATCTAAAGATGTCGGGTTTATTTTCTCGATGAGATTGAGGCCCCGAGTAGAAAATGACCATGTTGTTGTGATCAGCTGTAGTGGTAAGGAAGGTGTGTGTATCAAATTTTTATGTTGCTGATAAAGAACACACTTCCTCGCATAATTGCAAGAATCTATCTCCATTTTTGGCCAATAATAGACTATTCTAAGGAGTTTCTTTACTATTACTACACTGTTGGTATGGGCCCCACACATTCCTTCATGACCCTCCTTTAGTGCTAGTTTGGATTCTCCCAAAGACAAATAATGAAGTAGTGTTCCATCATAGTAAAGCATGTTTCCAAGGAGGGTATAATGGGCTAGATAGTGAAGGAATAGTTTTTGTTGATTATTGGATAAGTCAGGTGGAAAAACATGATCATGGAAATAATTATAATAGTCTTGATACCAAGGCAATTCAAGTCAGGGATTAGGACTAGCAATGATGGATGCCCTTTCTGAATCTTGCATAATATGTGTAGGATGTAGAAGATATTCAATTAGAAAATGATACTCTTTAGCACTACTATCAATCTGTATTATAGGCTCAATTATTGCCATTGCATTGATAGATTTGTTTTTGGCTCTTTATACTTGTTCAAAATGTAGAGATTTAAAATGAACTTTGAGATTATCAACAATGAGCTTGTAGGGTACAAGCTTGTCATCTCTAGTTTGATACTAATCAGTGGTCTGATTAATGATCAATTGGGAATCATCATAGACCATTAAGTGTCGAATATCCCACTATATGGTAAGATATAGTCTTGTAATAAGTGCCTCATACTCGACCATATTGTTGGTACAATGATGATTGATATGAAATGCTTTAGGGATCAAATCCCCTTGTAGTGTAATCAACAATATGCCGACTCCAGATCTATGAGAATTGAAGGAACCATCAAAATATAGCTTCCATTTTTCATGTTCATGTTAAGTATCTATAATAGGGGCTTCTACAAGTTGATCAACAATAACCTGCCCTTCGATAGCTTTTTGATTATGATGCTCAACATCAAATTTGCTTAAGAGCATGACCCACTTAGTCATACATCCTATGAGAGCTACTTTAGATAATAAAAATTTGAGAGGATCCACCTTAGTGATGATAATGGTTTTATTATTCAACATATAATGTCATAATTTTTGGGAAGCGAACATCATAATTAAACATGCCTTATTAATAGGCTTATAATTGTGTTGTTAAACCACCAATGTGTAGCTCAAATAATAAACTACATGTTCTTTACCTTTACCATCATGTTGGGCCAAACATGCCCCTAGTACATGCTCAGTTGTTGATATGTAAAGAAGTAATGGTTATCTAGGTATTGGCAGTCTAAAAACTAGTGGGTTGGCCAAATATGTTTTGATCTTTGAAAATTCTAACTGATATTCTTCACCCCATTGAAATGCAACCCATTTATTCAAAAGATGAGTAAATGGGTGGCACTTATTTGCCAATTGAGAAATAAACCTACAAATAGACTAGATCTTTCCTTCTAGGCTTCAACGTTATTTAAGATTTGAAGGTGGAGGCATTTTAACAATAGCCTTGACCTTAGCAAGGTCGACTTTGATCCCTCTTTGAGATATAATAAACCCTAGCAATTTTCTTGAAGTGATGCCAAAGACACATTTCTTAGGATTCAAGTGAACTTTATATTCACAAAGGCTCTCAAAGATTCTCCATAGAATGTCAAGATGTTCGACATGTGTTCTTTATTTGGCTAGAATGTCATCAACATAATCCTAAACAATATCATGCATCATGTCATGGAAGATAATAGTTATGGAACATTGATATGTGGCTCCAACGTTCTTCAAGCCAAATGGCATGACTTGGTAACAGAATGTTCCCCACAAAGTGGTGAACATAGTCTTGTATTGATCTTCTTAGGCTATCTTGATTTGATTGTATCCAAAAATCTATCCATGAGGGATAACATCTCATACCTAGTAGTAGAATTGATGATCATGTCGATGTTGGGCAGAGGAAAATCATCTGTAGGGAATGTTTTGTTGATATCTCTAAATTATGTACAAAGACGTATACCTGTGGATTTTTAATAACTAGAACTATGTTTGATATCCATTTGAAATAGTCCAGTGGTCTAATGAAGCTTGGTCCCAATAATTAATCCAATTTGGCCTTTACCAATAAAGCGATGCTTGGATGCATCTTCCTCATTTTTTGTTTAATTGGCTTGGCATCTAGATGAACAAGGCAATGCACAACCAAGTGAGGGTCTAAGCCTAGCATGTCTGAATATGCCCATGTAAAAATGTCAATGAAATCCATCAAAATGGATATAATGTGTTCATGTTCTGCTTCAATAAGGGAAGCTCCAAAATAAAGAATTTTGGGATCATCGTATCTTCCTAGGTTTACTTCAATAGTGTTTGTTCTCTACAAGAAGTGTAGAACTATCTTCAAGAATAGTAGGTAATGTGTGATCATGATCATCTTCTTTTGCTACTATTTCTTATTGTTCCTCCCAAAGCTCAAGATAATGTGATGAATCTGAATCTATCAAATCAGGTAATCGCCAACTAGTAAATATCTTATAAAATTCAAGAGCAAGATGCTCAAAGACTTGTTGTTCTAACTCAATGCTAGTACTGGCTATAGAGCCAAGACTTGATGGACTCTGTGTGTCCTTTGGAGATGAGCAAACTTTACCATCGAAGAATGCCTGAAATAGGTTTTCACTTGAGGGCTTGTCTTTTTCTTTACTTTTTTCCTAATCAACAAGTGCCTCAAAGATGTTTTCACCCAAAGTTATTGATGTTTTATCTTTGTTATGACCAAAAAAGTTTGCCTGCTCTCCAAAGTAGGTAGAAGGATCCAATAAAAAATCAAAGCCTTGTAATTGATTCTTCATTTTGAAACTCATCAAGGCATATGACCAAATTTTGCTGGTCCCAATTAATGAGTTAAGGATGACAAAGGCATAGAGAACAATGGGAAAATGGTGTTATGGTCATAAAGGCATTTTGATCAAATAAATCTGAGTCAACAAGCTCATCAAAAAGGCCATAATGGGATGCTACATCACTACCAATAGTCTTGTTGCTAGTTGATTTGGAAGAATCACTATTGAAAGTCATGAGGTCACCCCCAAGTAGTATAAATCCAAGACCATGATTTAAATTAAGTACTCCAGCTACTAAAGGTTTCATGATTCCTTGCACTTGTGGGCCAAGGCCTTTTCCTATATAATCAAAATTATCAATGATCCGATTAGGCATAAGATATTTTAGATTTTGAAAACAATCAACAATTTTATCATAATGTAACCAGTTTCCTTCTGTGAAAGCCTCTTGATCCTATTTTGGTGAAGTAGTAGGTATAAATACCATAGGTGGTTTCCATTATTATTTCTTCTGTTGCCAAGTCAAGTTGGGTCTGTTAGGGTTTTTGGAAAGTTTGGGTTTACCAAATGTTTTAGGAGACTTTGACAACTTAGCAACATGGAAGGCATCCTTAAGAAGATATGTGAAAATGCCCACATCTTCTATAACAACCTATTTTACAAGATTTGCAGGAAATAGATCAACCTAAGTATACGCAAGGTCACTAGGGTTGATATAATTGGATGTTGGTGGATGTGAAACTATTTCCTTGTTCTTCTTTGTAATGAATTCAGAACCAGGACAATAGTTATAATTATGATACTCAGCCTTAAGGTGTTTGTAATACTGATAAGGCTATAGATCGGCAAGAATTATGACCTCGATCCCATCATAAATAAATTGAAGGCACTAGTGTAAGGTGGATGGAATGGCCTATACTTGTTGGATCTAAGGATGACCAAGAAGTATGTTATAAGGTAGCTCAATATCCACAATATGTATCAATGCGTGGTGGGAAACATACCCAACAATGATTGACAAATAAATGGTACCAGAATACTACCTTTCAATGTTATCATAAGCCTTTATGGTGATCATTTTTGGTTGAATGTCCTTTGTAGTGTAGCCCAATCTTTGTAGCAGTTTGAGGGACACTATGTTCAGCCTCGAACCATTATCTATAAGAACCTGCTTGATCTTATGGTTTTCAATGATGACCTCAATATACATTGGGTTATTATGGCTCAGACCTAGAGTGGACATGTCCTTTTGATCAAATATGAGATGTCAACATGAAAAAAAATGTCCCACTAGTGTTTGGAATTGATCAAGATTAATATCTTTGGGAATAGTTAATTCTTGTAAAAGGTTATTCAAAATAGTTCTATGAACTTCAGACATATCTAAGAGATCTAAAATATAAATCTACATAGGGGTTTTACTCAATTGGTCTGATAGACTATAAGGCTTTTCAACATTAGGACGAGATAATTTAGCCTTGGCTAGCATAATATTCAGCTTTGGATTCAAAGGCACAATGTTCACGTTGGGTTCAATGGAAGAAGAGGGCAAAGGCTCCTAAAGGGTAACTCACGAGCATCTAATTATGATTACACAATCTAGAGGTGGAAAGGAGCCATTATAATTAGAAGACGAAGGCAAAGGGCCTTGGAGAGTGACTTGCAGGTGTCAAGTTACATTAGAGCAATTTTGAGTCGACAAGGAGCCATTATAATTAGAAGAAGGATGTTGTCCAATAATGATAACCCATGTGAATGGAGTCATAATAGAACTACATGAAATCGATGTGGTGTTACCAAGGGAGAGGGTATTGACCCTATAATAATGGGTCTCCTACTCAAAGAGTACAAGATGGTTCACAAGATTTAACAATAATAGTGGCAATGTGGGTTGTAAAAATACGTCCCATGGTATTATTATAGTCCTAAGGCATGTTTTTGTAACCCAATTTATTAGCATGGGTATTATGACCCTGATTATGATTTTGATCTTGATGTTGATTCTGATTCTGCCATTGATTATGTCCTTAGTTCTAATTATTCCTTAATAGTTGTTGATTATGTTGAGGAAATGGATCTTGGTATATTCCCATATCCTAGTTAGTGCCCTATGGAGCAAGCTTGATCTCAACTTTTCCACTTTCAGTCAAATATTTAATAAGGTGCTGCAATTAGATGTAATGATAGGCACCATGACTAATAACATGATGAAAGTTATAAAATTCATTTTCCTTGTACCAATCTGGCTTTAGTTGATCTATAAGAAATGGTCTTGGTACCAATTATACAATCAGGTTAACTGCTATGAGCTTTTGGCATATTATCTGAATAGGTTCTTCCACTTTACTAAAGACTCTAAATTGATTATGGAATGTCCTCCATGGGGGAACTCTTTGTAAATTGGCTGGAAATATAAGGGGAGCTAATTTCACATTCGGAGCTAGCAGAACTTGCACCATTTATACATGCCTTGTTTCAGTCACACTATTCCCTACCATGTTCTTATTCTTGTTGAAGCCCTTATGTTTCTCTTGCATAACCATTTGAACCAGTGATTGGGTTTGATTTGATGTTTAACCCTATGCGTAAATCTTGACGAGGCCTTTGGTAATAAGATCCTTCTCAATCTGGACACCTTTGTCTATGATTTCTTCAAATGTGTTTGTGTAAGCAAGTCATAGATTGTGTGCAACCTTAGGGTGTAGGTTCTATACAAAAAAGTCCATTAATTGTTTGTTCGATAAATTATGTTGAAAGCGATCAGCTAATGCTCTTCACCTCTACAGATATGCTATAAAGCTTTCTCCATCACATTGTTTAGCTTTGAACAAGTCAACAATGGTCAATTCATGTTCAATGTTGTATGAGAAGTGGTTGATGAACTTTTTTGATAGATCATTCCAATCTATAACTAGTCCCTTGGGTAACTTAAGTAGCCAATCTAGAGTTTGTCCCACTAAACTTTATGGAAATAAATGAAGCAAATAAATTCTACTATAAGCAACCTCTTGGCATAACACAAAAAATGCCTGAATGTGCTCCGGAGGGTCACCCTTTCATTTGTATTTGTCAAATTTAGGTGCCTTAAAATGAGATGGAAAGGGGACTTGGAGAATACTCAAATCAAATAGATATGGACATATGTCATTGAATTTGTACTTCTTGATTCTGTTTCCTATCTCCAATCACGATACAATTTCCTTCATGAAATTTCACTCTTGCATGTTTGGTGCATTCATGGGTGGAACATAATTTTATTGGGGTGGTATGTGCCCTTCTTGCTGGGGTGGTATGTGCCATTGTTACATGTATTTATTAGGGATATATACCCTATGGTCAATGATTTTGTTTTGGTTCACTCCTTGAGTCGTGTAAGTGAGTTGTTGATTCCTTAGAATTTACTACCTTGATTATAGATGTTTTATTGATTTTGGGGAGTCTAAAATACGTGTTGGTTGATATAAAATAGCCAAATTATTTTATATGATTTTTTCAATGTGTACTAAATGTTTTGGTCTTTGGTTTTGTAAAGGAACAAGAGGTTCTTGATGATTGAAAAATGTATGCTCCATGTCTAGTGAAGCATGTTGAAGCAGTTTGATTGAGACATCTTGATCCATCATTGTTATGTTCTCAACTAGAGTTTTTGTTGGTTCAACCACATTCCCTTGTTCTTTGAAAGCATCGTTGTGGATTGAAGTGGCAAGTAAAGAGTTTGTCAAGTCCATGATACGTTAGTCTACATATCATTAACTTATCTTCTTAATCTTAGTGACAAAATATTGATCACTGGGTTTTGACTCTATAAGTATTTACTTACCTTTGCTAGAATAAGGTATGTTTTTGCAATGTTTATGAAGGATCGTTCTCATTGTTGCTCTCCTTCTCTAAGTAAGGTATGTAATTATTCCATGGGAAAGTCTGAGGGTAGCCTAGCACTATATTTAATCAACCTTAGGAGTGCTTCATCCTTGTCCTCTTGGGGTTGATATTCCAAAAAGTCTTCCTTAGATCATACAGTTGTGGGAATGTCTTCAAAAACTACATAATTGTCTTGACCATTATAATAGTGCCCCTCCTCCTAGCTAGGACCATAAGAGACCCCACTACGAGTGTACCTTTGAGTCATGTCTACAATATTGTTCTCTATGTTTGACAAGATTTAGAAAATGTTTTGCAAGCATTTAAATAAGGTATGTGTTTTGATATCTTGTAAACAAGTGTTAAGGCACAAAAGGACTATAATAAAAGGAGGTGGCATAGTACCACACAATTAGAATAATGTGTTCATTGAATTACTCAACCTTAGGTAGGGTTGAAATCTTATAAATTAGAAGAGGGTATGCTAACTCAAAGACCTAAGTGTAAACTAGTACACCAAACATAGGTTGAGAGATACATCAATACTGTAAAAGCTAGTTCAGCTTTGATGAGTTGCTATTAGGAAATTAGAAGAAAGTCTTTTGGATTAGGAAGGTGACAATGCAAACTAAGAAACTCAAGATGTGAAAACATGAAAGAATTCCTACGTATAAAACCTGAACCAAACAAATAGTACAAGGCTATCACATGGTAATAGAAGGTAGAATAAAATGTGTTCTAGAACTTAGAGTGTGAGTGATACACTAGATGACATAAGTTTATAATGATCAAATGATGATGATGAGTCTATAAGCAACCTTCAACCCAAATGGGAAATTGAACCTAGGTTAACTCGAGTCAAGTGTAAACAAAAAAATTGATTAACACATTCACCTAGAACTTAGAAAGGTGCAATTCTGAATTAGAATTATCAATGAAAGACTTAAAATAATTTGGAGAGTGGTTTAGAGTCAAATGGGTAGCATAATTGCATTGTTTAGACAATATAAACACAATGTTTAAGATGAGGTTTTGAACAAGACGAAGATGATTTGGATTCGACCAGCATAACACCTCCTTGTTCAAAAAATGGTGGACAACAAATGTGTTTGGTTAGGACATGTTGTTTACAAACAAGTTTTAGACTCAAATCAAGACCACATAAGTAAAGACAAAGACAAATACAACTAAGTAAATCATTATAAGCCCTAAACTGATAAGGTTGCATCGTATTATTAAAATCCATCTATATATGTACTCTTGGGAGGATTTTAATTATTAATCGAAAAATAAAAGTGCATGAAGTGGCATGGTATTTTACACCCCCCTCTTCTCCCAAGAGATTGTACAGTGATATGGACCATCAGATTACTCACCCTGCATCAAAAATACTCTATGGCAAGTGGGGTTATCTAAAACTTAAATTTACCACCATCTAGATGGTCCTAAACATGGCTAATGCTAGATATGCAACACATCAATTGAGTTTATACCAATTAACTTAAAATGTAAGGGTCTATTTATTTGTATAGCGATTTCATCCATGTACTGCTTAATGGAATTGCCTGGTTAACCAAACTTGACTCAAGTTTTCATTATGAATAGAGGGGTTAATTGCTTAACCCTCTGACTCTCATAGTATGCATACCCTAATTTATATACCCCATTCCACATGCTATAAGATGAAGCCTTGGGTTAAAGCTTCCCTAAATAACTCATGAAGAGGCTATGAACTCCCCTCCATAAGCCAAATTACATAAAATAAATGATCTAAGTGAAAAGGCTTTAGAGGTTGTTTTTAGATCAGCCAAACCATATGAGTTTTGGGGAGAGCTTATATAACTTCCTTTTCACTCCTTAGACAAAGGCATAATTGCAATGAAAAGGCATTTTTGGTCACCCAAGTTCCCTATAGGGGACAATGGGAGAACATACACACACTCTTCATTTTGCTCAAATAAACTAACAAGCAATAGATGATTTACATAAAACAACACACTTTTGAAAAGATTACAATTGAAGTAAGTGTAAGTTTTAAGCACCAAATTGAAATGTTAAGTGAAATTCTTGACCCCTTGGCCTTAGTTTGAATTTTTTTTGAAAAACTTCACAAAAATAATTAAACAAACCATCTAAGTTCCTTTTAAACACCAAAGGGAAGGTTCAAAACTTAAAACATGCTTCAAATTTTGATCACTTTTCTATGTGGGTCCTGCAAGGTTAGAGAGAGCCCCCCTAATTTGAATCATAATTTATAATAAAATAAAGTAAGTTTAGAATTCTTGCTCTTGGGTTATCTATTTTTTACACACAGAGACCAGTGTTGGTCAACAGTGACCAATGCCAGTTACCGCAAGACCGATGCTGGTCATAAAGAACCGATGCTAGTCAAAAATGATAAAAAATGATCACTTGTGAACCCTTAGGCAATTTTTTTTGACAAAAATACTTGTTAGCATAGGTTAAGATAAAATCTCCAAAAGAAACTTCTGGATCAGGTAAATATATGTTCAGACAGAGACTTACAAACTCAAATTGACAACTACAACTTTGAATAAAGCTATAATACACAAATTTTTAACATGTTCTTCCCAACAACCCAACTGATGTTGGTTAGCCTTGACTGATGTTGGTTATACAAAACCAATGTCGGTCACTATGTGACTTGTGTATTAACAAAAATTGTCAAAAATATGGAAAAATGAAGCTAAAAATTGATTGTTAAGGATTTTTAAAGACTTTTTAGATTTTATAGAAATGCCAAAGTGTCTCCCTTATTTTAATGGGATATGTGGTCCCACCAGATGTGCCAAGATGTAGAGATGGATTACAAATATGTTTAGATCAAGCATTAGTCAAGAAAACCAATAAAAATGCACAAAGAACCAACAATCTAGGCCAACTTATTCAATGGGTGTGCATATGATAATTAACAGTAAATGAAAGAAAAAAAACACAAATTACCTTCTCAGGAGCATCCCATCACCTAAATACGGCTCAAAGCATATTTTTTACCTTGATTTGGTGCTCAAGTCTTCAATAATGGTGCAAGGCCAAGCTCCTCCACCATCTCAAGAACACCAACTAAACTAGGCTCATGATATGAAATCAAGGTTATGCCTATCAATGAATCTATCATATTACAAATAAATCATTATCAAACTAAACTCAAATGGCTTGTAGAGAGAATCTTACATTATAAGTTTACACAAATGAAGCTTAATCAAAGTGGTATTGGTCCTCCTATTTATAAATTTTCTAAATTGATCAGGATCAACCATGACTGTACATCTCAAGATCAAGATGTGTAGCCATGAATTAATCCAATTTTGTAAATAATATCCTCATAAATATTTAGGAGGAAGGGGCATTAAAGAGACATGGGAACCCATAATCCTGATATCTATTGCATTTATTGCTTATGGATGCCACCCCACAAATGACCTCACTTGATGATGTAGTTAATAAAAATCAAATTTTAATAAATAAATATTCAATAACTTCCATGTAATTATTACTTAAGCTCATAATTTGGTTTAATTTATCTAAGTAAGATTAATCAATTTTTAAACAATTATTTAGAAATTGGATGCACTTCATTAATCAAACTAGTCAGAAAGTCATATTACTAAGTCATAATTTGACTGGAGAGGAATTACAAGACAATGTTAGTTTGTGTATGGACCATTATCTCATTTAGGATGTTGTTGACACAAAATAACACATGTACTTGTTGTGTGCTTCCAAATTAGAAGAAAAGAGTGATCCAGAGCACCAAAATGCATTTTCATAATTTTGACTATGATCTGAGAAAATTTAATAATCACACAAAATGCATTACCTTATTTAGGGATACAATAGCCTAAATTGGCACTTGCATACGATAAGCTTGAATCATTTAGTGCATTTAAGTGATTTTGGTCCAATTTGTGTATTTTCACAAATGTCGAGTAAGATTGACAATTTCAACACAAATGGTGTTAGGAATTGGATGTCTACAAAGATAAAAACATCACTAAGATAAGATTTTCAATACCTAAGATTTGGTCCAAAAGGAACAAATCCAAGTAAGGGAAGGTGGATGGAAATAAAAAAAGTGAGGGAGTTGTACCCTCATTTGTTTTCAAAATAAAACTAGACTTTTGGTGGTCCAAAATCTTTTTAGTGGGGAGGAGTCATCCAAAAAGATCCCAACACTGATTTGATCAAATGGTCTGCAACCCTATTGGAAACATCATGACATCAAAAAGCTTTTTGAGATGAATCCAACATGTTTTGAATGGGGTCAAATGGACTTTGTATGTGAAATTTATGACATGTTGAAGCAAGCAAGGTAAAATGATGATGTTAGCATGGTGACTGGATGTGTACCAGTGGCCCAATTAGCACTTGACACATGTATCAATGGTATTTTGACACATGGAACATCCAAAAATAAGTCCCAAAGATATGCTATGAGTTTCAAGAAAAGATTGGTCTTAATACCAATTAATATGGTGTTGAAACTTTTTTAAAACATTATTATTAAACAAACCTCTTAATATGGGATTAAATTCCATTCAAAATGCATGGAAGCTTTATCTAAGCCTTAAAACAAGGCAATGGAAGGAATCCCAACGTATTGAGTAAATAGATAAGACTTCAACCCATGAAACAAGGGCCTTGGAATCATTATAAAAGATTCATTGTTGCATTTGAAAAACATATACATGGAGAGAGAAAAACTTATTTTTTGGCCTTTGAAGGAAAGCAAGTAAGAAACAAGTAAGCAAGCATCTTTTTATGCGAGAAGAATAACTCCCATATAGGGGATTATTTCAGAGACTTCTTAAAGGTAGATCTGAGGTTATTTTTGTAGACAAAAGTCATATTTTGGTGTAAATAATATACGTAAAGTATATTTTACATCATTTAATATATTGGTTTGAGTACTTTTTGGATCCAGAGACGTAACCCCCAAAAGGATGAACTCTGCTATCAATTTGGTTTGCATCTCTTCCATGTTTATATTCATTTAATTGATGTTTTTAATTAGTATTGAACTTGATTTTAATCAAATAAGCCAATTTCATGTAAAATGATGGAACTTGAGAAAATTGTTATGAATATTTGAAATTGATAAATAGTGAGCATTTTGCATTAACTAACAATCTATATTAGTAAGAGCCAATCCATACACAACTCCTCATCTCACCCTCCTACATAGAAGCATAATTTTTTTGGAAAGGAAATAAGGATAAGAAGTATGTATAAAATTTGAAATCTCATGCACCTTCTACTTCATACAAAGGCAAAAAGAATTTTGGTGACTATACGCACCTAAATGTTTCACAGTGCAAAATTTATAGAAAAAACCAATGATGATGCAAGGACCTCCACATAAATACACTAAGACTTGGTTCTATGTACCTTATTTGTATTTTACTCCCTTTCTTGCCTTTCCTAGGCCTTAAAATTTTAAGTTTTAGTGTCTTTTGCCTTCATTTTTAAAATCTTACTTGTGTCGAAATCATCGCTTAGAAAATGTTTATATCGTGATGATTTCATAATTTCCCATGATGAAAACATTTTTTATATGGTAATTGTGTTACTCATTGTGGAACTTTATTACCACATGTGGTGATTTTGTAATGTGATGCAATAGTTTCATCTTTGCCACATGTAAAAGGTGATAATTTCATCACAATTTAACCATTTTTAAAGTTAGCATTTGAAACTTCAGTTTTCACACATTTTACATTATTTTAGTCACATTTTTCTATTGTTTTCTCTTGTTTGAATCCTTTAAATGACCTAGTTCACTCTTAGTCTTATTTTTGGCAATTCTTATCACTTCTAAAATGAGCTCACAGTCAAGATTCAATTAATTGCCACATGCAACCTCCTTTCTTCCCTTACAAATATCTCACTTTTCTTAGATTTTAAGATCTAAAAATTTGATCAGAGATTGAAGCTTTAAAATTTTAAAAATCCCTAACTCACTATATTTAATTTTGGATAAGGTTTTGTTGAGTCTACAATCATCTTCATGTCACTCTTCGCAAGTTTAGAGAAGGTAATTTATCAAATTGGCAACCAGTTCTTTGTTGTTCATGAATAAGATCCAACCATAATACATTTGCTATTTTTTTTAGAATTGTGTCTTCACTGATTCTATTATTTTCTCATCTTTTTGTTGGTGAGTTCCTAAATTTGATATTAAGCAAATGAGCTAGTTTCTTAAATATCAAATACACATAATAATTACTTTGTCACCTTTGTCTAGTCCCACCATTAATCAGGTTGGAGGATATGCTTTCAGTTTTTTTTTAAAATTATAATATATTAGATTAGTTTCTATTATTCATTAGATAGATTTATATTCATAAAATTGTTAAAAAAAAGAAAAAAATCATTGTCCTCTCTTATTTTTCACCAAAAAAAGTAGTTTTAATTTCTTTAATTTATAGTTGCATATTAAAACTTCTAAGAATGTATTCTTAAATCAAACATAATGTAGATTAATTGAATCCAGATAGTGAGGAAAATCAAACAAAATGATTGACTTTCAGTCTTAAAACAAGTTTACATTCACAAACAAACACTCACACATACACACACCCAAAACCTAAAAAAACTAGACAAATCAAAACTTACATGCTAGATCTAGTTTATTTCTCTTATATAGTGATGAATGATGCTATAGATCAGAAAAATTATAAAAATCATAAATTTATACTTGCATCCATTTCAGTTTAGATCATTTTATTTAATAAGCAATTGTTCCAAACTACAAAAACTAGTTTTTTATCTTGCATATGTTAATTGATTTCTAAATACTCAGAAGTTGTGCTTTATAGGTTTTAGATCTAATTTTTATTTATGTGTTCGAAAATTTAATTTCATAATAGGTTTCATTTATTTTCATCCAAAAAAAGACAAAAATAAATTTAATCCATTTAGTACATATAGGCAAAATTTCTATTGCTCAAACTAGGAAAACTCAAATAAACACTTGCATCCCTCATCTAAAATTTAGTTTTAGTACTTACATGCATAAAATATCTTTAAAATAAAAAAAAACAAAAGCATATAATTTATTTTAATTTCACTAGTTCATTTAATCATTACAAACACTTTATTTTGAATAAGTAGCATAATTTTACTTTCTTTGCAAAGCACTGTCAAAAATATACTTAAAAACACAATCAAACAAGCTTTATCAAGATGAGTACAGGCATAAACCTTACTCATACATATTAAAAACTATCAAATATACTCTTTAAAACCATCTTAAAAACAAGATTCACACTTTATACATTCATCACAACATTGTTTTTTCTCTTATATGATGCTTCCCAAACAACCATACCTTCACAAAGCATACATCTTCTTTAGAGTTAAATCTATTGTTTACACTAGAAACATCCAAAGTGATGTTAACACTGAGCTTAGAATATCATTTTTATATTCCACTCCCATTCCACATCTTATCATTGACTAATTCAATGCTCTTGACAAGCAAAACCATGTATAAACACAACTAACAATTAAACTTAGTCATGTGCGAGCCCGTCAATATAATGATCTCCAAGTCTAGACTTTCATGCTTCATTTTCTTCCTCCTCAGGATTAGCTTCATCATATTTTCATTAAATTTTCCTATGACATTGATTGGATAAAGTCATCCCAATAGAGTTATCCATTTTCCTAGACTCATATAGCCTAATTATGCCCAATACCCTATTCTTCGCATTGATCAAGAACTCTGACTCCTCGTCCCCACTCATACTAAAGGTTATTAGGATTCTATTTCTTTGTAATTTATCGATCTCAATGAGAAATGTGATACAAGTGATCTCTTTTGGTATATTCATGAGCATCCTTTGCCACCCATCATCCAAAACCCCATTCCTTTACCTCAACCTAATCATCCAATCATATTTTCATCAACAATCTTGGCTAGACCTCGAGATGTCGAATGCATGAAGGTTAACACGTCACTTTTTTCACATGCATAAATTGGTGAATCCAACGTGAATTGATTATCCTCTTGTGTATTCCTTTTTAATTTACTTTTTTCACCTTCTTTCCTCTCATCCATGTATTCTATGGATATTAATATACCCCTCAAATTCACTGAGCAAGAAATATTTGAGACATCCTTAGACCTAGAGAAATATAGGAGGAAACATCAAAAATTTGGTGAGGCCTCATTATTCAGTTGGAACAATAATAATTCTAATCAAAACATGAAGATTTAATTTCCAAGTTCTTCATCCTTAAACTCATAAATCAGGTCTACGGTAGTAGTTCAAAAAGTGTGGGACCCTTCAAAAACTACCTATAACTACCAAGACTTTAACAATATGACTTTCACCGATGGAAGATCCTACCCTCATATTGTAACTAGACCACATATTATCTTGTAAAACCCATATATGGATAACATAGGGAGATTTGATTAGTACATTGATATAATCTGCTCTCTAGAAGATGGGTTGAACAAGCTACAATCATCCTCACACCCCTCCAACGATAATCAAAATACCTTTATACCACATGAGCACACTGCAATGACCCCTCATGAGTCTTCAAAAACAAACTAGTTCATTATTGGTTATCAATATTTCCCTCCTGAATCTTTCACAAAGGAAGTTCTCAAATCTAACATTGCTTCTTCACCAAATGAACTCATCTCTACCCTGATGGGTTGCATTTAGGATATAGAGAGCAACCAAATCTCTATAAATCAAGGGATGGCTTCTAATCCTTATAACCAAGGCCATTCCTCTTCCATTTACATCCCGATGGTAACTCACCAACAACTACATAATCTATCTAACCCACCTCTTGTTAACTACACTTCAAACTAATATCCTTAGGACATCCTTACTCATGACATCCCTAACCTTATAGATTCTAACATTCCTTCACCATATTAACCTCTTGTTCAAAATCCTCTTAGAGGTGTCATTTCTTTGATTCCTCCCAATAATGTGGTGATCAACACACCACCAACATACATTCTTACAAGCTATGTGTCACCCATGTACACTCCTCTACAAGCACCAGATTCGATTTATTCATCTAATCCTATTCCACCTTATTTTTGCATGTTTTTTAAGTCAAACTAGTTGGAAAACTATTTTTTGGCCTACTATACTCCATCCTATCAACCTTCTTATTTTACTCCCTTTAGTTTTTCATTTACCTCTTATCCAAGCTCTCCTATTTAAACCCAACCCACCATGCCTTTGTCAGAATTTAGTGACATGGGGACATATGAATAATATTTAAAGGAGCCCCTTAACCATAATATAAGATAAGTTCTCTTAGCATGCCCCTACCTAAACTCCCCAAGCTTAAAGGGGAAGAGGATCCCAAGTGCATGTGAAGGCATATGTGACCATTATTAGAGAACTTATACCATGGGATGGGGTAGTTGTTAAAATATTTCCAAAGACCCTCGAAAAAGAATATCCATGGATTGATATTACCACATCCCATAGGTGTCCATTCATTCCTTTCGACAACTTATGGCAGATTTTATCTAGGCCTTTGATATGAACAAACTTCTCAAGATCAATATATGGGAATACTTGTACATTAAGTAAGAATCTAATGAATCTGCTTCCCATTCATTAGTAGATGGCCAAAAGTATTATACTCATCTGCTAGTGTGCCACATATGGACCAAATAGAATTATGTGATCTCTTTCTACACTTCCTTGACAAGGAAATGAGGGAGGATGTTCAAAAGTTCCCTTATTGACCTTATGAAGAGTCACTCAAAAGTGCTCTAGGAATTGAGCAAGCGACCATTGATAGTGGCCACAGAACCTATGGAACCAATGATCCACTAGTCTCTCCAAATAAAAATAATGGAGGTTATCAAAAAAAAAACTAAATCAACCCTAATAATGAAGGCCCTAAGGTTCTAAATAGAAACCAAAATGCCATTACAAATGGTGTGACAGATCAAAACAAGAGACCAAGTGTTGCAAACAATAACCCACCTCAACCAATGAACAACAACAATAATGCAGGTGTGAGGAACCAAAATCCTTAACCCACAGTTCATGCAATTAATTTTAACCACCCCCCATCCCATAAAAAGCAGTTTTAAAATCCAACTTAAAACCAATTCAACATGTTACCATTATCCACAATATTAGAAACAACCCTTTTATCAAGGCAATAAACAATAATGGTTTGGTCAATAAAAATATAACCAAAGAGCTAAGGATTAAGATCCCAATGTCTACTACCTTCTCCATAGAGTTATTGGACATGATACTTGTGCCTACAACAAATACAAAAAATTCATCTAAAGAATCCTTGAGGACCAATGACAAACATTTATAGACATGTTATTAGGGAATGCTAATGCAAACCCACCAACTCAATCAATTGGTCTTGTGGTACCTCAAAACATCAACTTACACATATACCAAAACCCATTTCTTAACCACCAATAGTGCAATGCCTAGAACTAGCCACATAGTTACCAAACCAAATAACCTATGTTAGTTTGAACCCATGATGCCAAAGCTTATATTTATATCTCGACCAACCCTGATGTGTCACCCCAATTGGGTCTCAATGGAAAACTTAGATGATAAGAGTATTAGAATTAGAAATGGATGAAGATGCAATCATTATGAATCACACATGAGAGTATTAACCTACATCTCCCCACTTTCTAATTTTTTAGAGACTAACATCAACCCCAAGCCTACGGGAAACTTTGACTTAATTATTGAACTTATAAAGACCTTTTGCCACATTTATTTCATAGAATTTATTAATAACTCTCCTACCCATCATCTAACATTACTTGATGCCTTGGGATTGGGCTACTTAGCTAGCATTACACCTCCACCCTAGGCCCAGATTAACCATATA